>VZQC01004423.1:1543779-1765618 GCA_009823505.1 Rhizomys pruinosus
AAAAAAAAAAAGAAAGCATGTGTATGAGTGTTGGTAATTCCCACATGCATGGAAATTACACATGTGTATGTGACTATTGTTAATTTTCCACCTGAAGTAAATAACATGGTGTTAGAGAAAATAAATACCAGGTAGCTATCTCCATTAAAATAGTTCTTGGCATTGGGCAGGTCCTCCAGGGACTCACAGCTCCTGGCCACAGGGATGTGTACCATACACATAACTCTGGCTAGAGAGTGGGATCCCCTAGTGCTTAAGGTCCCTGCCTTATTCCCAATCCCATCTAGTCAGTGGGCTGGGCCTTAGGTGTGAGTGAGAGTTGTTTTTGAGTAAAAGGATGCATCAAGCATGTTGGAGTCAGTAAAATGGATGTGGGCAAGATGAATGTATGTGTTTGAGGTGGCTGAGGCTTACCGTCCCTGCACTGGGAAGAGGTGTTGATGTTTTCTAGGCAGAGAAGGTATGGAAAGGTTGAACAAGGGACTGGAATTGTGCTGTCCTGTTTTTACTGATAGAAGAAGGGAGAAGCCTATTCTGAGTCTCTGATGAGGAAAAAGGCAGGTTTATAGGGATCTTTGTGATGCATTGGCCAGGGCTGGAGGTTGGCCGGAGGAAAGTCACTCACTGGATCATAGCTGGGCCATTTCACCTCTCACCACCTGCACTTGCTCCAGGCTCAAGTCACATGACTTCTCTAGTAGATGATTGAAACATAGAGATCTCTGTGAGGCTGGAGCTAGGCAGTGCAGTGGCACAGCTACAAGCTGAGTAGACCAGGTGCTGCCAGCAGAGAGCTGGATTCTCTCAGAGGCTCACCAGAACCACCACTGCCCAAAACTCAGTTTTAGACTTCTGATGAATGTTTGTACTTTGGTGAAGCTACCTAGTTAACTGATCATTGATTTACTTAGAAGGGAGAGGGACAATGCAAGCCACAAGCAAGTTTTGGGGGTTAGAGACACCCCTCCAGAAGACATATATCTATCCCCAGATTTCTAGGTGATTTTCCTAATGCTTCTTGTACAAATCAGAGACCAAGGGCTGTGACAGGCCATATAGCAGGGGCTCAAGAGCCCCACACTAGACTCTGGGTCAGGACTCCAGCAGGCTCATCTGGGAAGGTGAACTCCCTTATCTCTAATGACCCAGTAGTGTGATGGATTTTATGTGTCTGACTTTGTGTCTGGGAAGGAAAGGCAGCCTTTAGCCCCTTCACAATCTGCTGTTGGAGGCCTGACAGGGCTACTTGAATCCTCATAGAATAGTCTTTGGTCCAGAAGGAAAGTTTAAAAAGTTGCTGTGTGAAGCTGTTTGTCATTGATCATTTGCATCCCTGCCATAAAGCAAGCGGCATGGTTGCCTGAGTGGATATAGAGGGTGTTTAGTCCTGAGATGTTCGAAACTAAGAGCTCTTGATTTTTCTCAATTTTTATTGAGCATTTCTGTGATTTTTCAATCTATTGTATTTGAGATAACTGTCCCATCTCATTACACAGGAAATAAATGTTAATTACTTAGTAAATCCTCACAATTAAGGGTTAATCTGTTTACGAATGTTATGTCTCATGGTATCAAAAAGGGACCTAAAAAGTGAAAAATGTTAAAAAGATATTTTTAGTAAGGATTTATGTGAGGATGATGAAAAAGTTTATGTAAGTGATAAAAGTCTGAGGAGGTTTGTTGTGACAGGTAAAAAGGACACTATATAAATAAGTTTAAATTTGTAAGGTTCAGTTGACTAGTTTAAAAATCAAAATGTATATCTAGTCAAAGTTTGTTTAAGAGTGTTCAGTTTTTGTCCAAGCTTTATACGCATATCACATGCCACTTCAAGGTATAGTAAAATGATAAGATACATGTATTAAGTTAAATTGGTATAAACACTCAAGCTAGTTTACTAGTGGCCTGAATATGATTGTGAATATACAGAGTTGTTAATTTTCAGTCCTCTCCTGGCTTGAACCTGACTCCCAGTTACAGGTTTGCATTAAATGGGCACAGGCAAATGGTGGGTTACCTATGGCTACTGAAAAATGTACTTTATGTTTCTTGCAAGAATTGATTTTGATATTTCCTTTAACCTAACCAGATAATTTGGCTCAAAAGGCTAGATTCTATCTTCCTGAACCACCTGCATGCAGTCCAAAAGAAGACAGTTTGGATGGACTTGGTAATCCCTATCAGTTTATTTCCTTCTTCTGGTATGTGTTACAATTCCTGTCTTTCTGGGAAAACTATAAATCAGGATAAAGGGTCTGAAAAAGAAAAAGATTGTTCCCATTTGTAGTAATTGTAGTGAACAATTTACATTTTAAATAAGCCTGAAATTGTTTAATTCAATCTTGCCGGTTATGCTGGCTTTTTGAACTTTTGTCCAAGCCTGATCTAGAATATTATACAGTAATTAAAGGTGTTGGCCTGGTGTAGCTTAGCCTTTCTGGATGGATAACTACCATACTTAAATGCCCATACCAATTCATCTGAGGGACCTAAGGAACAACTTTGTTCCTTGCCCTCTGAGGTCAACTAGTCCCAGGGGATTATGTCTGGGGGCATCTCTTGAAATGTCCTGCAATTGTGAGTCAACAGTCCTCCTAGGCAGGGAGGTCTTGGAGTCCCACTAATAGGACTCTAGCCAGAGTCCAGTCTGTAAAGAGGAAAGTCTTCAAAAAGGGAAGCCTGGTCTAGCAAGACCTGACTTTGCCCTCATGTGGATGGAACTGGTAAATGAAAAGCCAAGAGGAACCAGAGGCCTCTCCCCCCAAAGGCCCGAGTGGCCCCTGAGGACCGGATCCTCAACTGACCTTGAGAAAACAAAAGATGGTTAATTTGGGCTAACTGTATTGACTTAGACACCCAAGAGGAAGAGTATAACCAAAAGATAAGCAATCATGATATTCCCTTTTAGAGTCTGAAAGATTGTGCCTCCAAACACTAGATTTTAGGTATCTGTTGTTACCAAATAATAAAGTTTCCTCTTTCTCTTTAAGCAACCACCTAAGGGAAACTCACATCATGACTATTGAAACTTCCTGGAAAGCAGATCCTGAGTCCAGATACTATAGCCAAATGAACAAAAGGAGAAGCTCAATAACGGATGCTTCGGAACCCTTCATTGAGAGATTCCAATGGACTTTTAAGTTGAACATTTAACTCACCCTGTTCTGTTCCTGGTTCCCTGACTAGAAAATGTACCTAGCTACTCTCATCTTCACAGGTACTGGTCAAGGATTTTGTTCTCTCTAACTATACTTTTGGGGTTCTTTTAGATAGATCCACTGAGCAGGAATAGCCCAGTCACCACCTCCTATGCCCCTTTTCAGCATGGAAGAAGTCAGAGTGGTAGGCACCCCGATTTCCTCTTGGCAATTGGGGTGACTTCCCTAGAGGGTTATGTAATAAAAGTAGGAGCTAAAATTGGCTGGGCAGTTTAGGGTCAAGACCCCCCACAGAACCAGTTTATTTCTCAGCTGAGAGCTGAAGACTTCCTGGATCTGCCAGTAAACTTATCCTTCTGTTTGCTCTGACTTATGGACCATGCATCCTTAACTCACTTGTCAGATTTATAACCAGTGGGTAAAATCCATTAAAAACATGGTACTCAGGACCAGGCATGTGCCCATATATGACTCCCCTGAGGAAGAAAATAATGGAGTCTAAGATTAGCCTCCCAGTATACAACTCAATGGGGGAATGTAAGAGAGGGCCATACTGACTCCATTTTGAGTGTAGCCACCATTTTAAGCAATTACTGGAACCTGCCCAATTCAGGGAAAAGGTCAATTGCTCAAGATCAGTTGCTTGAGCCCTCAAGGACAGTTAATAAAATTTAGACTTGTCTAAAAATAACTGTTGATACTATTGATATGTGAGGGCAGGTGGACTGACTTAACATTTCCTTGTTCCTGTCCCAAGACTGTGTCTAAAGATGACCTTTGGTATGTGGGGGCAGGTGGGCTAACCTAACCATGAGCTGTAACTCTGCTATTATCCAAGAAAGCTAGAAGTTACCCAAACCCCACTAAAATTCCCCTAGACCCTGTATAAAAGGCCCACAAGCCAAGTTATCAGGGTTGGAGCCTTTTCCTTCCCACCCCAGCATGCTGGTTTACTTTTTCCCCCGGAAATAAAGTCTTGGTTTTCCATCCTTTGGTGTGTCTGGTGTAGATTCTCGGACCCTAACATTCCCTGACATACAATGCTTCAACTTAAAGAAGTTCCATTTTTTGACTGTACAGAGGCCACATGCAGCCAGTGAAATCATACCTCAAAATTTGAATTTTGACCATTTTCCAAACTAATATGCAGCACATATCTTGTACTCTGTATTTAGACCAAGTGGCATTCTCAACATCGAGAACCATCAAATCATCTCTGAGAAACACTGAGCAAGCCCTGTCTGCAGTATCAAATACTCAACCACAACTTCATGTAAAAATAAACAAGCACACCCACCTCACTAGTATACAAATTTTCTTTCATTTTTTAATCAATGGCAAAGCTATATGCATACCAAAGTATTGGTTTTTAAAATATTTTTTAATATTAAATTTTGAGTGGGGCATGGTGGTGTACACCTTTAATCCCAGCACTTGGGAAGCAGAGGCAGGTGAATCTCTGTGAGTTCAAGGCCAGCCTGGTCTACATAGAGAGTTCCAGGCCAGCTGTAGCTACAGGGAGACACTGTCTCAAAAAGACAAAAAAAAAAAAAAAAAAAGATTTACTTTCAGTAAATGTTTTGTTTATATACCCAAAGTTACATGAAAATATCTTCATTGAAAAACTGGGCTGCAAGTGGAAACAGTTTAAAAAGCCCTGACAGAAGAGAGGAACTGCTGTGACTGGTCAGTGCTAAGAGGCCAGCCAGATCGTGATTGGTCCAAAATGAAACCCTCAATAACGGTGGTTGTTGCTAAGAGGCAAGGCTGTGGTTGGCCCAAACAAATGGCTACCATTGGCCCAAACCCCCTCCTTGGGCTATACAAGCAGGCTGCTAACCCCGCTCAGGGAGCCCCCCTGGGGATGCTCTCTTATGCTACGGACCCTGCTGCCTTGCAGCATTGGGCCCAACAACAGAACAGAAGAGCAGCACCGCAGAGCAGCCAGAAGCTGAGACAAGAATGCAGCAGGGCAGCCAGGAGCTTGACAAGTGAGGATGCCAGAGGTGGTCCTGGTGGGAGTGGTCCCCGTGGCACGGCCCTGGCTCTGGACTGCCCCAGCTCTAGAGATGCTTGCTTCCAAGCCTCCCCAGCTTCCACCGTTCAGGTCCCTGGATGGCGCAGCTGCCACTTGGTGCCTGCCTGGCTTCTGGGCGGTCCACCTGCTGAGATCCCCTACTTCCGAGTGCAGTTCCCAGGCTGAGAGCTGCAACGCTGGCCACTGCCAAGGGCCCAGGATCCTGACGCCAGAGACCGGAGAACTATAACACTGGGCGGGTGGTTGGAGGCGGAGCATCTGCCCTGCTCCCCTGCTTGTTGCCACTGCTGGGACCCCTGCAAAGCCACAAAGCACCAGGGACCAGACGCTGAGGGTGCTCCTTGCCTACCCTCAGCTGATTGGTGGCAATCAGGTACAGAGACATTTTACAGGTGAACGGAATTCTAGAAGTCAATCCTCAAACCCTTGCCTTTTACAGATAAAGAAACTGAAGTTCAAGGTGGGAGAGATGGCTCGGTGATTAAACAGCACTGGCTGCTCTGGCAGAGGACCTAGGTGGCAGGGGCCATTCATGAAAGGTTCACTGTTTGAGTTGGGAGTGATGCATATTGGAAACAACAACAACTACAACAACAACAACAGAAAGGACTGCATCAAAGAACTGACTGGAACAGTGAACTTCTGCTCAAAACAGTCAACTTCCCCATGGAGAATATTGAGAAAGATTGAGAAAGAGATGAATAGCATGTTTAGCAGAATACATGAGCTCTGGAGGGGTGGGGGGATGGGGGGACACGGGTCTAGATTTGATGAAAAATATATGTATAAATAAATAAAATTTAAAAAAAAGAAAGGTTCACTGCTTGACAAAGTTCCAGTGACCTGACCCATCTGGTTGAAGTCTGTTCTCCAGCTGACCTCTGATTTTTGTTTTTTTTTAAATTTATTTTTGTATGTGTATGAATGTACTGTCTGCATGCAGGTTTGTGCACCCGTGTCATGCAATGCCGCGGAGGTCAGAAGAGGGTCTCGGATTCCCCTGGAACTGGAGTTCTCCTGGAATTGGAGTTACAGACAGTTCTTAGCCGCCATGTGGGTGCTGGGGATCGAACCACGGTCCTCTGCAAGAGCAGTCCGTGCTCTTAACCGCTAGGCTATCTCTCCAGCCCCCTGACCTTGGTTTTTAATAATTCTTTTAATCATATCAATTCTTATTTTTCTGGCCTGCTCGATTTCGGCTTTCTAGCAATTACCTGCTTCTGCCTCAAGTAGTGGAACTGGTACTTTTGCCTTTTCTAGAAATGAGTACTTTGTGAGAAATAATGGCACTGTGTACACACACAACTTAAAAGTATGATACTCAAAAAGACCAAAAAAAAAGTATGATACAGTAGTAATTAAGAACTCTACAGAAACTGTGTCATGCACAGATTGCCCAAGTAAACAAAGGAACTTTGATTTCATGGTCAGGTTTAAACTAAAAAGAGGATTGTAGGCCAAAGTGAAACTAAGTCCAGTGAGGTATTGGATTCTGGTTATCTGACTCAAAGCTTAGCAGCCTTTAGAAAATCATCTCAGCAAGAAGTGTAAAAAACAGAAACTGAGGAAAACAGAAACTGAGGAAAACAATGACTAGAATAAAAACAAGATATGAATCAAAACCACTTCAGCCAGGAAATGGCTTCTAGGTCAAGCAAACAAGGAACTAAAGTAAGAAAAATAAAGTTCTCTATTGTTAAAGCTTTAAAGCTCTTTTTTTGGTTTTTTTTTTTTTTTTTTTTATTTTTTTTGAGGACAGGGTCTCCCTGTAGTCCCAGCTGTCCTGGAACTCACTCTGTAGACCAGGCTGGCCTTGAACTCACAAAGATCCGCCTGCCTCTGCCTCCCAAGTGCTAGGATTAAAGGCGTGCGCCACCACGCCTGGCTAAAGCTCATTTTTTATACTGTCTAGCACCTATGTAACTGAAAGGCATAAAGAATGAAGTCCTCAGAGTTAAAAGTTAATATTAACTTTGCTTTGCTGCAAAATTGCTAAATTGCTTAGCCGAGTGACTGTACTATTATTGTTTTACTTTCTTTGATGTTGCAACTAAATAGTTGTATCATTATTGATTGTTTAACTGTTTTTGATGTTAAGAATGATTTCAGGTGCGAATTTTCTGAAAAATATTTACAGGGAAGTTGGGTTATTTTTTTCATCATTAGCTTAGACTTGCATAACCTGTATTAGTTTTAGGGTATATAAAAATAAATATCAGGATCTGAGGAGCAGAGAAGAAAGAAATTGGCAGAGGGGCAAACCTGAAAGGCCCTCTGCCCAGGATTAGAGAAGGCAAATGGATGCTCTCTGTAATCCTTAGGTCAATAAATCAGCAGAGTGGCAAACCCAAGAGGCCCTCTGCACAGGAGCAGGGAAGCGAGATGCTCATCAGGTCACTAAAAGAAAGAGATTCTTGTGTCTTATGTGATTAACCTCTTCACCACATTTGCGACCACCCACTTCAGGAACTGAACCTGCTGGAGCTGGACTCTGGCACCTAGGTTCAGTTCCCAGCACCCACATGGCAGCTAACAATGGCCTGTAACTCCAGTCCCAAGTGAATCCAGCATCCTCTTCTGACATCCACAAGGATTGCATGACACAGGTGCACTTACATACATGAAAGCAATATACTCATACACATAAAATAAAAGTAATGAATAGAGATGGCCTAGAAGTTAAGAACGCTGACTGCTCTTGCAGAGGACCTGAGTTCGATCCCCAGCACCCACATGGTGGCTGAGAGCTGACTTTAACTCCAGTTCCAGAGGAATCTGACACCCTCTTCTGACCTCTGCGACATTGCATGACATGGGTACACAGACTTGCATGCAGACAGTACATTCATAAAGATAAAGAATAAAAAATAAAAATTGGGGCTGGAGAGATAGCCTAGCGGTTAAGAGCACCGACGCTCTTGCAGAGGACCCGGGTTCGATCCCCAGCACCCACATGGCGGCTAAGAACCGTCTGTAACTCCAATTCCAGGAGAACTCCAGTTCCAGGGGAATCCGAGACCCTCTTCTGACCTCCGCGGCATTGCACGACACGGGTGCACAGACCTGCATGCAGACAGTACATTCATACACATACAAAAATAAATAAATAAATAATAATAAAAAAAAAATTAAAAAAAAATAAAAATTAAAAAATTAAAAATTAAAAAATAAAAAAAGAAACTGAGGGGTCTGGAGAAATGGCTCAGCACCTAAGAGTAACTCTGGTAGAAATACTTGGCTATAAATACTGTTTTGCCACGTTTTAACCATTTCTTCTTCCACTTATGAAAATCTGTTCTGAAACCTACATTAGAATGAGCTTTCAATAAATCAAAACCAGGATCTAAAAGAGGCTGTGAACCTATATATTTAAATTTAATATTATTCAAATTGACCTTAACTCAAGGAAACTAATATAAAATTACAATAAAAAGCAGTTATCACTATAATTATTATGAATCATAAATATAGCTAAATAAATCGAAAATTGTTTACCTTTTTATTCTCTCATTTTTGGCCTTGCTATATGTCCATTAAAACTTTTGCATTCCTTCTGCAAAAATAAAATAATGGTACACATTAAAATTTCAAATTCGTTTCTTGGCTAGAGAGATGGCTCAGTGGTTAAGACCACTTGTTGCTTTTCCAGAGGACCTGAGTTCAGTTCTCAACACCCAGACTGAGGCTTACAATTGCCTGTAACTCCAGTTTCAAGGGATCTGATGCCCTCTTCTGGCCTCTAAGCACACTGCATACCTGTGGTACACATACCCAGGCACATACAAATAAACATAAAATAAATAAAAAGTAAATAAATAAAATCTTCTCCCAATATTATGAACACCTTTTCACATCAGCATATATCCTTTGCCATTATTAATATCCTAATAGTCATATTCTTATCTCATATGAACATTTAGGTTTTGTCCAAATTTCTTAATTGCAAACTCTGCTACACCGAATATACTTAAAGCAAGGTTTTTGTAATCCTTATTTACATGATATAACTCTCTTGCCAAAAAGATGAAATTATGCATTTCTTAAATTTCTCTCATTGTGCTGTCTCTTACTAACAACTTCTATTTACCAAATGTCTAATACATGGTAGCTCCTTATATATACTGCTTTTAATTTCCTTTTAATTATAAGCTAGGTATAAAATATCTGTCATGGAGATTCAAAAGCAAGAGATCTTCTGGGGAGAAAGAAAATCCAACAAACCATAAAACATAAAAATAAAAAAAAAACAAAAACCTAACGAGTTGTACAGTAGTTTTTGAGCCAGGTTCAGGGAAAGCAGGAACACCGTCACACCTTTGTTGGAAGGTCATGACCCAGGCCACACTCAGAGCAGTGTCTGGTCTTAGCCATCACATCTCAGCTGGTTTCCTTTAAGATGTACTGAAACCTGCACGGCTGGAAGTCACCAGGAGTATGAATTCCCGTTTACCATTGAGATTCAATTACTCTCATGTTCAAAGTACACAGGATTTCCTCTGCTGAGGAAGGCCATAAAACATGTCTTATACCAGAATTTAAATTGTGACTCAGGGCCACATGCTATTGCACAAAGGTGAAAGGATGGGTAAAGAATTGCTGAAATAATCCAAGTTGCAATCTTTAATGCAATCTTTTCCTTTCCCTTACACAGAATGTGGGTGAAGCACTTTGTGTTATAAACTACTGCCAGGAAGAGTGTTGCCTGGGTAGAGGCAGATAGGATGGTGGGAAATTTTATCTCAACAACACATGCTGTCCAGGTCCAACAGCACTTTTTAAGGGGCAAATAGTAGATCAAAATAAAAATAACACATATTAAATTTCTTCTTGAAAGCATCTATATTCATGATACAACTGTTCTTTTACAATTATTTCACATCCAACTGTCAGAATTTAGCAAGTTTTTCCTGTAAAGACAGAAAATAGGGTTTGCAGACCAGAGAGGCTGTGGCAAACTCTCAACTCTACCACTGCAGCACAAAAGCAGCCACTGGATCACAGACATGTGCATGTGAAGGATCATGCTATGTTCATAAATGCATTCCAGGTTAACTTATGGACACTGAAGTCTGTCATGTAACTTTCATGTGTGATAAAGTATTCTTCCTTTTTAGCCATGTAAAACTATAAAAGCTGGTCTGCCTGTTTTGTTTTGTTTGTTTTTTTTTTGTTTTTTTTTTTAGATACAAATCTAGGCACAGCTGGGAGCCATGCAGGCAGTCGCCAGAACTGCTCCACGGGTTATCAGGGTCCAGTTTCTGTTCTGTTGTACAGCTGTTTATTCAAGGAGGAAGACAAATTTAATATACATCTTCTCGAGTGCGGATGTGTTTCCCAGCTTCCCAGGTTCTCTTCCCTTTACTAGTTTTGAAACAGGATCTGATAAAGAAAAAAGTCAAGTGAAAATGGGCAAAGGAGTTGTTTTCAAATAGGGTTTTAAAAGGTGACAAAGGAGGGAAGAAAACCACAAAAAGAAGAAAAAGAAGATAAATGGAAAGGGAGGAAAGAAGAAAAAGAATACAGAACGCCACAAAGAGAAAGATCAAGAGAGCTAGAGGTGAAACACAGGCAGAGTGTTAGCACCGTGTAGACTTCCACTAAGTGCATGCTGAGAAAATGGTGAACTGCGGGATTTCACGGCCAGCAAGCGTACTCTGTAAGTGACCTGTTGGATGACTGATCGAGCACAGTTTATAGTTCTTAGGAAGCCTTTTCCTCACATCTCCAGGGAAGATACTCCTCTCTGGGCTGTGATGACTACAGGCTGGGTGGTGGGAAGTTAGAAGCACAGGCTGGCAGGTGGCTCAGTGGGCAAAGCGCTTGCTGCTCGAGCAGGAGGAGCAGGTCCAGGTCCCAGGTACCCAGATACATGCCAAGTGGGAGCGGCTGCCTGCCTGGAAATGACCACCTCTTGCTGTTTGCTCTGAAGGCAGAGACAGGAGATCCCCCAGCAGGCTGCCTAGCTAGACTATCACTGATGAGCTCTGGGTTCAGTTGAGAGACCTTGTCTCAAGGAAGGAGGCGGAAACTGAGGCAACCTTGGGCTTCCACATGCACACACAGGTAAATGTGCACCTGAACACAGGATGCTACCAGATACTTTTATGTGATTACAATAGTTATAAGGAATTGTGCTTGGCCTGATAGCTCACGCCTTTCATCCTAGCCCTTTGGAGGCAGAGGCAGGTGGATTTCTGTGAGTTCAAGACCAGCGTGGTCTACATAGGGAGTTCCAGGACAGCCAGAGCTACAGGGAGACCCTATCTCAAAAAGACCAAAAAGAAAGAAAGAAAGAAAGAAAGAAAGAAAGAAAGAAAGAAAGAAAGAAAGAAAGAAAGGAAGGAAGGAAGGAAGGAAGGAAGGAAGGAAGGAAGGAAGGGAGAGAGAGAAAGAGAGAGAGAGAGAGAGAGAGAGAGAGAGAGAGAGAGAGAGAGAGAAAGAAAGAAAGAAAGGAAAGAAAGTTGTTTCTCTGTGTCCTCTTTAAAAACAGATCATGCCGGGCATGGTGGTGCACGCCTTTAATCCTAGCACTCAGGAGGCAGAGGCAGGCGGATCTTTGTGAGTTCAAGGCCAGCCTGGTTTACAGAGAGAGTTCCAGGACAGCTGGGGCTACAGGGAGACCCTGTCTCGAAAAGACATAAATAAATAAATAAATAAATAAATAAATAAATAAATAAATAAATATCAAACAAACAAACAAACAGATCTTTATGAAAATCTCTTACTTTAGTCCCAGCACTCTGGAGGCAGAAGCAGGCAGATCTCTGAGTTTGAGGCCTGCCTGGTCTACTACATAGTGAGTTCCAGGCCAGCTGTTGCTACAGGGAGACCTTTTTTGTCTCAAAAAGATACAAAAAAAAAGAAAAAATCTCTTACTGAACTGGAAGCTCAGTGGCCCTTGAACTCCCAGGATCCACCTGGCTCTCCCACAAGGCTGGAATCACAGGCATCGGTAGCTATGCCTGGCTAAGCAGGTAGGTTCTGGGTATTTGAACTCAGGATCTCATCCTCATCCAAAAGAGCACTTTTATCTAAGCACCACAGTTTATTTTAAAACAAAGTTTTAAATAGATTATACATTGTCCAATTTTTAAACTTAATATTTGTCCCCTTTTATGTCAATATACATATATTTAGGCTGCTAGGAAGTGCGATGCAAAACTTTATGACAGAGCATCTGAGCTTGGCTCAGGTCACATCTGTGATCTTGCTCTTGGGAGGCTGAGGCAGGAGGATTGCCATGATTCTAGGCTAATCTGGACTACACAATGAGTTCTACTCTGTCACAAAAAAAAATTGATATAGCTATATAAGTTTAGCATGCAAAATCTGAATGCTCTAAAATTCAAAATTTTTGAGCACTGACATGTCCTAAGTAGGAAATTCTGTTCCATGAAACTGTTCCATGAACATTATTTTACATGTTTTATACATTATCTTTAGGGACCAGCAAGATGGCTCAGGGGCTGAGGGCACTTGCTCCCTAGCCTGACAACCTTGGTTCCATCCCTGGGACCCACATTTCAGAACAGCAGAACCAACTCCCACAAGGTATCCTCTGACCTCCACACATGAGTTGTGGCATGTGTGACTGCATGCGGTACACACACACACACACACACACACACAAATAAGTATCATTTAAAAAATCTTTAGGGCATTTGCATAAATTGTATATGAAACATAAAAAAGTTCTCTAATATTGGATACCTTCCCAAAAATATCTCATTAGGTATGTGCAAAATTTCCAAAATCTAGAAAAATTTAAAATTTGAAATGCTTCTGTTCCCAAACATTTTGGATAAGATACCCAATTTGTACAGTGAAATATTATGCCCTGTACAAAAGTCAATTCCAGATGGATCAAAGACCTCAACGTGAAACCCAAAACTCTGAAGGCGATAGAAGAAAAAGTTGGGAGCAACCTACAAGACATAGGAGTAGGAAAAGACTTCCTAAATCAGACAGCAGCTGCGCAAGAAATAAGATTGACAATTGACAAATGGGGCCTCATTAAACTCAAAAACTTCTGTACATCAAAAGAAACAATTAAGGAAGTGAAGAGAAAACCCACAGAGTGGGAGGAAACCTTTACTGCAGGTACATCTGACAAAGCATTGATTTCCAGAATATATAAACTACTCAAAAAACAAAAAAGAAAACAAATGAATCACTCAAAAGATGGAGCAAAGAACTGAACAGAGACTTCACAAGTGAGGAATTAGAGATGGCTGGGGCTGGAGAGATGGCCTAGCGGTTAAGAGCGCCGACCGCTCTTGCAGAGGACCCGGGTTCGATCCCCAGCACCCACATGGCAGCTGAGAACCGTCTGAAACTCCAGTTCCAGGGGAATCCGACACCCTTCTGACCTCCGCGGCATTGCACGACACGGGTGCACAGACTTGCATGCAGACAGTACATTCGTACACATACAGAAATAAATAAAAATTAATAATAAAAAAAAAAGATTTAAAAAAAAATGTTCAACAACTGCTCTTGCAGAGGACCCGGGTTCAATTCCCAGCACCCACATGGTGGCTAATAACCATCTTTAATGCCAGTTCCAGGCGAATCCAACACCCTCTTCTGACCTCTGCAGCATTGCATGGAACGGGTGCACCAACCTACATGCAGACAGTGTACTCATACACATAAAAATTAAAAAAAATTTTTTTAAGTTCAAATGTTGCTAATAATTAAGGAAATGCAAATGAAAACCACTTTAAGATATCATCTCTCTCCAATAAAACTGGCTAGGATCAAGAAAACAAATGATACCAAGTGCTGGAGAGGTTGAGGGGAAAGGGGAACACTCATCCACTGCTTGTGGGAATGTAAACTTGTTCAGCTACTATAGAAAGCAGTGTGGAGAGCCCTTGGAAGACTCAAAATGAGCTTACCACCTGACCTAGTCATATCACTCCTGGGTATATACCCACAAGACTCATCTTAGTGCAGAGATATACGCATAGCCATGTTTATTGCAGCTCTGTTCACAATAGCAAAAAGCTGGAACCAACCCAAGTGCCCCTCAACTGTTGAGTGGATAGAGAAAATGTAATGTGTTACATCTACACAAAGGAGTTCTATGCAGCAGTAAAGAAAGATGACATCATGAACTTTGCAGGTAAATGGATGGAACTAGAAGATATTATGTTAAGTGAAGTAACACAGTCCCAGAAAAACAAATGACAAATGGTATCCCTCATCTGTGGATGCTAGCACCAGTTACTTAGTTATAAGTATTTCTTGTGCAGGGCTCCTTGAGCTTTTTGTTCAAGTAGTAGGGAGTGATGCATATTGGAAAGAACAACAACAACAACAGAAAAGACTGTGTCAAAGAACTGACTGAAACGGTGAACTTCTGCTCAAAACAGTCAACTTCTACATCGATAATCTTGAGAAAGACAGAAAAATATGAAAAACATGTTTGGCAGAATGCATGAACTCTGGTGGGGTTGGGGGATAGGGAGGGGGACACGGATCTAGATTTGATTTGTAACATAATCTTGTACAAATATATATAAACAACAAAAAATCTCTTGGAGCTGGAAATATACATATATAAAACAATAAATAATTTGAAAAAAAGAAATACTATGCAACCATTGAAAAGATCTTTATGAACAACAACAACAAAAACAAGAACAGATTTTTAGGCCAGCATGGTGGTGCACCTGTTTATTCCCAGGACTAGGGAGGTAGAGGCAGGTGGAGTTTTGTGAGATTCAGGCCAGCTGGGCCTCCATAGCAAATTCTGGGCCATCTGGGACTACAGAAAACATGATTCAGAAAAAGGAGCAAAAATCCAAACAACAAAAGCCCTCATCTTTCATCCCATCTGTATCACTTTACCAACATTTTTATAATTGTTTTTCAAAGCTGACTAGTCATTCTCTTTTTACAGTGTAAAATTTATATTGTTATTGGCACTGGAATCTCTTAAAAATATTTTATTCCTTTTTTGTACATGAGTGTATTACCTGCAGGTGTTCAAGTATGCCCATGTTGTGCAATGCTCACAGAGGTCAGAAGAGGGCACTGGGTTCTCTTGGAACTGGGGTTAGGGATTATTTTTAGCCACCATGTGGGTGCTGGGAGTCGAACCTGGGTCCTCTGCAAAAGCAGTCAGTGCTCTTAATCAGCAAGCCATCTCTCCAGCCCAACTGAAATTTATTTAATCAGGGGAAAAAATATAAAAACATGTTCTATAGTCTTGGTCCTCAGTTTGAGTTAACTTATTACCAATGATGGCTTAATGCAGATTAATTACTGAAGAAGTCACAATGTTGATCAACTGAAATAAACCTGTCAGTCCCATAATTCTGTTTATTTTCAGATATTCTTCCCCAACGGATCTACCCTGTTCATAAGGCCCTAAATTACAATGATACATTTCTTTACAATCTACCTGCATTATTGCATTACAAACTGAATGTATCCACTTTAGAAAAAAACTTGTTGAGTCATAGATTTGGCCGTATCTATTTTTCTTGGACAAAGTCCTTTTAAGGACGTGAGGTGGTAGAGTTGGGACTTTTAAAATTCCACCCCTTCCCTCAGAAGCAATCCTCAGGAGTTGCTTCATCAAAGAGGTACTCAATTTGGACTGCATCAGTCCTAGAGTTAATTCTGGACCCCAGGCAAAGAACAAACCTTCAGAACCGATGAGTTAGTTGCCAATTCTGAATTAGATATTTGACTTTTACTTGCCAGGGATAGTTATATATTGGCTTTCACATACATTCTGTGTAAATGTATGGCTTAAATGCACTTTTAAAATAAACAGGGGCTATGGAGAGGTGGCTCAGAAATTAGGACCACTTCAATGCTCTCCTGAGCCACCTTACATGGGTTCCCAGCACTCACATTGGATAGCACACAACCTCCTGTAACTCCAGCTTCAAGGGATCTGAAGTCCTTATCTAGCCTCCATAATCCCCCTACACATACATACACATAAATAATGGAAAAGAAAAAGTAAACCTTATAAAGTATTACATACATCTCCCTTTGAAAGATTTTAAATCTTCAGTTTGCCAGAACGATTAAAAGTTCAATTTTTCTAGGAGGGCTGGAGACAGGGTTTTCTGCCCAGTCACGAGGCTGGGAGTTTGGGTGCCAGGGAAGCAGTCAGCCCTGGAAAAGGAAGGAAGAAGGAGGGGCCATCTCTCCCTTTTCCGCCTTTGCTCTTGTTTGCATTAAGTCTCCCTTTCTTGATTATTATGATACCAAAAGTGGATGCTAGGAACCTACCCTGATTGACCTCCAACCACCCAGCAGTGTTTTCCATGCTCTGGACAGAAGTAGAGGATCCAGTCTCTTCACTGAGAGGGGCATATGAACACCTGACATCCATAGGAGAACGGGGGATCACCAGCGGACACTTGAACCCAAAGTCAAAATCCAGAACCCCTTAGAGTCAGTGGCTGTCCAGCTCTGGGGCTCCATCTGGACCTGAGAGGTCTGTAACACTTGCCAAATAAACTATCCCTGTGCACTGAGCCATTTTCTTGTCTTTGAACTCTTTAACAACACTGAAAAATCACCCACCTTTAGCTGTTATCACCAGATCCACAGAACAAGCCTGGTGTATGTCCTTCAAATACGTGCAACCCCAGCTCCGAGGCATCCAGCGTCCAAGCATGCAAAAGCATGTAGACCTGGGCTTTAGGCTTTAGAAAGGGAGACTTGTAAGTTGTGAATAAACTGAACAGAACTTTGCAATGTTCCAGAACTTTTTTTATAACAAATGTATTTTCTTTTATTTTTATTTTATGCGAATGAGTGCTTTGCCAACTTGTAGGGTAGATACACCAAATGTGTGCAATGCCTGTGGAGGCCAGAAGAAGGCCATCGGATCCTGTGGAACTGGAGTTGTTAGCTGCCATATGGGTGCTGGGAACCAAATCTGGGTCCTCTGCAAGAGCAGTTAATGATCTTAACTGCTGAGCCATATCTCCAGCCCTTCTCTGGAACTCCTGAGCTGTCTTCTAGCTGCTACTGGGTGTGCCTGGGGCTGCTTTTCATGCTACCAGCTCAGCACCCTCTGTTAAAATGACCACAAGTAGATAATAACCGGAAGAGGCTTTCCTGTGATATGATGTGATGTGACGTGACGTGATGTGACATGATGTGATATTATAATGTATTAGTCAATTTTCTGTTGCTGTGATAAAACCAGCATGACCAAGGGAACTTATAAAAGGAAGAGTTTATTTGAGCTTATGATTGATGGTTCCAGGGAATTAGAGTCCATTGTGGCAGGGAGGCATGGTGGCAGGAGCTGGAGCAGAAAGCTGAGGTTCACGTCTTCCAGTGAGAACGGGAAGTCGAGAGAGAGCAACTGGAGACTTGCAAGGCTTGTTGAACTCTCTGAGCCCGCCCCCAGTGACGTACTTCCTCCAGGATGGTCACACCTTCTAGGACGTCCCAAAACAGCGCCACCAACTGGGGACAAAATGTCTGAATACTTGAAGCCTGTGGGGGACATTCTTATTCAAACCACCACAGATGTGATTGATGTGATGTAATGATGTGAAGTGACATGATGGGACAGGATGGGATGTGATGTGATGTGATATGATATGATGTGATGTGTCTGTGTGTGCACACATGTCTATGAGGAAGATCTCTGGGTCTGACTCTTTGAGAGTGAGAAGAGGCCAGTCATGCCTGCACACACCTTCCCTGCTAACCACAAACTTCCTTCCTGAGTGTGTTGGGCTGCGTAGGCAGACTGGGAGCAGAAGTGAACCACTCCAGCAGAGGGAAGATTACTTCAAGGAGCATACATACTGGCTGTAGGCAGCAGCATCTGAAGGCCATGTGTAGTTTTCACAGTGTAAACAGTGTCTCCTGAAACCAATGCAGAGTATGAGGAGTAGCCGTGACTAAAGCAAAATTTCTTGAAGCAGAAAGCTTGCCGCAGTGGCAGCCATGATGGCTCTGGAGCTTTCTGCATTTCCTTGCCTGAATGAAGTCTTCTCCAGCCAGCTCCAACTGGATCAGTCTCTTTGAGAAGCCATGAGGCATTTTAAGCAAGTGTGACAGTTATGATCATAACTCGAGGAAGCCAAAGACACAACTGCTAATTTGACAGCTCCCAGTCACCACAAAAATTAGAGAGGCTCAAGTAGTGGTCAACATCATCCAGAGGGATCAGCAGCAATATCATTTAAAATTCTGCCCTATTACAGCACTGTGAAGATGACAGTAGTGGTTCCAATCTGCCATCTGTCCTTGCCAATCTGGGTAGTCAGTCACCCAGTTCCCTTCCCAGGTGACAGTCATTAGGGCTGGGCAAGGGGAGGGGACTGGCAGCTGCCAATCAAGTAGCTGAACTTCCTGTCCCCTAAAGCTTCAGTGCCTTACAAAGAAATAAACATAAAGGAGTGCTTGCAACAGAGATAAGACCTGAAATTAACACTGTTCTTTAATACACCTTTTCTTTTTTTTATTTTTTTTAATTTTATTTATTTTTGGTACGTGTATGAATGTACTGTCTGCATGTAGGTCTGTGCACCCATGTCGTGCAATGCTGCAGAGGTCAGAAGAGGGTCTCGGATTCCCCTGGAACTGGAGTTCTCCTGGAATTGGAGTTACAGATGGTTCTTAGCCACCATGTGGGTGCTGGGGATAGAACCCGAGTCCTCTGTAAGAGCAGTCGGTGCTCTTAACCACTAGGATATCTCTCCAGCCCCTAATACACCTTTTCTAACAATGTGCATTCCCAAGAAAAATGCCCTTAGACAGGGCTGGATCCTCTTAATCTGACTCATCAACACCTTACTCTTTGTTCTCAGTGCACTTGCTCTGTGTGGAATGTCATGGTTTGCCAATCAGTATTTGGGCTATTTCTACTTTTTGGCTTGCACTAATAAAGCTACTACAGGTGGGGAGTGGAGAGGTGGCTCAGCAGTTAAGACCACTGGTTGCTCTTCAGAGGACCCAGGTTTGGTTCCCAGCACCCGCATGGTATCAACCAACCTCTGTCACTTCAGTTCCCCTCCTCTAGCCTTCTGTGGCACTGCATACATGTGGTTCACCTATACACATGCAGGCAGAACACTCATACATAAAATGAAAATAAATAAATAATAAGCTACTATGAGTAATCATGCAAAGATCTTCTTATGAAAATGTGATTTTATGGGCTGGAAAGATGGCCTAGTGGTTAAGAGCATCGACCGCTCTTACAGAGGACCCGGGTTCGATCCCCATCACCCACATGGTGGCCGAGAACCGTCTGAAACTCCAATTCCGGGAGAACTCCAGTTCCAGGGGAATCCGACACCCTCTTCTGACCTCCGCGGCATTGCACGACACGGGTACACAGACTTGCATGCAGACAGTACATTCATACACATACAGAAAGAAAGAAAATTAATTTAAAAAATTTTTAAAAAAAGAAAATGTGATTTTATTTCTTTTGAATAAATACCTAATACAGACTTTCCAGACTATACGGTGGGTATATTCTTAACTTGTAAAAAAAAACTACAAACTTTTTCCCAAGATGCTTCTGTCCTTCCCACAGTGTTGGAGAGCTGTGGCTCCCTGGATCCTCCTCAGCACTGGGTATGGTCAGTCTTTTTAATCCAATCCCTCTTAGGCATTGTGGGTTTTCTTTTAGGAGACAGGGTCTCAATAGTTCAGGATGACCATGAACTTCTGGTCCTCCAGCCTCTCCTCTCAAGTGCAGGGATTATAGGCATGTGCCAAACAGCTGGTTTGGGGGTTTACCTGGTAATGGGGATCAAACTCAGGCCTTCATGCTGCTAAGGCAGACTTCCTACCAACAGACCTACATCCCACTACTTTTTGAGTTAACATTTTTTAAAACTATCCTCACAGCCATGTGGTGATACATTATTTGATTTTAATTTGCATTTGCCTAAAGACTAATGATGTTGAATTTTATTTTGTATGGTTTGGTCTCCTTATCCTTGGATTCAACCAAGTATAAATTTAAAATTTTTAGGAGAAAATGTATCTGTTTGAATTGTACCGGTTTGGTCTTTGTTCCTTAAAGTATCCGGCATAACAACTATTTACATAGATTTACATTGTATTAGTTGTTCAAGTAGCCTAGAAATGACTGAGTGTGTAAAGGAGGATGTGTGCAGATTATAGGCAAATACTACCCCATTTTAAGTGACTGGAGCACCCACAGATCTACTCTGGCATCCACAGGAAGTCCTGGAATCATACCCCCCCAACCATCACCACCACAGATACAGAGAACCAGCTCCACATGTTTGGCTTTCTGCTGTGTATTACTATAATTATATACATGAATGCTGTGAAAACATTCTAAGGAGGGACAATTCTACCTGAGATAATTAGACAATGTCTAAAAAGAGTGTACAATAAGGGCTATAATTTTTCTCTGTCAATATACACATACATATATAGCACTCAAAAACATTTCCAAGAATAAATATCACTTATTAGAAAAGGGAAAGAGGGGCTGGAGAGATGGCCTAGCAGTTAAGAGCGCCGACTGCTCTTGCAGAGGACCCGGGTTCGATCCCCAGCACCCACATGGTGGCTGAGAACTGTCTGTAACTCCAACAGGAGAACTCCAGTTCCAGGGGAATCTGATGCCCTCTTCTGACTGCAGTATTGCATGACATGTTTGCACAAACTTACATGCAGACAATACATTCATACACATAAATAAGTAAAATAAAATAAAATAATTTTTTTAAAAAAGGGAAAGAGACAAAGGAAACTCAAAAGAAGACTATTCTTAAAACCCTTTAAGTTCTCAAGTAAGACAAACTTTTCTTTGGCGACAGGAACACCTCATTGTTATGTGCATCATGTAACCAGAACTTCTGATGCTTTCATCATCAAAAGAATGTGATTATGTCACTAGAAATAGAAGATCCAAACAACAGAAGTATATTATGCAATCTTAGATTTTTGTTTTGTCCTACCAACTCTCTTGATGTCACCAAAACTAAAGGTAAAATGACTGTGAGGAAGAGACTGCATAAAATTTGGAGTAATTGTTGCAAAAATCATAATTGGGTTTCATCTCCAACTTTGGCCTTAAAAGTATGTAGCACAAAATAATAGGTGATACATCGACATATTGCTGACTTCTGAGAATAATTTGACTGAAGGCACATGACCATAAAATAAGTGCCACTGACTAGCCAACAGGGGGTCGTGGTCTAATCGTGGGAGAACAGAGTCCTTTTGGAAGGAAAACACAGGTTCGGTGATGGCGTACAGAATAAAAACCAAGAGAGGCTTTTGGATCTGCAGCGATTTTACTGAGCTCAAGGCAGTGATTTTATAGTACATTCAAGAAGAAACAGCAAGGAGAGTTGGCAAACTTTCCAGAACTACTGGACAGGTTACTAATAATTCAATTTTCAGACATTAACCAAAGTACATAGTCATGGGTCATGGTTGGCAGATTACAGCATAATACATCTTTAAGTTTAGACAATGGTCACAAAACCGCAGGCACAAGTCTGGAACAAAACCTTTTTGAACTGAGAGATTGTGGCTTTTCTTTTTATTATTACTTTATCACTAAAATAACTTTACTTTGTGATCTTAAAGTTTTCTTTTTCTATCTCCCAGGGAAATGGCTCAGGCCAATTGTAATGCACCCGGAGCCAATTTTTCAACATGTCTTGCTTTGGTACAGTGTGTGCAATGCCACCATTTACTATTGTATATTTGATTAATAATAGTTTGCTTTTGCTGTGGGGTTAACAAGCGCCAAGGAGGCCTAGCTCTTAGCAATTTTTGCATGAAGTTTAAAGTATAGTAAAAGACCCATTGCCCATCTATATTAACCCTCTATTTTCCCATTTATTATATGTTACTGTGAAAGGAGGGGGAGAATCAGGGACCCTTTGTATGTTATTTTTTCTTAAAGGAGGAGCCCACCATCTGCCTTTAATTAAATAATGCCTCCCGTCATACACGACTGCCACTGGAATTCCCATTTTACTCAGTAACAATCATGATATAAAACATCATTTTTACCTGATTATCCTATTTTGAACTTTCTTCAAATAATTTGTTATTTTGTAATTGGTCTATGATATCACCCAATGTAATGTTGTTTTTCCAATGACTTTTTGCCAGAGCTTTTAAGAAATGAGGGTCGTACTCAAAAATATTTTTATATTTAATTTGACTAAGATTTACAGAAAGTTCCTGCTCCAAGAATGGCCTAAAACTGGGGGAGGTATTTGGCTATAATTGCCAACTCCCAGAACATCTAGGTAACTCTGTCCTTTGTCTATAAGGAACATTTAATTAAACTTGAGAGAGGACTTTGTTGTATTCAGAAAGTATATTATAACTAAGAAAGACAGCATGTCAAGCCCAGCACCAAGGAAGCGTGACATCTTAGGAGCATATCGGGAAATGGTCAAGGCCGAGCACTCTGCCAGGGACCTCCAGGGGGTCAGGCCCCGAAGGACTTTGCTCCCCCGCCTGCCTCGAATATGACTTTCATCACAGCTCATACGCAGGCGACACTGGAGTTGGTGTAACAAATAAGCTTCCTAAATGAACCACAGTCTTAGATCACTCAAATGTTATTCCAAATGATCTTGAGTTTAAGGGCTGCTGATTTCAAATTGTTGAGATACATAAATTATACTCTACTGAAGATCAGTACAGTATTACATACAGAACTTCCAATGAAAATGTAAGTGAAATTTGTCACCTCAAATGTTCAAGGGTTACATTACCAAGAGCTAAAACAAAAAGATGAAACTTGTTTTAGTAAATATTTTTAACCTATGTACCCCAAATGTTATTTCATCAGCCAATATTTAAAATATTAAATAGAGGACTTGAGTGCACAGAGCTTAGATCGGGGGATTTCCCACGACCACCTGAAGCACAGAGTACTGGGGCACGGGCTAAACAGGCATAACACACACACACACACACACACACACACACACACGCCCTCCCCGCAACTGGAATTGCCAAAGGAGTGTCCAAGTGGATTCTTTGGAGAACCTTCAGAACATAAAGGGAAGAGTGAGTTAGACTTCCAATAGAAAGCCTAAAACTTGGGGCTGGAGAGATGGCCTAGTGGTTAAAAGTGCCAACCGCTCTTACAGAGGACCCGGGTTCGATCCCCAGCACCCACATGGCAGCCAAGAACTGTCTGAAACTCCAATTGCAGGAAAACTCCAGCTCCAGGGGGAATCTGACACCCTCCTCTGACCTCTGCGGCATTGCACGACACGGGTGCATACACTTGCATGCAGACAGTACATTCATACACATACAGAAATAAATTAAAAAATTAAAAAAAGAAAGCTTAAAACTTAGACAAGTCAACACTCCATAGCAAGGAGAAAAACAAATAAAAAACAAACAAACAAACAACAAAGGCATCTATCTGAAGGAGGCAAGCAAAACAAGCCTTCAACACAGTGAAGAGGCATTTGGGATTTGCATTGGAATACAGACAAAGAGAAACCCACATGCCAGGGACACAAAGAAGGGACAACATAGGAAAGGTGCAGGATAATTCCACACCAACCTCTGCCAACCCTGTGGAAGATTCCTACAGTGGGATCCCCCTGGGGATGGCCCAGGACACAGATCTTAGAGGAACAATTGCAGACATACTCAAAGAAATTAAAGAGTATAAAGAACAAGTCAGAGAACTAAGGAGAGAGAACGAAAAACTCAAGAAGGACCTAGAGATAGAGAATGACAAACTCCAGAAGGAAGTAGAAACACTGAAAAGATCCCATGTTGAAAAAGATAAGGAGACCAACCAGTGAAGCAAAGAGCTACAAGAAGAGATTGAGAAGCTCCAAAAGGAAGTGGAAATACTAAAGAAATCACAAGATGAAATTAAAAAGGATATCAAACACTCATCCAATCAAGAGAAAAGGAATGGAAAAATCCTCAGAAGTAGAGTGGAGGAAGCAGAACAAAGAATATCGGACCTGAAAGATAACACAGAACAACTAAAAACCTCAAGTAAAGATTATGAAAAATTTAAAAATACACAAAAGTGGCACAACCAGGAATTGTGGGACACTATGAAAAGATCAAACCTCTGCATCATAGGAATAGAGGAAGGAGAAGAATCCCACGAAAATGGTATTGATCAGATCTTCAACAGAATAATAGACAAAAATTTCCCCAAACTAAAAAAAAAGACAAACCAATACAAATACAAGAAGCACATAGAACTCCAAACAGACGATTTCAGAAAAGAAACTCTCCATGCCATATTATAGTTAAAATGCTAGACACTCAAAACAAAGACAAAATTCTGAAAGCCACAAGAGAAAAACAAGTTACTTATAAGGGGATACCTATCAGAATTACAGCTGACTTATAAGTGCAAACTATGAAAGCAAGAAGAACGTGGAACAAAGCATTCCCAGTGTTAAAGGACTATAGATGCCAACCCAGGTTACTATACCCAGCAAAAATGTCATTATAGTTGAAGGAGAGAGAAAAATCTTCCATGACATAAACAAGATGAAAGAATACATGTCCAGAAAACTAACCCTTCAGAGAATACTTGAAGCAATTCAAAGGACAGAAGAAAGGAGCAACTATCCCCAGGCACCTTGAAGGAGAAATTAATAAAAGCATAACTGCAGAATTAGAAACCTAGACCAAGCTGGGCGTGGTGGCACACGCCTTTAATCCTAGCACTTGGGAGGCAGAGGCAGGCGGATCTTTGTGAATTCAAGGCCAGCCTGGTCTACAGAGTGAGTTCCAGGACAGCTGAGACTACAGGGAGACCCTGTCTCGAACGACAAAAAAAAAAAAAAAAAAAAAAAAAAGGAAAAGAAACCCGACAAAATGCCACATGGATAATAAGGTGAAAACAGCAAACACACACTTTTACAGTTATTTTTTTTTACTATTTTTTTATTTTTTTTATTGATTTCGTTTGTCCATTTCATACATCATTTTCCAATTCAGTTCAGGCATATTCTCTTTTCCTTTCCCCCCAACCCCCCAACCGAGAATCATGCATTATGCCATAACTGTCCTGCATATTTCTCAGTTTTTTTTTCCATTTTTAGCTATAAGTGATAATCCATGAGTACAGCTCCTTCATGTAAAACCAATTCCAGGCTGTTGTGCCCCAAACCCCCACAGCCCCACCTTCCAGCCGGGGGTCAGGTTGATCAAAAAGGGTCCAGACTACATTGTTTGTTTCCCTATTAAACTCCCCGAATTAGCAGCTCCAACTTACATTCTACCACGCCCCTCTTCTGCAGATTATTCCCTGGTGCTAGAGAAAAGGGCCATAGGTGGATGAGAAGCAGAACAGTCCACTCTCTCTCTGGAGCTGTTGTCGGACTCTGGTCAATTTGGTTTGTTTCCTTTCATGGGCTGATAGTTTGTCCAGGAATAACCTTTCGATCCTACTAATGAAGCACAAGCAATTATGACATATAGGTATTATTTAAAAAAGCATTAATAGTTTATGGTAGGTACTTTGGTATAGACAAATATGTTTATATATGTTGATATGATTCATTTTTTTTTCCTGTTAAATATGACAGGGTATTACTGTGGCTTATGGACATCTACCTAACATCTGTAGAGGATTGTTAAGCTTGTGCATCAGCATGGGTTATTCCTCCAAGGAGAGAGCCAACTAGCCAATGGATTTGGGACTAACAGGCATATGGCTGCCTTGCTGCACAGTATTTCCAGGCAGTGTGAGGTGTAGCTAGTTGGTGTTGATGGTGGAGTCTGTTGACCAAGGACGAAGTATTTGCTTATTGGTTTGGTTTTAGTGGCCTTTGGTAACCCACTCTGGTGTTCCAGAGGCATCATTCTGTACATTGACATGTTGTGGTCTGAATAATTCTCTCTCCCATGTTAACGTCAGGTGTCTTCAGCAGCAGGGCCTTATTGCCCTCTTCTTGCAGATATCCCAGTTTAGAGGCAAGGGAGCCTTTACCTTTTGTGGGGCCTTAGATCCCCTGGCAACATCTCTCCTGGTAGAATAAATCCATTGTTGATGTCAGAGCTCCTGTATTGATATATTTTGTTAAGGCATAGTTTAAGGACTTTAGTATTATATTTGGTTCTGACACAGAGAAATCTTTTCACAGTTCTTATGTCTATTAGTCAATAAATTAAAGAAGCAGTTTTACCAGTTTTTAAGAGATTACCTCTTATAAGTTGTCTCCATATTACGTTGGACTGGGCGACCTCATCATCTTTCTTGTTCGTTGGGGGGGAGGCAAGAAAGTCGTTCTCACATCAAAAACCCTGCGGCACCTCAGAAGGCAATCACCAGTGCGCATCATCCAAATCGCTGTCACAGTAGGGGCCATCAGAGGGGCCCAATTGTCCATGGCCATCTGAGGCATTCCCTCCTTTCGATGTTCAGAACGGGTCAACCCCCCAGTTGGCACCCTCTGGCACATCCTACTCAATGCAAAGCTGTATCTCCTCTCTCCCAGCCGTCAAGCTGGTGACATCCTGTCCTATTGAAACACACAAATCCCTTCCCATAGTTAGTTTCAAGATTTGAACTGCAAGGTTTTTGACGAGAAGGTTTCATGTCTATCTGTACCCCCCCTTTCAGTTATAACCTTAAATATGAATGGACTAAATTCCCCAATCAAAAGACATAGACTGGGAGATTGGATTAGGAAACAGAACCCATCCATATGCTGTCTACAAGAAATGCATCTTATCTTCAAGGATAGGCACCACCTTAAAGTTAAAGGACGGAAAAAAATATTCCAAGAAAATGGTACCAAAAAGAAAGCAGGTGTTGCTATTTTAATAACAGGCAAAATAGACTTCAAAGTAAAAGATATCAGAAGAGACAAAGAAGGCCATTACATTTTTATCAAAGGAATAATTGACCATGAAGATTTCACAATCATGAATATATGTGCACCAAACTCTGGTGCACCAAACTTTATAAAGACAATTCTCCAGGACCTCAAGGCACAGATTAACCCAAGTACACTCATAGTAGGGGACTTCAGTATTCCCACTGAGTCCTTTGGACAGGTCAACCAGACAAATAATAAACAGAGAGACATCTGAACTGAACTATAGGATACACCAAACTGACCTCACAGACATCTGCTAAATATTCCACCCTAATACCAGAGAATACACTTTCTACTCAGCACCCCATGGAACATTCTCCAAAATCGACCACATACTGGGACACAGAAGAAACCCCCACAAATACAAAAAGATTGAAATAATTTCATGCATTCTATCAGACCACAGAGCAATAAAGCTCATTATCAACATCAGGATAAACCCTACTATCTACAAGAACACATGGAAATTAAACAACACACTCCTGAATAATGAGTGGGTCAAGGAAGAGATAAAGAAAGAAATAAAAGCATTCCTGAAACTGAATGACAATGATAATACAACACAACAAAGCCTATGTGATACTTTAAAAGCAGTCCTAAGAGAGAAGTTTATAACCCTGGGTGCCTACATTAGAAAAACAGAAAGAGCACAAGTGAACAACCAAACACTGCAGCTAAAACACTTGAGAGACAACAACAAATGAACCCTAAATGCAACAGACAGGAAGAAATAAAATAAAAAAACAGAGCAGAAATCAATGAAATAGAAACAAAGAAAACCATAGAGAAAATCAATGAATCCAAAAGTTTGTTCTTTGAAAGAATAAACAAGATAGACAGACGTCTAGCCCAGTTAACCAAAAGAAAGAAGGAACAACTCCAAATCAATAGAATCTGTGATGAAAAGGGAAATATCACAACAGACTATGAAAAGATCCAGACACTCATACAGGAATACTTCAAAAACCTATACTCTACTAAGTTTGAAAACTTAGCAGAAACGGATGAATATCTGAAATCCTGGGAATCACCAAAGCTCAACCAAGAAGAGATCGACAATTTAAACAGACCCATAATATATGAAGAAATTGAAGATGTAATAAGAAACCTCCCAACGTAAAAAAAACAAACCCAGGCCCAGATGGTTTCATGGCAGAATTCTATAAAACATTTCAAAAGACTTACAACCATTATTACTCAAATTGTTTACAGTGAGAATTCTCCTAAATTCCTTTTATGAAGCTAGCATCACTCTATTACCAAAACCAGGCAAAGATACAACCAAAAAGGAGAACTATAGACCCATCTCCCTAATGAACATAGATGCAAAAATTCTCAACAAAATACTTGCAAACTGCATACAAACCCACATCAAGAAGATCATCCATCATGACCAAGTTGGATTCATACCAGAGATGCAGGGATAGTTCAACATATGAAATCAATAAATATAACAAAACATATCAATAGACTGAAAGACAAAAACCACACAAACATCTCAATTGATGCAGAAAAAGCTTTTGACAAAATCCAGCATCCCTTCATGCTTAAAGTCCTAGAAGGAATTGGATTGGAGGGATCATTCCTCAATGTAATCAAAGCCATATACAGGAAACCCAAAGCCAACATCATCCTAAATGGGGAAACAACAGAAGCATTCCCTTTAAAGGTAGGAAGTTGGCAAGGCTGCCCCCTGTCACCACTCCTCTTCAATATAGTGCTGGAAACACTTGCTAGGGCAATAAGGCAAGAAAAGGAAATTAAAGGAGTACTAATTGGAAAAGAGGAAGTCAAGCTGATGATATGATTGTTTACTTAAGAGATGCTATAAACTCTACCAGAAAACTCCTAGAAACGAGTAAGAGTTTCAGTAAAGTGGCAGGATACAAAATTAACCTAGGAAAATCAGTAGCCTTTCTTTACATCAACAACAAGCAACTGAAGAAGGAATACAAAGAGAACTTCCCACTCACAATGGCCTCGAAAACAATAAAATACCTAGGAACAAACCTAACCAAATACACCAAAGATCTCTACAAAAATTGTTAAACCCCTGAAGAAGGAAATTGAAGAAGACATTAGAAGACGGAAAAACCTCTCAGGCTCACAGATTGGGAAGATTAACATAGTAAAAATGTCCATTCTACCCAAACTCTTGTACAGATTTAATGCAATCCCAATTAAAATCCCCAAGAGTTTCTTCACAGGCTTGGGGAAAAAAAGTCCTTAATTTCATTTGGAAAGACAAAAGATCCAGAATAGCCAAAGCAACCCTGAACAAAAAGAACAATACAGGGAGGGATCTCTATACCAGACTTCAAGCTATACTACAGGGCTGTAGTCATAAAAACACCTTGGTACTGGCACAAAAACAGACTTGTTGACCAATGGAAGAAAACTGAAGATCCAAACTTGAGCACAAACAATTTCAGCCACCTCATATTTGACAAGGAGGCCAAGAAGACACAATGGAGGAAAGACAGCATCTTCAGCAAGTGGTGTTGGCAAAACTGGATCATCACTTGTAGAATGAAATTAAACCCCTACCTCTCGCCCTGTACAAAAGTCAACTCCAGATGGATCAAAGACCTCAACTGAAACCCAAAACTCTGAAGGCGATAGAAGAAAAAGTTGGCAGCAACCTACACAGGCGTAAGAAAAGACTTCCTAAATCAGACAGCAGCTGCGCAAGAATTACGGTCGACAATTGACAAATGGGACCTCATTAAACTCAAAAGCTTCTGTACATCAAAAGAAACAACTAAGGAACTGAAGAGAAATCCCAGAGTGGGAGGAAACCTTCACCGCAGATACATCTGACAAAGCATTGATTTCCAGAATATATAAACTACTCAAAAAACAAAGAAGAAAGAAAACAAATGAATCCCCCAAAAGATGGAGCCAAACAGCTGACCAGATGTACTTCACACGCGTGAGGAATTAAAGAAGGGCTCAAGAAAATCTAAACAAATGACTCGCATTTGCTAATCATTAAGAAATGCACATTATAAACCACTTTAAGATATCATCTCACTCTAATAAGACTGGTTAGGATCAAGAAAACAAATGATACCAAGTGCTGGAGAGGTTGTGGGGAAAGGGGAACACTCATCCACTGCTGGTGGGAATGTAAACTTGTACAGCCACTATGGAAAGCAGTGTGGAGAACCCTTGGAAGACTTGGAATGAACTTGCCACCTGACCCAGCCATACCACTCTTGGGCATGTCCCCACAGGACTCATCCTACCGCAGAGATACATGCATAGCCATGTTTATTGCAGCTCTCTTCACAATAGCAAGGAGCTGGAACCAACCCAAGTGCCCCTCAACTGACGAATGGATAGAGAAAATGTGGTACATCTACACAATGGAGTTCTATGCAGCAGTAAAGAAAGATGATATCAGCCAGGCATGGTGGCGCACGCCTTTAATCCTAGCACTTGGGAGGCAGAGGCAGGCAGATCTTGGTGAGTTCAAGGCCAGCCTGGTCTGAGAGCGAATTCCAGGACAGCTGGGGCTACAGGGAGACCCTGTCTCGAAAAGACCAAAACCAAACAACAACAACAAAAAAGATGATATCATGAACTTTGCAGGTAAATGGATGGAGCTAGAAGATATCATGCCAAGTGAAGTAACACAGTCCCAGAAAAACAAAGGACGAATGGCATCCTTCATCTGTGGATGCTAGCACCAATTACTTAATTATATGGCAAACTGAGCAACGTTAATGTGATCTGAAAACAACTGTGCTCTTATATCATAGAATCCCATAAAATATAAACAAATAAAAAAAGAAAATATTAAATAGCTTAATTTCTTTTTCTTTCACAACTTTCTAAACTCCTATGTTTCAACCACTCATTGCTTATCTGTGGCTAATGCCAATTTAATTAAAAGGGACATACATAAAATATTTTGCTCTAACCAGGTGTGTTGGCACATGCCTTTAATCCTAGCACCTGGGAGGCAGAGGCAGGCTGATCTCTGTGAGTTCAAGACCACCCTGGTTTACATAGAGAGCTCTAGGCCATCTGGGATTAAAGGGAGACCCTGTCTCAAAAAGAGCAAAAAAAATCTTGCTCTTTAAATAAATGTTCAAAATGTGAACATCAGAAACCTATTTTAGTCCAGTTTGGAACCCAAGAACAAGGCCTGCTCTTGAATGACGCCAAGTCCAGTTGATGTCTGAGGATTACCTAATAACTCCCATGTATACTTAGTGTGTTGGCTTGAGCCAAAGACTCCATTTAATTTAGACTTTCAAACCCCATTTATATGTGTAAAAGGATGCAAATATTTTTAGGTTATTAATCCTGAAATCTTTGAGTCAGTTATTGGCCTTACTGTCTTTGTGGGGGAATGTACATAAAAATCAGCATTGGGGCAGGAGTGATTTCAGTGCAACTTCATAATTATTTGATTTTATTTCTATAAAAATGCAAGTGAAAGTCTAGAGATTTGATGAATGTCCTTTATATAGTCAGAGTATACTTTGATAAAGAAATGAAAAAAAAAAGAACAGTATTATTTGAATGTAAACTAAAAAGAATCAGTTGCCATTCTGTCCTAGTTTCGTTTAAATTGCTGTGACAAAATACTGACTAAAACCAACGAGGGGAGGAAAGGGATTATTTGGCTCATATCTCCTGGGTCACAGTTCATCACTGAAGGAGCCCAACATAGGAACTCAGGCCAGGAACCTGGAGGCAGGAGCCAAAGCACAAGCCACAGTGGAACACTGCCTACTGGCTTGCTCTCTGGTCCATGCTGAAACTGCTTTCTTATACAATACAGAACAAGCTTGCCAAGGATGGCACCACCCACAGTGAGCTGGGCCCTCCCACACCACTCAATAATCAAGAAAATTCCCTACAGACATGGCAACAGGTCAGTCCAATGGAAACAATCTCCCAATAGAGGCTCCCTCAACCCAGGTGTGTCAGGTTGACACTAAAGCTATCCAGCATACCATCCTAAGGGAGATTTTTATAGGTGCTTCAAACAGAATGTAAGGTTTTCCTGACTCAAATATACCTTATTTCTATGGTTGAACAATCTAGAATCAAACACTGAAGTTGATGGTCAAATCGCCTCAGAGCCATTTGTTGTTAAAAGATGGCAAAGAGGGGCTGGAGAGATGGCTCAGCAGTTAAGAGTGCCGACTGCTCTTGCAGAAGACCTGGGTTCGAATCCCAGCACCCACATGGCGGCTAAGAACCATCTTTGACTCGAGTTCCAGGGGAATCTGACGCCCTCTTCTGACCTCCGCAGCATTGCAAGACACGGGTGCACCAACTTGCATGAAGACAGTACACTCATACATATAAAAATAATAATAAATAAAAAAAAATTTTAAGATGGCAAAGAAAGTTGTAGGGTTTTTTTATTTTTTAAGTAATTTTCTTTTTCTCCTTTTTCTAGGAGGGAATGGATTTTAAAAGAAGAGTACTGTTGCTGATTTTACTTGCTTTATTGTTGGGATTAATTAAGCATCATTCTGGGTGAATATGAAATATTGATGCATCATTATCTTAGGAAGTTTCATTAGGGGCTAGAGAGATGGTTCATCAGTTAAGAGCACTGACTGCTCTTGCAGAGGATCTGGGTTTAGTCCTCAGCATTCAAATGGCAGCTAACAGCCATCTGTCACTCCAGTTCAAGGGGATCTGATGCTCTCTTCTGGGCAAACACAGTGGTTCAACATGTGTGCACTGACACGCAGACAAAACACACACACACATAAAATAAAAATAAAAGATAAAATGTTTTTTAAGTTTTTAACTTTATTTTATATGTATGAGTGTTTTGCTTGCATGTATGTAAATGCACCACATCCATGCAATGCCCATGGAGGCTAAACAGGGCATCAGATCTTGGAACTGTTACAGACAGTTATTAGCCACTGTGTGGGTGCTAAGAACCAAGTTCTGGTCCTCTGCAAGAGCAATCAGTGCTCTTAACCACTGAGCCATCTCTCCAGCCCTGAATTATTGTCTTTAGTAACTGAAAGAACTAAGCTAACATGCTGAGCTTTGTCCAAAAGACAGTAAAGCATCTTCTACGTTAAGTTTTTAAAAAGCTGTTCTTTAGTAAACATATATATTAATTTTTCTTGTGTTTTTTTTTTTTTGGTCTTTTTGAGACAGGATCTCTCTGTAGCCCCAGATGGCCAGGAACTCAGTAGACCAGGCTGGCCTTGAACTCACAGGGATCCACCTGCCTCTGTCTCCCAAGTGCTAAAATTAAAGGCATGCACCACCACACCCAGCAATTTTTCATTTTTTAAACATTAAATTTGGTCACTTTCTTGGTGCTATGTAGACATTGCTGGAGCTGGTAGAAAACAGCACTGACCCAAAGTCACTTCTTTTAAGGAGCATTGCATTCTGGAAGAATGCGATGAACAAATGTGTATCAGAACAAACAAGTGGACAGGATGCTGTGTGTTATTTGATGATGCTACAGAGAACTATTCCAAGATGAGGGGCAGAGTGGAGCTCCTATTTTGTTTTGTTCTCAAGGTATTCATTTATTAAAACCCTCTCAGTCAAGGTCTTGGGTTAGCTTGAAATCCAGTTCAGTCTTTACTAAGACTGAACATTCTCTACTAAGGTCTCCACTGCAGTGTATTGCACAAAAACACCTTCTATGGCAGTTGGCTGCTATTTTAGATTTTTTAAAAAACATTAAGTAACATCAAAGTTTCATTCATTGTGAACAAGACTAAAAGCAACTGTTATGAAAACATGGCCATGCTAAAGTAAAAAACTACTAACCTGTTAAAATTCCCTCACACAGAAAAGTGATAATTCTGACCTGCTTCCTGCTCTAATCTTAGTGGTCTTCTTGATAAGGAATGCAATGCTCCTAAATGCTATTTGAAGAGCAGCTGCATTGTGAGATGTAGTGTCTTTTAAAGTCAACCCTAAGTGCTAGTGACATGGCTCAGTGGTTTAAAAGTGCCTACCACTGTTGTAAGAGGACCCAGGTTTGGTTCTCAGCATACACATGGCAGCTGACAACCATCACTCCAGTTCCAGAGGGAAGCAATACTCTCTTTTGATCTCCACACATTCCCACATGCATGTAGTACACATAACCTCCTTCAAGCAAACACATATACACATAAAAAAGTTAACTGTGTTGGTATGGAATCCTGTTTTATGACTATTTGCCCTTCAGGGGTATTTTACTTTAATGGAAAAGATCCAAGGCCAGGAGTTATAGTATTCATGTTATCTTTTTTTAAGATAATAAAGGCCATGAGGCTAGAGAGATGGCTCAGCAGTTAAGAGCACCAACTGCTCTTGCAGAGGACCCGGGTTCGACTCCCAGCACCCACATGGCGACTAAGAACTGTTTTTAACTCCAATTCCAGGGGAATCCGATGCTCTCTTCTGACCTCCACCGCATTGCACGACACAGGTGCACCAACCTACATGCAGACAGTACACTCATACGCATAAAAAATAATAAATAAAAAATAAAAAAGATAATAAAGGCCCATGAGCTATGTCTGTATTTTGTCATGCAGTCATACCTGTAACGTTATGCCTGGCATATACTTTTTGGTATGTTATGCCTAACAAATAGGTGAATTGCTGAACTTAAAATGTAGGATTTTGTTGTTGCCGCTGTATGTTGTTTTCATTATTATAAGCATTTTATTCAAATTTACAGCTAAAATGTCTTTTTTTATTTGCCTAAAGAATAAAGAATCACCTATAGATGATTCATATTTGTTGGTAAGACTATAAATGTTCTAAAAACTCTTTAGGGGTAAGTAGTTGGAGTCAAATGGGCTCTGCTACTAATGTGCGATTGTTTTGCCCTTTGCTATAGTTTTAGTATCCCTCTCCAGGATAACACTTGCTTTAGATTTCTTTTTTTTTTTAATTTTGTATTTATTTCTGTATGTGTATGAATGTACTGTCTGCATGCAGGTGTGTGCACTTGTGTCGTGCAATGCCGCGGAGGTCAGAAGAGGGCGTCGGATTCCCCCTGGAACTGGAGTTTTCCTGGAATTGGAGTTTCAGACGGTTCTCGGCCGCCATGTGGGTGCTGGGGATCGAACCTGGTTCCTCTGTAAGAGCGGTCGGCACTCTTAACCGCTAGGCCATCTCTCCAGCCCCTAGATTTCTTTAGATTACAATCGCTCCCTTTAGTCAACCTAGCGATCTGCCATTCATAACGGAGTAGGACTAGTGTGATGGCTAGATGTCTCAGTTGTCAACTTACACACCTGGGAAAAAGGAACCTCAGTTGCAGAATTTCCTCCAACAGATTTCTATTTCGTGAGACTGAATGTGGAGCTCACTGACCAGGCTAGGCTGGCTAGCTGGTGATCCCCAGAGACCCTTCTGTTAACACCTCCCTAATGCTGAGATTACAGATGTCCACCATGTCTAGCACCCTCATGTGGGTTCTGAAGGGCCATAGCTAGGTCCTCATTTTACTGAGCCATCTCCAGTTCTATAAGGAGACTATTATAGATTGAGAAAGAGAGAGAGAGAGAGAGAGAGAGAGAGAGAGAGAGAGAGAGCAGAAACACATCGAAGCAGTGCTAATCTCAGCTTTAAGCAACAATTACATCAGATACTGGGCTACCAAAAGGTAATTTGGAGTACGAGTTCAAAGAAAATAATCCCTGGGCTCAAAAATACAGTATGGCATAATAACCAAAGCTCGGACTCTAGAGCAAGACTGGCTGGATCTTGAATCCTGATTCTGTCAGCTATTATCTGTGTGATATAAGGAATTTACTCAACCAATCTGTGCTTATGTTTCCCCATATGAAAAGCAAAGATTCCTCACAATAAAAGCAAAGATAATAGTAATACTTATCATACAGGACATCACAAGGGTTAAATGGATTATGCAAGTACTTCAACAGAGGGTCAGGCATACAGTAAACCCTCTGTAATCAGCTTTTATCACTTTCACATCTTGATTCTCATAATAAAATTCCTGCGGATTTGTTTCTTCTTTGTTCAATAGAAAATGTCCTGATTTTATAACAGTAACTGGTTGGCTCACTCCAGTCATATGGGAAGGAAATTATATTAGAGAGTTCCTAGAAGACTATTATAAAAGACAGAACATTACCATAGGCTTGACTGCATTTGCTACTAGAAAGTATATGCTACAGATATTTGTCCTTTTCACTTTGGAAAATAACAATGGGTATCTATGGAATGTCTGTATCCAAAGCAGTACTCACAATTAACCCAATCATTATTCCTGACTGTCCTGTACCACTATGTGTAGTAGTTATTTTCTCTCTCATTAGCTGAATGTTAACAATACTCAAGAATCTTTTCATTTCTATCCATTTAGCTCTCTTTTCATTCCTTCATAACAAATTTTAAGACTCTTCTAAGTCCCCAAATTTAATGTACTCTCTTTCACTCACCAATATGGCTAAAGCTATAGATCCAAATTCTCTTCTCTTTGTTTTCTTGATCATTATTGGCATGTATGTTAATCAGCATGCTAAGTGGCATATATCTCCTGGTAAATTTTAGTATTTTTTCAACTTTCGTAGTTCTACAGATCTGTACCTGAAACAGTTCATACATTCTGCTGGTAAGCACTTTATGGTTGACTACAATGTTATCTTTTAGATATTGATTGATGACCTCTACTTTGCTTCACTTTGGTTTGCTTTGCTTTGGTTTGCTTTGCTTTGCTTTGCCTTGCCTTGCCTTACCTTACCTTACTTTACCTTACCTTACCTTACATTATTTTACTTCACTTTATTTTATTTTACTTTACTTTACTTTACTTTACTTTACTTTACTTTACTTTACTTTACTTTACTTTACTTTACTTTACTTTACTTTACTTTACTTTACTTTACTTAGAGTTAGGTCCTCTTTGAACACTTAAGGCAGTTAAGCTCTTGAGTACAGACCAGTTAGAAGATTCTGATCTCAGAAATATGAGGAACAACAATTTTATGCTCATAAATCACATCACTATGAACTCAACTTTCTCTTCACTAAGAAGCTCTTCAAGTATGACTTCAGAGTAGAAACCTTGGGCACATCTCTAGCTCAGCTCCATACATGGTGATATTTTTTAAAACCTTAAAATTGCCCTTATGAGCCGGGCGTGGTGGCACACGCCTTTAATCCTAGCACTTGGGAGGCAGAGGCAGGCGGATCTTTGTGAGTTCAAGGCCAGCCTGGTCTACAGAGCGAGTTCCAGGACAGCTGGGGCTACAAGGAGACCTTGTCTCGAAAAGACTAAAAAAAAAAAATTCCCCTTATGAGAAAAGAGCCAAATCAGCAGTTTTCATCCCTTTGGAAAGGGATATTTCTAGTAATATACCGCCATTTTTGGTGGCATGCCAGATGATGTGTTAGACTTTGCTGCACAATATTTAATAGGAATTAAATATGACACCGCAAATGAACTTATCAGCATGTACAATTTGAAAGCCACCTAAATAAATACTTTTATGTCAATAAACTTGCCAAGATTTTATCATCAGAATGCAACTGGAATCCAAACTTTAAAACGCCTTTACAAATCAAACAGATTAAGATAGTACTACAGGGGCTGGAGAGATGGCCTAGCAGTTAAGAGCGCCGACTGCTCTTACAGAGGACCCGGGTTCGATCCCCAGCACCCATATGGTGGCCAAGAGCCATCTGAAACTCCAATTCCAGGAGAACTCCAGCTCCAGGGGAATCCGAGACCCTCTTCTGACCTCCGCGGCATTGCACGACACGGGTGCACAGACCTGCATGCAGACAGTACATTGATACACATACAGAAATAAAAAAAAAAAAATTAAAAAAAGATAGTACTACAGCTAGATATGTGAGATTAGGTTTATGAATTAACAACAGAATAGCAATAATTCCTCACATAGGAAACTTGTAAAATAAGATCAAAAGAATGAGGAAAAAAATAGTTTGTCATGACATTATGTCTAACCACAGTATTTATTTTATGGGAGTGCTTCTTAGTATTTCTTTTTTTTAAGTTTATTTTTATTGAGTGCATTTCAAACAACATTTCTTAATCAAATTTAGACTCATTCCCCCATCCATGCCCACCCTCACAACCCCCCCCACCAGAGCTCATGGATTCTGTCATACATGTTAAGTCCTGTCTTGCATCTTTTTCTCAGTCTTTTATAACCTTTTTGATGCAGAGGTTTACTGTTTTGGTCAGGTTTTGGATAGGTTTTTCTCTCTCTTTTTTGTTCCCTTTAATTTTTTTAAATTTTATTTATTTTCTATGTGTATGAATATACTGTCTGCATGTAGGTTTGTGCACTCATGTCCTGCAATACCGGGGAGGTCAGAAGAGGGTGTCAGATTCCTCTGGAACTGGAGTTCTCCTGGAATTGGAGTTACAGACGGTTCTCAGCCACCATGTGGGTGCTGGGGATTGAACCCGGGTCCTCTGCAAGAGCTGTCGGTGCTCTTAACAGCTAGACCATCTCTCCAGCCCTGTTCCCTTTAATTTTATATTATTCCATATGCATATACACACACCACACATAAATCAAAATTACACAGTCTGAAAATAAACTATAGGTTAATTCCAAAACACCTTTAGGGATTCACTTTTTAATAGTAAAGTTGCATGCAGCTAAATAGTCTTTTTTTTTTAGAATATGAATACATATCTTCCACCCATATATGGTAATTACAATGTGTGAATACAAGTAGTAGGTCAATTCTAGAGTCTATTAAGAAATTCACATTATACTAGCATTTGCTGTCAGATACAATGAAATATAATAAAGTTGCTCAGTTTGCCTGACAACTGGGGATTTGGTGTTAGCATCCACAAATAAGGGTAACCATTCACCATTTTTTTTCTGGGACTGTGTTACTTCACTTAGCATAATAGATTCAAGTTCCATCAATTTACCTGAAAAGTTCATGATGTCATCTTTCTTTACCACTGCATAGAACTCCATTGTGTAGATGTACCACATTTTTGTTATCCAGTCATCAGTTGAGGGGCATTTGGGTTGGTTCCAGCTCTTTGATATTGTGAAGAGAGCTGCAATAAACATAGCTGTGCATGTATCTTTGTGGTAGGTTGTGTCTTGTGGGTATATACCCAGGAGTGGTATGGCTGGGTCAGGTGGTAGGCTGATTTTGAGTCTTTTAAGTGTTCTCCACACTGCTTTCCACAGTGGTTGTACAAGTTTACATTTTCACCAGCAGTGGATAAGTGTTCCTCTTTCCCCACAACCTCTCTAGCATTTGGTGTCTTTTGTGTTCTTGATCTTGGCTAGTCTTATTGGAGTGAGATGATACTTTAGTGTGGTTTTAATTTGCATTTCCTTAATTATTAATGATGTTGAACACTTTTTAAGATGTTTCTCAGCCATTTTTACTTCCTTACTGGTGAAGTCTCTGTTCAGCTCTTTACTCCATCTTTTGAGTAGGTCATTTGTTTTCTTACTTCTTTGTTTCTGAAGTAGTTTATATATTCTGGATGTTAATGCTCTGTCAGATGTATTAGTGGTGAAGGTTTCTGCCCACTCTGTGGGTTTTCTCTTCACTTCCTTGATTGTTTCCTTAGCTGTGCAAAAGCGTTTGAGTTTGATGAGGTCCCACTTGTCAGCTGTTGTCCTTATTTCCTGTGCAAATGCTGTTTGATTTAGAAAGTCTTTCCTATGCCTATGTCTTGTAGGTTGCTGCCAACTTTTTCTTCTATCATGTTCAGGGTTTTGGGTTTCAGGTTGAGATCTTTGATCCACTTGGAGTTTTTTTTTAAAATTTTATTTATTTCCGTATGTGTATGAATGTACTGTCTGCATGCAAGTTTGTGCACCCGTGTTGTGCAATGCCATGGAGGTCAGAAGAGGGTGTCGGATTCCCCTGGAACTGGAGTTCTCCTGCAATTGGAGTTTCAGATGGTTCTCGGCCGCCATGTGGGTGCTGGGGATCGAACCCGGGTCCTCTGCAAGAGCGGTTGGTGCTCTTAACCGCTAGGCCATCTCTCCAGCCCCTGGAGTTTATTTTTGTACAGGGTGAGAGGTAGGGGTTTAATTTTGTTCTTCTACAAATGGTGATCCAGTTTTGCCAATATCATTTGCTGAAGATGTTATCTTTCCACCATTGAGCTTTTTTGGCCCCTTTGACAAATATGAGGTGGCTGAAGTTATATGAGTTCAAGTTTGGATCTTCAGTTTTGTTCCATTGGTTAATTGGTTTGTTTTTGTCAGTACCAGGCTGTCTTTATGACTATAGCCCTTTAATATAGCTTGAAGTCTGGCAAAGTAATCCCCCCTGTATTGTACTTTCGTTCAGGGTTGCTTTAGCTATTCAGGGTCTTTTGTTTTTCCATATCAATTTAAGGATTTTTTTTCCAAGTCTGTGAGAAAGCTCATGGGGATTTTGATTGGGATTGCATTGAATCTGCATATTAACTTGGGTAGAATGCACATTTTCACTATATTAATTTTTCCAATCCATGAGCATGGAAAATCTTCGATCTTTTGATGTCATTTTCAATCTCCTTCTTCAGGGTTTAAAATTTTTTGTTGTAGGTGTCTTTGTTGTCTTTGGTTAGGTTTATTCCCAGGTATTTTTTTCAGGTTATTGAGATTGGGAAGGTCTCCTTATATTCCTTCTCCAGTTGCTTATTGTTGGTGTAAAGAAAGGCTACTGATTTTTCTAGGTTTATTTTGTATCACCACTTTACTGAAACTTTTAATCATTTCTAGGAGTTTTCTGGTGGAGTTTTTAGCATCCCTTAGGTAAACTATCATATCATCTGTGAAAATAGATACCTTTACTTCCTCTTTTCCGATTAGTACTCATTTAATTCTGTTTTCTCACCTTATTGCCCTAGCAAGCATTTCAAGCACTATATTGAAGAGGAGTGGCAATAGTGGACAGCCTTGCCATGTTCCTGCCTTTAGGGGGAATGCTTGCAACTTTTCTCCATTTAGGACGATGTTGGCTGTGGGTTTCTTATATATGGCTTTGATTACATTGAGGAATGATCCCCCCAGTCCAATTCCCTAGAGGACTTTAAGCATGAAGGGTTGCTGGATTTTATCAAAAGCTTTTTCTGCATCAATTGAGATGATTGTGTGGTTTTTGTCTTTCAGTCCATTTATGTGTTTTATGATATTTATTGATGTAGAACCATCCCTGCATCTCTGGTATGAATCCAACTTGGTCATGATGTATGATCTTTTTGATGTGGGACTGTATGCAATTTGCAAGTATTTTGTTGAGAATTTTTGCATCTGTGTTCATTAATGTTATGGGTCTATAGTTTTCTTTCTTGTTTATGTCTTTCCCTAGTTTTGGTATTAGAGTGATGCTGGCTTCATAGAAGGAATTTGGGATATTTCCCTCTGTATCCTTTTGGAAAAGTTTGAGTAGTAATGGTTGTAAGACCTCTTTAAATGTTTTATATAATTCTGATGTGAAAGCATCTGGGCCTGGGCTTTTTTTAGTTGGAAGGTTTTTATTACATCTTCAATTTCCTCAAGTATTATGGGTCTGTTTAAGCTGTCAATCTCTTCTTGGTTAAGCTTTGGTGAATCCCAGGATTTCAGATATTCAACCATTTCTCTTATGTTTTCAAATTTAGTAGAGTATAGGTTTTTGACGTATTCTTGTCTGGATCTTTTCTTTATCTGTTGTGATGTTTCCCCTTTCATCACAAATGCTATTGATTTGAAGTTGCTCTTTCTTTCTTTTGGTTAACTAGGTTAGAGGTCTGTCTATTTTATTTATCTTTTCAAAAGAACCAGCTTTTGGATTCATTGATTTTTTTTGTATTGTTTTCCTTGTTTCTATTTTGTTGATTTCTGCTCTGATTTTTTTTTTATTTCTTCCTTTCTGTTGGGTTTAGAGTTCATTTGTTGTTATCTCTCAAGTGTTTTTAGCTGCAGTGTTAGATCGTTTATTTGTTCTCTTTCTGTTTTTTTTAATCTGGGAACTTAGGGCTATGAATTTCCCTCTTAGGACTGATTTTAATGTATCACGCAGGTTTTGTTGTGTTGTATTGTCATTTTCACTTAGTTCCAGGAATGCTTTTATTTCATTCTTTATTTCTTCCCTGACACATTCATTATTCAAGAGTGTGTTGTTTAGTCTCCATGTGTTCTTATAATTAGTAGGGCTTATCCTGGTGTTAATATTGAGCTTTATTGCACTGTGGTCTGATAGAATGCATGAAATAATTTCAATCCTTTTGTATTTGTTGAGATCTTTTTTGTGTCCCAGTACGTGGTCGATTTCAGAGAATGTTCTGTGGGGCACTGAGTAGAAAGTATATTCTGTGGCATTTGGGTGGAATATTCTGTAGATATCTGTGAGGTCAATTTGGTGTATTGTATTATTCAGTTCTGATGTCTCTCTATTTTTTGTCCACTTGACCTATCCAAGAGACTCAGTGGGATATTGAAGTCCCCCCACTATTAGCATGCTGGAATTAATCTGTGTCTTGAGGTCCTGAAGGATTGTGTTTATAAAGTTTGGTGCACCAGAGTTTGGTGCATAAACATTTAAGATTGTGAAATCTTCCTGGTTAATTGTTCCATTGATAAGGATATAATGTCCCTCTTTGTCTTTTCTGATTAATTTTACTCTGAGGTCTAGTTTGACTGATATTAGAATAGCCACTCCTGGGGCTGGAGAGATAGCCTAACTGTTAAGAGCACAGACTGCTCTTGCAGAGCACCTGGGTTTGATCCCCAGCACCCACATGGCAGCTGAGAACCGTCTGTAACTCCAATTCCAGGAGAACTCCAGTTCCAGGGGAATCCAAGATCCTCTTCTGACCTCTGTGGCATTGCACGACATGGGTGCACAAACCTACATGCAGACGGTACATTCATACACATACAAAAATAAATAAAATTTAAAAAAATTTAAAAAAAGAATAGCCACTCCTGCTTGCTTTTTGGTACCATTTTCTTGGAATATTTTTTTCCATCCTTTCACTCTAAGGTAGTGTCTGTCCTTGAGGGTGAGATGGGTTTCTTGTAGGCAGCATATAGATGGATTCTGTTTCCTAATCCATTCTCCCAGGCTATGTCTTTTGATTGGGGAGTTTAGACCATTAATATTTAAGGTTATTATTGAGAGATGTGTGTTTTTTCCTTTCAACTTATTTCTTGTTTTCATTCTTCATCTAGGTATTTATTTACTCTGTTATGCTTTTGTTAATTTCTCTCTTGGGTTGCTTAAGGATAGTTGCTCCTTTCCTCTGTTCTTTGAATTGCTTCAAGTATTTTCTGAAGTGTTGGGTTTTTTGACATGCGTTCTTTCATTTGGTTTATGTCATGAAAGATTTTTCTTTCTCCTTCAACTATGATTGACATTTTTGCTGAGTATAGTAATCTGGGTTAACATCTAGTCATTTAGCACTGGGAATACTTGGGTCCATGTTCTTCTGGCTTTCATAGTTTGCACTGAAAAGTCTGCTGTGATTCTGATGGGTTTCACCTTATATGTAACTTATTTTTCTCTTGTGGCTTTCAGTATTTTTGTCTTTGTTTTGAGCATCTGGTGTTTTAACTATGATATAGTGTGGGAAATTTCTTTTTGGTCTTGTCTATTTGGTGTTCTATGTGCTTCTTGTATTTGTATGGATTTGTCTTTTTTCAGTTTTGGGAAATTTTCTTCTATTATTCTGTTGAAGATCTGATCAATACCATTCTCTTGGGATTCTTCCTCTTCCTCTATCCCTATGATGTGGAGATTTGGTCCTTTTATAGTGTTCCACTTTTCCTAGTTGTTCCACTCTTGTGTTTTAAATTTTTTTTCATAATCCTTACTTGAGGCTTCTAGCTGCACTGTGTTATCCCATAGGTCTGATATTCTTTTTTCTGCTTCATCTATTCTGCTTCTGAGTCTTTTTCCCATCCTTTCCTGCTGATTGGATGAATGTTCGATTTCCTTTTTCATTTCATCCTGTGATTTCTTCAGTATTTCCACTTCCTTTTGGAGCTTTTCATTCTCTTCTTGTAACTCCTTGCTTCATTGCTCACTTTCTTTTTTTTCTTTCAGCCTGAGATCTTTTCACTGTTTCAGTGTAAACCTTCCAGAGTTTGTCATTCTCTCCCTCTAGTTTTTTTAGAGTTTGTATTTCTCTTCCTCTAGTTCTTTTCAGAGTTTGTATTTCTCTTCCTCTATTTCTTTTCTGAGTTGTCAGTCTCTCCCTTTAGTTCTTTCTGGAGTTTATCATTCTTTCTTCTAGTTCCTTCATGAGTTTTTCATTCTCTCCCTTTAGTTCTCTGATTTGTTCTTCATGTTCTTTGAATATGTGTATGATTGTTCTTCTAATGTTGGTGTCTTGGTTTCCTTCCAGGGAGATCTCACTGTTGGGATCTTCTACAGGACTGGTTGAGTTTGGTGGGGATTTATTCTGAGCTTTTCCCATATTGTTGTTTTTCTGTTGTGCCTTTGGCATGTGGATTTGTTTTTTTCCTTTGTTTGTTTGTTTGGCTTCTGTTGCTAATCTCAAATGTTAATATGGAGGACTGGCTGGTCACTCAGTTTGCTTCCTGCTGGTTTTTTCCTCAGCTTTGGCTATACAGCCTAGAATCACTAACATTGCTGGATCTTCCCAACCACAGCAAACCACATCACCAGCAGCTTATCCTCTCCACCACAGTACCAGTAGCTTGAGCACAGGGTGGGCAGGGGGGTTTTACACCTTTGGCCTGCACACCAGACCCCACCTGGCCACCGAGTGTGTACATCACTGTCTGTCCATCTATCCATGCACACAGTTCTCTACAGCTCTAGTGGTGGGTGGTGGGTGGTGGGCAGCAAGCCTGCATGCCGGACACCCACCTGGATGCCATGTGTGCGCTGCTGTCTGTCCCTCTATCCACACACACAATTCTTCTCTATGGTTCTAGTGGTGGGTGGCAGATGCTCTCCTGGGTGGAGAGCTGTGCACCAGACACCCACCTGAACTCCAACTGTGTGTGTCACTTTCTGTCCCTCTATCCACTGCTTCTTCATATTTCTTACACAAGGATCCTTGAGCTTTTGTCCAAGCCTTTTCTGAAACATTATACAGTAGTTAAAAGTAAAAAAAAAAAAAAAAAAAAACTTATATTTGGAATTTGCAACAATTTATTTCTACCTACTTTGAATAAAGAATACATGATTGGCCTGGTGTGGTGGCACACGCCTTCAATCCTAGCACTCGGGAAGCAGAAACAGGTGGATCTTTGTGAGTTCAAGGCCAGCCTGATCTACAGAGTGAGTTCCAGGACAGCCAGGGCTACAGGGAGACCCTGTCTTGAAAAGCCAAAAAAAGAGAAAAAAGAAAAAAAAATACATGGGTAAAAAGTGATAATGTTGCTTATATAATGTAATGTTTTTATATGTGAAAACAGTTTAGGAGTTAGAAAGTGATTTATTATGAAGATATAATACACATGTATAGCTTTTGCTTTTATCACAGAGATATTTAGTTCATGTTTTTTAAGTGGTGCAAGAGTGTTTTTGTTTGTTTGTTTGTTTGTTTGTTTTGTCTTTCCGAGACAGGGTCTCCCTGTAGCCCCAGATGTCCTGGAACTCGCTCTGTAGACCAGGCTGGCCTTGAACTCACAAAGATCCGCCTGCTTCTGCCTCCCAAGTGCTAGGATTAAAGGTGTACGCTACCTACCACGCCTGGCTAAGAGTGTTATTTTTTTTTATGTGTATGAATGTACTGTCTGCATGTAGGTTTGTGCACCTGTGTCGTGCAATGCCGCAGAGGTCAGAAGAGGGCATCAGATTCCCCTGGACCTGGAGTTCTCCTGGAATTGGAGTTATGGATGGTTCTCAGCTGCCATGTGGGTACTGGGGATCGAACCCGGGTCCTCTGCAAAAGCAGTCGGCCCTCTTAACCACTAGGCCATCTCTCCAGCCCCAAGAGTGTTATTTTTTTAAACAGATTTTTCACTTTGTCCTCAAGAGCTTATAGTCTAGCAAGGGAGATAAAACCATACCTATTTCTTTCACAAGTTCAATTAATTTATTTATGTTTATGTGTATGAGTATTTTGTCTACATGTCATACAAAGCCCCAGAAGGCCAGAAGAGTGTGTCAGATCCCCTGAAACTGGAGTGAATGATAATTGTTAGCTGCCATGTGTGTGGTAGAAACAAACCCAGGTCCTCTCCAAGAGAAGTCAGTACTTGTAAGCAGTGAGCCTTCTCTCCAACCCCTCATAAGTTTGATTTTGTTTTTGATTTTTGGTTTTTTTTTTTTTTTCTTTTTGAGACAGGGTCTTATGTAGCCCCAGCTTGTCCTGAACTTCACCTTGTAGAACCAGGCTGGCCCCACCTGTCCCTCATAAGTTTTAAAGTGCAAAAAAAAAAAAAAAGCACAAGGAAGATGTGAATCAAGTACAATCATTCAAGAAAGAGATCAAGTCCAGTTGTAGCACACTGGCCTATAATCCCAGCACCTCAGAGGCAGAGGCACAGGCAGGAGGACCTCTGTGAGATCAAGACCACCATGATCTACATAGCAAGTTCCAGGTCAGATAGGGCTACAGAAAGACCCATCTCAACTGCTAACCCCCCAAAAGGAATAAGAATTTCTATAAATATGCATCATTATCTCGACTGTGTCACAGATACTTCCACAGATTGGGTGAGGCATTATTAAACTATAGTTAAAAGAAATGGAGGTTCTAAAATCACAGTCAATTATGGGTTGCCTTTTATGGAAGAAAAGCTAGGATTTGGTTAGTGTTGTTTAAATGATGGGTATTATTAGCACCAAAATTATGAGGAAAATTGATGGTGACTAGCAGGCAGATCCCTGATGATCTGTAATGAACCACTTCTAACACTTATGCCCGTGCATAACATGTCTCCCTACCATCTCATGTTGGTGTGAATTGAAAGTATTCACTTGCTTCCAGCCAATAGGCTGTGACATGAAACTTTCATGACTAAGTGATCTAATGCTGAACCTGCCTTACTAGCACTTTTCCTCTTGTGGCCTTTGAGATATAAATCTGCCATGTTGGAGAGGGCCTCATATCATAATTGGAGGGCAGACTCCAAAACACAGGAAAAGGAACAGAAGGACTTAGTCCAACAACCCTCAAGGAGCCAAATATTCCTCAAAACTATATAAATGAGCTTGTAAGCAAATCTTTGCTCTGTCAAGTCTTCCAAAGAGACTTCATTGACAGATAACACTTTGAGAACAGTTTTGTGAGAAGCCAAGAATCAGAAAAGCCAGCAAGCAATGCCCAGACTTGTGATCCACACGGTGATCTATACCTAATATTTCCTGATCATCCCTCTCTACCATCATCAGCAGAAGGCAGCCTAAGTTGATGCTGTGTTCCTTCAGAGAGTGGTAGAGAATGAGTAAGAAGCCATATGCATCTGATGACATGGAATGCAGGCCCTGGGGAAACACCATAAGTCCCATTGGCCCAGCATCATCCCCTACCACCTAGCAGGACTGGGGAGCACAGAAAAACATCTTTCATCTCCTTAAGCATTTCCAGCATGGAGCAAGCAGAGCTGTCCAGTCTGGAGCACTGGCTTAGAGAAGCACTTATTGTCCCATAGCTGAGCATTTATTGCATTCCACCTAGGAGGACCAGGCCTGAGAAAGTACCCCACCTCTGTAGTCAGGATACACAGTGCCAGACAGGAGTCTCCATGGTACCAGGTCAGCAAAGAAGAACAAATAGCTCTGAATAGACTCTGAAACCTGTACTGTAATTGGAACCTCAGAACCCCCAATTAAGCCAGGTAAATTACCATGGGCTGTTGGAGCTCATGGAGAAGCGAGCTCTGGAAGCAGGGTTGGCCCCTCTTCAGACTCAAGCGTGTTTGTTACGTTTCTTCCAAGTCTCCTTGTCTAGGGGTGGCTGCCCCACTCCCAACTCTGTGATAAGGAGCAAAGAAAACAGAAAAACAGCCCCAAAGAACACTCGAGAACATCTAGAAGGTAGACTATTTCCAACAGAAACCATGATTATTTGTCTCATGATATAAAAATTGCCTGCAGTGAGAGAAAATGAGAAGTTCAGCCATGGAGAGAAAGCTCAACCCGGAACTCCAGCCGGCAACCCCAACTTCCTCAGTCAGTTTCTGCTAGATGTTTGTAAGCCCCCGATTTGATGATGTCACCTCTGTTCTTATTTGTTCTTTTACTTGGAAGCCTCTTCTAAGAGGACATTTTGGTCTTCCAGAGGTTCTGTGGGGAATTCCAGCTGGCCGCAATGACAGGGCTTCCCTAATCAATTTCTGCGAGTTGAGAACCCAGTTGAAGTTTGACTATCTGTCTGTCTATTATCTATCTATCTATCTATCTATCATCTATCTATCTATCTATCATCTCTCTCTTATTTTAGTGAGGTTTTCCAAATACTTAATAAGCTCACTCCCTCAAGTCCAAAATCATGACTATTGTGACCATTCTCCAAACCATACAGAACAATACCATATTAGCCAGTGTTCTCCAATTAAATGTAGCTAAAGGAAAGGACACACACACACACACACCAAAAGGATCTTTTTAATGCAATGAGGAGCAAACTCAGGAGAGGGGCATAGTGGGAGGTGGGTGTTATTTGGGGGAGAGTGGGAATAATGGGGTTCTTGGAATGGGGAGGAAAGAGGGAAGTTGGAGGCAGGAGAGAGAGGAGAGATGAATGGGGCTTGGGCAGCTACGGACTCCAGAGGGAAATGTGTTGGCTCAGAAACCTCTGAGAAATACACACAGAGTGTGTGAACACTTGTGCATGTGAATAGCCAGGGGCTGTGAGGCAGGGCACAGTGCCAGACAGGAGAGACCTCAATATGTGGTTGGTCAGAGTAGGGCAAGAGACTCCCAAAGTAACACAGGCTATTGCAGAGCCCTTGGTTATCTCCCAGAACTCAGGTAAGACCCTACTACCCTAAAGACAGGACATACTTCAGACACAGGACTTGGAGCGGTGGAGCAGGAGCTGACCAGGAAGCCTGTAGTTTAGCTTTCATAGTGCTAGACGATAATATGCAAGGTGCTAAGGGAGATCAAACAGTGGACCAACCCAAGCCTAAAGCCTAATAACCATAGTGCCTGGCACAGCAAACTACCTCTATTGGTGCAGTAGTGGCACTGTTATCTGGAGGGTAATCAACAGCTGTTTAATCAGACTTAAAGCCCTCTCTAAGAAAGTGAACTCTTGATCTGAGATCTCCTGAGGCCAGCAGAAGTTACCGGGGCCAACTGGGATTACAAAGGCATCTGAAGGAGGCAAGCAAAGCAAGCCTTCAACACAGTGAAGAGGCATTTAGGACTCACATTGGAATACAAACAAGGAGAATCCCAAATGCTAGGATCACAAAGAAGAGACACCACTGGAAAGGGGCGAGATAATCCCATGCCAAGCTCTACCAACCCTATGGAAGAATCCTACAGTGGGATCCCCCTGGGGATGGCCCAGGACACGGATATCAGAAACACAATTGGGAACATATTTAAAGAACTACAAGATTATAAAGAGCAAATCAAAGAACTAAGAAAAGAGAATGAAGAACTCAAGAAGGACCTAGAGAGAGAGAATGACAAACTCCGGAAGGAAGTAGAAACACTGAAAAGATCCCATGCTGAAAAAGATGAGGAAACCAACCAGCAAACCAAATTGCTACAAGAAGAGATTGAGAAGCTCCAAAAAGAAGTAGAAATACTAAAGAAATCAGAAGAGGAAATGAAAAAGGAAATCAAACACTCATCCAATCAAGAGGAAAGGAATGCAAAAAGATTCAGAAGCAGAATGGAGGAAGCAGAACAAAGAATATCAGACCTGGAAGATAACACAGAACAACTAAAAACCTCAAGGAAAGATTATGAAAAATTTAAAAATACACAAAAGTGGAACAACCAGGAGCTGTGGGACACTATGAAAAGATCAAACCTCCGCATCATAGGAATAGAGGAAGGAGAAGAATCCCAAGAGAATGGTATTGATCAGATCTTCAACAGAATAATAGATGAAAACTTCCCCAAACTAAAAAAGGACAAACCAATACCAATACAAGAAGCACATAGAACTCCAAACAGACAAGATCAGAAAAGAAATTCTCCATGCCACATCATAGTTAAAATGCTAGACACCCAAAACAAAGACAAAATCCTTAAAGCCACAAGAGAAAAACAACAAGTGACCTATAAGGGGAAACCTATCAGAATTACAACTGACTTCTCAACGCAAACTATGAAAGCAAGAAGAACCTGGAGCAAAGCATTCCCAGTGTTAAGGGACAATAGATGCCAACCCAGGTTACTATACCCAGCAAAAATGTCAATTATAGTTGAAGGAGAGAGAAAAACCTTCCATGACATAAACAAGTTGAAAGAATACATGTCCGGAAAACCAACCCTTCAGAGAATACTTGAAGCAATTCAAAGAACAGAAGAAAGGAGCAACCAACCCCAGGCACCTAGAAGGAGAAATCAATAAAAGCATAACTGCAGAAGTAGAAACCTAAATCAAAACCGCAGATGGATAATAAGGCAAAAGGAAGCAACACAAACCTATCAGTCATAACCTTAAATATTAATGGACTAAATTCCCCAATCAAAAGACATAGACTGGGAGACTGGATTAGGAAACAGAATCCATCGATATGCTGTCTACAAGAAACACATCTTACCTTCAAGGACAGGCACCACCTTAAAGTGAAGGGATGGAAAAAAATATTCCAAGCAAATGGTACCAAAAAGAAAGCAGGTGTTGCTATTTTAATATCGGATAAAATAGACTTCAAAGTAAAAGAAATCAGAAGAGACAAAGAAGGCCATTACATTTTCATCAAAGGAACAATCCACCAAGAAGATTTCACAATTATGAATATATATGCCCCAAATTCTGGTGCACCAAACTTTATAAAGACAATTCTCCAGGACCACAAGTCACAGACTAACCCCAGCACACTCATAGTGGGAGATTTCAATACCCCACTGAGTCCTTTGGATAGGTCAACAGGACAAAAAATAAACAGAGAGACATCTGAACTGAACGATATGATACACCAAATGGACCTCATAGACCTCTACCGAACATTCCATCCTAATACCAGAGAATACACTTTCTACTCAGCACCCCACGGAACATTCTCCAAAATCGACCACATCCTGGGACACAGAAGAAACCTCTACAAATACAAAAAGATTGAAATAATTTCATGCATCCTGTCAGACCACAGTGCAATGAAGCTCAACATCAACACCAGGACAAGCCCTCCTGCCTACAAGAACACATGGAGACTAAACAACACACTCTTGAATAATGAATGGGTCAAGGAAGAGATAAAGAAAGAAATAAAAACATTCCTGGAACTGAATGACAATGACAATACAACACAACAAAACTTATGGGATACCTTAAAAGCAGTCCTAAGAGGGAAATTTATAGCCCTGGGTGCCTACATTAGAAAAACAGAAAGAGCACAAGTGAATGATCTAACACTACAGCTAAAAGCACTTGAGAGGCAACAACAGATGAACCCTAAACGCAACAGACAGGAAGAAATAACAAAAATCAGAGCAGAAATCAATGAAATAGAAACAAAGAAAACAATACAAAAAATCAATGAAGCCAAAAGTTGGTTCTTTGAAAGAATAAACAAGATAGACAGACCTCTAGCCCAGTTAACAAAAAGAAAGAAGGAACAACTCCAAATCAATACAATCTGTGATGAAAAGGGAAATATCACAACGGACAAGGAAAAGATCAAGAAAATTATATGGGAATATTACAAGAACCTATATTCTACCAAGTTTGAAAATCTAGAAGAAATGGATGAATATCTGAAATCTTGGGAATCACCAAAGCTTGGCCAAGAGGAGACCAGCAGCTTAAACAGACCCATAACATATGAAGAAATAGAGGATGTAGTAAGAAGCCTCCCAACTAAAAAAAGCCCAGGCCCAGACGGTTTCACAGCAGAATTCTATAAAACATTTCAAAAAGACCTACAACCATTATTTCTGAAACTGTTTAGAAGTATACAATCAGAGGGAACTCTCCCAAATTCCTTCTATGAAGCCAACATCACTCTATTACCAAAACCAGGCAAAGATACAACTAAAAAGGAGAATTATAGACCCATCTCCCTCATGAACACAGATGCCAAAATTCTAAACAGAATACTGGCAAATCGCATACAGACCCACATCAAGAAGATCATCCATCATGACCAAGTTGGATTCATACCAGAGATGCAGGGATGGTTCAACATACGAAAATCAATAAACATCATCAAACACATAAACGGAATCAAAGACAAAAACCACACCATCATCTCAATTGATGCTGAAAAAGCCTTTGACAAAATCCAGCATCCCTTCATGCTTAAAGTCCTAGAAGGAATTGGATTGGAGGGATCATTCCTCAATGTAATCAAAGCCATATACAGGAAACCCACAGCCAATATCATCCTAAATGGGGAAATGACAGAAACATTCCCTTTAAAGGTAGGAACTCGGCAAGGCTGCCCCCTATCACCACTCCTCTTCAATATAGTGCTTGAAACACTTGCTAGAGCAATAAGGCAAGAAAAGGATATTAAAGGAGTACTAATTGGAAAAGAGGAAGTCAAACTATCCCTATTTGCTGATGATATGATTGTTTACTTAAGGGATGCAAAAAACTCCACCAGAAAACTCCTAGAAACGATTAACAGCTTCAGCAAAGTGGCAGGATACAAAATTAACCTTAGAAAATCAATGGCCTTTCTTTACACCAAGAACAAGCAACTGGAGAAAGAATTCAAAGAGACCTTCCCACTCACAATAGCCTCAAAAACAATAAGATACCTAGGAACAAACCTAACCAAAGACACCAAAGACCTCTACAACAAAAATTTTAAACCCTTAAAGAAAGAAATTGAAGAAGACCTCAGAAGATGGAAAAACCTCCCATGCTCATGGATTGGGAAAATTAACATTGTAAAAATGTCCATTTTACCAAAACTCTTGTATAGATTTAATGCAATCCCAATCAAAATCCCCAAGAGTTTCTTCACAGGCTTGGAAACAAAAGTTCTTAAATTCATTTGGAGAAACAAAAGACCCCGAATAGCCAAATCAATCCTGAGTGAAAAGAGCTACACAGGAGGGATCTCTATACCAGATTTTAAACTATACTACAGGGCTATAGTCATAAAAACAGCCTGGTACTGGCACAAAAACAGACCTGTTGACCAATGGAACAAAACCGAAGATCCAAATCTGAGCACATACAATTTCAGCCATCTCATATTTGACAAGGGGGCCAAGAAACCACAATGGAGAAAAGACAGCATCTTCAGCAAGTGGTGTTGGCAAAACTGGATCACCACTTGTAGAAGAATGAAATTAAACCCCTACCTCTCACCCTGTACAAAAGTCAACTCCAGATGGATTAAAGACCTCAACGTGAAACCCCAAACTCTGAAGGTGATAGAAGAAAAAGTTGGCAGCAGACTACAAGACATAAGCATAGGAAAAGACTTCCTAAATCAGACAGCAGCTGCGCAAGAATTAAGGTCGACAATTGACAAATGGGACCTCATTAAACTCAAAAGCTTCTGTACATCAAAAGAAACAATCAAGGAAGTGAAGAGAAATCCCACAGAGTGGGAAGAAAAAAAAAACAAAATAATTACAAGAAACTTATATAGATATTCCACCTTCAAGGAGGTGGAGAAAAAATTCTCCACTTGTTAATTACAGCTAAATATAGTGACTTCCTCTCAAAGATAGCAATTCAGAAGTTAGAAGAAAGGATAACTTTGCAGTGGAGAAACTCAATAAAAACTATCTCAGGCCAGGTATGGTGGCTCGTGCCTTTAATTCCAGCATTCCAGAGGCAGAAGCAGGTGGATCTCTGTGAGTTCAAGACCAGCCTGGACAGCAGAAGACCAGGGTTCGACTCCCAGCACCCATGTGGTGGGTAATAATCATAAATAACTCCAGTTCCAGGGAACTCCCTGCCCTCTTTTGACCTCTGTAAGCATTGCTTGACAAGGGTGCACTTACATACATGCAGGCAATACACTCATACACATAAAATAAAAATAATAAATAAAATATTTTTAAAAATAAGTAAATCTTTTTTTAATTTAGTGTCACCATGAAGAAAAGCCCAAGACTGGACAGATTCATTACTGAATTCTATCACACCTTCACAAAAGATTTAATAACAATTCTTAATTGGTCCCACAAAATAGACAGAGAAGTAGCAGTATCAAATTCATTCTGTAAAGTCAGTTTTACCCTGGTACCCAAAAAAGCTAATGGCATATACATGTGTGTCCATACATAGTTTTACACATGCACACACCAAAACCCAAAAATCACAAAACAAAATAGTACAGACCAATTTCTGTGATTAACATAGATGTGAAAATTCTCTGCAAAATACTTGGTTTAAATTCAGGAATACATTACAAAGATCACACATGATAAATGAGTAGGCTTCAATCAGCAGGTGCAAGGTTGGTTTAATAAACATAAATCAATAAATGTAATACACAATATAAATACACTTGAGTACAAAAATCACACTATCTTGAATGGTACCAAAAATGCATTTGATAAAGTTCAACAAGCCATAAAAGTTCTGGAGATACTTGGAATAGATAGAACATTGCTCAACATAATAAAACCGATATACATCAAACCTATAGCCAACATCACATTAAACAGAGACAAAATGAAAGCATTTCCTCTAAATCAGGAATGAGACAAGGATGCCCACTCTCCCCTCTCTTATTCAATATAGTGCTCTAAATCTTCACTCCATTCATTAGATGAGAAAAAGACACAAAAGGGATTAAAACAGAGAAGGAAAAATAATCAAACTGTTCTTAAAAGATCCTATGGAATCTACTAAAAAACTCTTATAACTAATAAACATGTAAAATTGTAAGATACACATTTTTTCTATTCTTTTTTTTTCATTTTTTAACAATAAGTAATAATTTGTGAGTACAAGCATCCTTCATGTAAAACCAATTTGCAAGCAGTTGTGCCCAATCCCACACAGCCCATGGGTCCCACCATCCAGCTGGGCAGGCTTGTATGTTCAATCAAGTTGATCAAATCAGTGTCCAGACTATATTGCTGTAGTTTCACCGTTCACCCCAATCACAGCCCTTACATTCTACCACACTCCCTCTTCCGCAGATTGTTCCCTAGGCTTAGAAAAGGGGCACAGGTGGATGAGAAGCAAAACGGTCTACTTTCTCTGGAGCTGTTGTCTTGGACTCTGGTCAATTCTGGCTGTTTCCTTTCATGGGCTGACAGTTTGTCCAGAAATAACCTTTCAATCCTACTAATGAAGCACAAGCAATTAGATATATAGGTATTTAAACAGTACTAATAGTTATGGTAGGTTACTTTGGTATAGACACAGATGTTTGGATGGTATGTTAATCCATGAATTATGTTTTTCTGTAAAATATGACAGGGTCTTGCTGTGGCTTATAACATCTCCTAACCACTAGAGGATGTAAGCTTGTGGCATCAGCTGTGGGTTATTCCTCCAAGGAGAGAGCTAATAGCCAATTATATTGGGTTATACAGGCATATGGCTGCCACTACTGCACAGTATTTCCAGGCAGGTGAGGTGTAGCTGGTGCTGACAGAGGATTCTTGCTTGACTCAGGGAGACCTACATTTGCTTTATTGGTTTAGTGGCCTTTGGTAACACTCTCTGGTATTCCAGAGACCAACTGTACACTTGAAAGTGTGGTCTCAATACATCTTTCCCATGCTTACATCAGGTCTTCAACAGCAAGGCCTTATCTCCTCTCTTCCTGCAGATATCCCAGTTTGGAGGCAAGGAGCATTTATCTTTTGTGGGGCCTTGGATCCCCTGGCCAACATCTCCTTGGTAGAATAATCCATTGCTGATGTCAGAGATCCTGTATTAATATATTTTGCTTAAGTGCATAGCTTAAGGAGACTTTTATATTTGGTTCTGAATAGAGAATAATCCTTTTCACAGTTCCTATGTCTATTAGTCAATTAAAGAAGGCAGTTTTATTGGTTTTATAAGAGATTACCTCTATAACAGTTGGTTCCAATTTACAGTTAGAGAACAACCTCATCATCATCATATTTCTCCTTGTTCTATGGGGGGGAGGTAAGAAAGTCCACATTTTTTTAAGTAGTTGGTTGGGCATGGTGGTGCAAGCCTTTAACCACAGCACTTGAGAGGCAGAGGCAGGTGAATCTCTGTGAGTTCCAGTCCAGCCAGGTCTACATAGAGAATTCAAAGCCTGCTAAGGCTACACAGTGGACCCTATCTCAAAGAAAAGTAGCCTTCATATACACCAAGGATGAACTCTCTGAGAAATAAATTGGGAAAATATGTCATTCATAATAGCTTTTTTTAAAAAAGTATCTAAGAATAAGTGTAACCAAACAGGTGAAAGATCTTTATATCAAAAACCTAAAGAAAATCAAAGAAAACACTCAATGTTGGAAAGAACATCCATGCTCCTGGACCAGCTGAATTAATATAATAAGAATGGCTTATATTACAAACAATGCAATAACCATCAAAATTCTGATGTCACATTTCACAGGCCTAGACAAAACAATCCAAGAATTTACATGGAACCATAAAAGATCACGAATAGCCAAAGCAATTTTAAGGAGTAAGAACACACCTGGAGATCTCAAAACACCATGTCCCAAATTATATTACAGAGCTATAGTGATAAAGACAGCCTGGTACTGACATAGAAACAGATGGACCAATGGAACAGAAAAGAGGACCTGAAAACACACTAGCAAAGCTATGACCAGATTTTCAAGAAAGCTGAGAAAGCACACAGCGGATAAAATATAAGCTAATCAACAATCAGTGCAGGCCATACTGGATATCAACTATAGAAGAATGAAATTAGATCCATATTTTTCACCTTATACAAAAACCAGTTTGAAGTGGATAAGACTTCGGTGTGAAACCTGAAGTGCTGCAATGGCTAGAGGAACGCATAGGGGATATTCTTCAAGACATGGGGTGGGCCAGAACTTTCTGAACAGAATTTCAATAGCACAGGATCTAATCCCAGCTATCAACAGATGGGAGTACGTAGAATCAGAATAGGAGAAAGTCTTTCCCAGATACACTCAAGACGGGGGGTTAATATTCAGAATTTACAAAGAACTGCAAAAACCAAATATTGAAAATCAAAACTGCCAGTCAGCACACTGACTAATGTTTGAATATTTTCCTTAAATCAGTTGTGTAACATTTCTTTTTGTGAGTTTTCTTAGAATCAAGTTAGTTTATTGATTTTTTTAATCTTAAGAGGTGCTGTGAAATATCTGAGCACTGGAGGTTTAGGGACAGTGACGGCCTTGACGGGATCTGGAGAGCACAAAGTGCAGAGGATGGGGTTGATTGCTCAGGTTTGGTGTCTATTCTAATGGTCTCACGGGCGGGTCACGTGGGCTCCTATTCATCTCTACTGAAGTGCTGCCTAGTGAGTCTGTCTGTTTCTTAAATTTTCTCTTTGGTTTTCTTTGGAAGGTAAAATCTAAAAGAGGCTGAGTAGGGCTGGAGAGATGGCCTAGCGGTTAAGAGCACCGACCGCTCTTACAGAGGACCCGGGTTTGATCCCCAGAACCTACATGACGGCTGAGAACCATCTGAAACTCCAATTCCAGGAGAACTCCAGTTCCAGGGGAATCCGAGACCCTCTTCTGACCTCCGAGGCTTTGCACGACACGGGTGGACAAACCTGCATGCAGACAGTACATTCATACACATACAGAAATAAATAAAATTTTTTTAAAAAAGAGGCTGAGTGTTGGTTTCTTTGGGAAATTCTGGAAAGTCTGCTTGGAAAACTAAGTACACCTTTCCCCTGGTGTCTGATGCTGAATTTGAAGTCTTAGATGTATTTGTCAGGCAGAGAGCTGTGTTTATGTTCACATCTGCACAGCTTTGTGTCAGAGCTTGAAGTCAGCCCACACGTCTTGATGACAGACTTGCGAAGACATGAGAGCAGTTCTCAGGCCTGCTCTCTGACAGGTTAGCCAGGAAGACTGCATGGGAACCAAACACTTTGTGCACAGAATGGGGCCAATCAGCACACCCGCTTCCCATTGTTTGAGTCTCTTTAAAGTTTGGGAGGTCTGTGAGGTGAGGGCTAGCTTATGTCTGAGAGGAGGTCTCCAGGTGAGTGGGTCTCAAGGTTCTTGAGAATTGGCTGACTCATGACAGCAAATCTATGAATAAGATGTTCTATGCATAGATCATTGGTCTTCTGGGATAATGTTGAAGATATGACATTCAAAAAACAATGGTATCCTCTGTCAATGAAGAATATATAGACAAACTCAATTTCTTTTTGGGGGGGGGCAAATTTGGATACCTGTTAAACTCACATGAATTAACTATACATTAATCTAATGTACACCCGTGTCCCCCTCCCAACCCTCCCACCCCACCAGATTCACCGTTTCAATCAGTTATTTGTTGCAGTCTTTTCTGTTGTTGTTGTTGTTCTTCTTCTTCTTCTTTCCAATATGCATCTCTCCCCACAAGGAATATTTACAACTGGGTTATTGGCACTAGCATCCTCAGATGAGGGATACCATTCATTGTTTGTTTTTTTGGAACTCTGTTACTTCACTTAAGATAATTTCTCTCAGTTCCATCCATTTACCTGCAAATTTCATGATGTCATCTTTCTTTACCACTGCATAGAACTCCATTGTGTAGACATACCACATTTTCTCTATCCACTTGTCAGTTGAGGGGCATTTCGTTTGGTTCCAGCTTTTTGCTATTGTGAAGAGAGCTGCAATGAACATGGCTGTACATGTATTTCTGTGGTATGAAGAGTCTGATGGATATATTCCCAGAAGTGGTATGGCTGGGTCAGGTGGTAGGCTCATTTTGAGTCTTTTAAGTGTTCTCCACACTGCTTTCCATAGTGATTGTACAAGGTTGCATTCCCACCAGCAGAGGATGAGTGTTCCCCTTTCCCCATGCCCTCTCCAGCATTTAGTATCATTTGTTTTCTTGATCCTTGCCAGCCTTATTGGGGTGAGATGATATCTTAAAGCGGTTTTAATTTGCATTTCCTTGACAAACTCAATTTCAAAGAGCACAGGATCCATGAAAATATTTCAGAGTAAGAATATAAATTTAGCTGGGCATGGTGGCACATGCCTTTAATCCTAGCACTTGGGAGGCAGAGGTAGGCGGAACTTTGTGAGTTCAAGGCCAGCCTGGTCTACAGAGCAAGTTCCAGGACAGCACAAACAACGAATCCTGAAGCTCAGTGTCTGGAACCTGCTACACACTGGCTTCATCTTGACTGCAACAAGCCTGCTCAGCTCTGCGTCTATGGCCTGGCCCTTGGCGGCCCACCTGCTGCTGCCTCTCTCATGGACCAGCTCTGCCTGAGGCTGGCTGCTTTCTGCCTCAGGCATTCCATGTTTCTGGCATTTCGGACATACTGAAGTATCCAGTAGAGCTTGGGCTTCGCATAATGCGTCGTTTATACTTCCTGGCTTCCACGGTGTCCTAGAATTCTCTTTAGGGATCTCCTAGCACTTGTAGTTCACAGGTTGCCAAACACTTCAAGGGAGCTACCCAGGACTCCGTTTGACAGCTTCATGGGCATCCTGGTATCCTGGCATCCTGGCATCCTCCCTAGAAATCACCTTGCTCTAGCAGTGCACGAGGTAGCAGTTGTGGAAGAGCCACCGGAACTCATAAAAACAAGAGAAATATCCTGAAGACAGACCTCACAACCATAAGCTCAAGAGATGAAGATGGATCCTGGGAATTTCTATCTCCCTTCCTGGTGTCTTCCAGGCCTGACTCCCTGGTTATTTACACTGTACAGGCATGGTGGTGCATGCCTGTAATCCTAATATTTGGGAGTTCAAAGTCATCCCTGACTACTTAGCAAGTTCAAGTTCAAGGTCATCCTGGGATACATGAGGAGGAGTTGTATTTGTCTCCAAGCATTTGTGTAGTTTCTCTGTCCATCGAATTCTAGGTTAGTTCTTCTGGCCTGGAGTGTGGACAGAAAGAGAGGGTTTTATGGGTTGCTGGGAAGAATGTGTATTTCATATCTGTTCAACAGAATATTCTGCACATGTTCATTAAGAATAAACATTTTTAGGGCTGATGAGTTGACTCAGTGGGTAAGGACATTTGCTGCCAAGACTGATGACCTGAGTCACTTACTGACCCTACATGATGAAAGGAGGGAACGGCTCCCACAGCTGTCCTCTGATCGCTACACGTGCTCTGGAGCATGCACAGGCCCCTGAAATACACAAGAATAATGTAATAAAAATATTTTTAGGGGATGGAAAGACAGCTTAAGAACACCTGCTGCTCTTCCAAATATGGTGCCCTCTCCTGGCCTCCCCTCTGCAGACATGCGGTGCACTTATATACATGTAGGCAAAACACTCATACACATGAAATAAAAATAAAATATTTTAAAAGAAACATTTTTAAAAGACATTTAAAATGACTAATAAAGCTGGACATGGTGGCGCACGCCTTTAATCCTAGCGCTTGGAAGGCAGAGGCAAGCGGATCTTTGTGAGTTCAAGGCCAGCCTGGTCTACAGAGTGAGTTCCAGGACAGCTGGGGCTACAGGGAGACCCTGTCTTGAAAAGACTGAATAAATTAATTAATTAATTAATGACTAATAAGCACATGAAAATATATTCAAGACCTTTAGTCACTTTAATGAAAATCAAAACCGAATGCAATACTTTATATCAATTAAGATAACTATAAAAAATGGAAACTGTGAGATCAGGACCAGCCTGCCGAACATAAGGAGTTCCAGGTCAACTGGGGTTACAGGGAGACCCTGTCTCAAAAAAGAGGGGGGCCTGGAGAGATGGCTCTGCTGTTAAGATTACTGGCTCTTCTTGCAGAGGACCCAGATTTGGTTCCCAGCACCCACATGGCAGCTAAAAAAGTGTGGGTAACTCTAGTTCCAGGGGATCTGATGTCTCTTCTGCCTTCTGTGAGCATTGCACAACACTGGTGCATGTGTGTACACACAAGCAAACACTCAAACACATAAAAATTAATTTTAAAACCTCTAAAAAACAAACAAATACCATGATGCTGGATAGGTATTGTGAATACACACTTGGAATCCCAGCCTAAGAGGCTGAGGCAGAAGGACTGAGCATCCCAGAATCATCTTGGTTGTGCAATAAGATCTTGTCTCAAAAACAAAACAAAATAAAATATGATGCTAACTAAAAAGAAGCCAATCACAAAACAAACCTGCCTACCTAGACTTCGTTTGTATGAAGTGTTCGGAGTAGGCAACTCCATAGAAACAGAAAGGAAATTTGTGGTGGCTTAAGGATGAAGAGGTGGCTCAAAGGTATATGCTTTCATTTTGTAGAAATGAAGACTTTTTACAGTTAAAGCTACACTAAAAAGCCTTGAATTGTTAATTTGGGAAGCAAGGTTAATTCCTTAAGTTAAATTATCCTACAGGTAAAAGAGAATGTTACAAGATGATACTGTATAACACAAAAATTATAGAGAACATTTGTATATGTTAATTGTACATATAAGCCCCTCCAGCTGGATGGTGGGAGCCTTGGGCTGTGGGGGTTTGGGCATAGCTGCTTGCAAATTGGTTTTACATGAAGGATGCTTGTACTCATAACTTATTACTTACTGTTAAAAAAATGAAATAAAAAAATTATATATAGGAAAAAAAGCCTTGATTGTATGTTCTTAATGGGTAAATATTTAAATGTATATTATTTTATATATAGAGAGACAGGATCTCAGTGTGTAGCCCTGGCTAGCTTGGAACTTGCTATGTAGACCAGGCTGGCCTTAAACTTATAGAGCTCTGCCTGCCTCTGCCTCCCAAGGGCTGGGATTAAAAAGCATGTGCCACCTCTCCCACCTGTAAATTATATCTTAATGAAGTTGTTTAAAATTAACTTTTTTGAATGTTATGAGTTGCTAGCATACAACTGGCCTCTGAAATGCCAGAGAGCATTACCAAAGGCCACTAAAGCAATACAGCAAAATATTGGTCTCCCTGAGACAAGCAAGACTCCTCCGTCAGTATCAGCTATACCTCAACAGCCTGGAGATACTGTGCAACAGTGGCAGCCAAGTGTATATATATATCCCAAATCTATTTGGCTATTAGCTCTCTCCTTGGAGGAATAACTCACAGTGGATGCCACAAGCTTATGTCCTCTAGTGGTTAGGAGATGTTATAAGCCACAATAAGAACTTGTCACCCTTTATAGAGAAACCACAGTTTGCGGATTAGCATACCATCCAAGCATCTGTGTCTATGCTCACAGCTTAGCTTGACATAATAATTAGTACTGCTTAAATGCCTGTACATCCAATTGCTTGTGCTTTGTTAGTATGACTAAAAAGGTATTACTGGAAAAGCTGTCAACCCATGAAGGGAAACAACCTGAACAGACTAGAGTCCAAAATGACAACTCCAAAGAAAGTAGACTGTTTTCTTCTCACCCACTTGTGCCCCTTTCCCAAAGCCCAGGGAACAAATTGCGGAAAAGGGGGCATGGTAGAATGTAAGGGCTATGGAGAGATAGGGGTGAATCATGAGACTACAGCAATATAGTCTGGACTCCTAATTGATCAACATGCCTGTTTGTGCATACAAGCTTCTCCAACTGGACTATGGGAACCTTGGGTTGTTCAAATTTTGGGCATAGATACTTGCAAAATGCACCAATTACCTAATTGTATGGCAAACTGAGTAACATCAATGTTATCTGCAAACAATTGTGTTATTATATTGTAGAATTCCTTAAAAATAAATAAATAATAAAAAAAATCCTATGTCATTTAAGAATGAGAACACATACTAACACTAAGGAATTGCATGGCTGTGATTATCACAAATTCAGGAGAATATTTCTGGCATAAATAAGATGTATGATTAGGAAGTTGCAAACTGAAATTCTTCTGGGGTGCAAGCAGTGTGTATCTTATAAACAAGTAATAATTCCAAAGTGTTCAGTAAAATGTATGTACATAAAAAACTTAACTTTTTTGAGACCAGGAATTACTCTGCAGACTAAATAATTCTCATGCCTCCCAAGTGGTAAGAGTACAGGCATGAGCCACCACAACTAGCTAAAATTACTCCGTTTAAAAAATGGGCCATCACCGACACCACTACATATGCACAGAGTGTTGTGTCCTTGGGATAGAGAGAGGGACGTCGGGCTTCAGCACCTAGTAGTCTTGGTGTGGACAAGCAGAGAGCGAATTAAAATTGGGTGATGTTGAGAAGGGCAAGAAGATTTTTGTTCAGAAGTGTGGCCCGTGGAGGCCAGCACAAGACTGGACCAAGTCTCCACGCTTTGTTTGAGTGGAAGATATGTCAGGATGCTGGATTCTCTTACACGGATGCCAAAAAGAAAAAAAGGCATCCCTTGGGGAGAGGACGCACTGACGGAGTAGTCGGGGAATCCCAGAAAGTGCATCCCTGGAACAGAATTGATCTTCTCAGAAATAAGAAGAAATGTCAGACCTAACAGCTTATCTTTAAAAGGCCACTAATGGCTAATAGCCGCTGCCTTGTTTATTACAAAACATGTCTTGTGGCTTTTAATGTGTACCATAATTTAATTCCTACACCAGAATTCAGATTGTGAATGGCTAACAGAATATTTTTGTTGGACAGTCCTGATTTAAGTAAAATTGGCTTGTAAAGTTAGTATCCTTAAAAAAAAAAAAGATTCTGGTTCCATAAAAATCACTGCGTTCCCTCTGTCTCCAAAGAGATGATTGGACTTAATTAGCAACGTACAACTTTTCACAAAAATGGGGAATGCTTCCTCAAACTATTGAAGATTGATTTTATACTTTAATTTATATAACTGGTTATATGAATGTGTCTTAACCCTGGGGAAAATTCTCTTCACTGTCTCAGAACCCAGCAAGACTCACCTGTGTTTGGCTTTGTATTCATTTGCCCATTGCAGGTAGTGGTTAATAGCAAGGAAGCAACTGTCTATATTATATTGTTCTTGACTCTGCCGGTTTGATTAGAATTCTCTATACCAAAAGATGGTGCCTTTTACTACTAAAAGGCATTTTAGTGGGGTTTATATATAATATCAAATAAGAGTATTTAACATTACTCACAAAAAATGGGCCATGCTTGTTCTGTGACTCAGATATGTATTGTCTTCAATAATAGGATCCTGTTGTCATGTTCTTGTAGGTAACCAAGTGCAATAGCCAGTATTGATTGAGGATCTATGGGGTGTCTCTGGTCAACAACTCCAAAGGAGGGTGTCCATTCTTAGCATTGGGATTTTCATTTGCTAGTCTATTGGGGCTATTGAACCCCTGTTATAGGGTAGTTTTTTTAAAACTTCAATGTATGTGGATATATTAGAGAAGCTTCCTTATAAGTTTCCACATTACTCTTTCAAAAGGCCTTTATTAGTTATCCCTCCTCCCATTCTCTCTTCTGCTCTCTCCTCCCATTCCCCATTCCATGAAACCAGCCCATCTATAATTCCCCTTTCCCATTTATAGTACTGCATTGTGTTTCCCTCCTGTGAACCCCCAAGCATGGTACCTTATTGGTTTCATAATCACTAGGGATTTTCAAACTGAGACACACCGATCTAAAGATTGAAAGGTCATGTCCACTTATGAGAGAGAACATGGGACGTTTGTCTTTCTGGGCCTGGGTCATCTCATTCAGGATGACTGTTTCCAGTTCCATCCATTTACCTATAAATTTCATAATTTCATTTTTCTTAACAACTGAATAACATTCCATTACTTAAATACTCCATATGTTCATTATGCATTCGTCAGTTGATAGATATATAGGTTGTTTTGAATTGTGGGCTATTGTGAATTGGGCAGCAATGAACATGGATGAACTGATAGGATGTGGGTATATGTCCAAGGGTGGTATAGCTGGATGATGTGGGAGATCTATTTTTAGTTTCTTGAAGAACCTGTACACTGACTTCCATAATGGCTACACCAGTCTGCACTCCCACCAGCGGTGAGTAAGTGTTCCCCATTTCCCACACATCCTCTCCAGCATTTGTCCTCATTTGTTTCCTGGATCATAGCTATTCTGACTGGAGTAAGATGAAATCGCACAGTAGTCTGAGTCTCTGGTGCTGACCTTGAAGCCCCATCTTTGCTGGCTGGCTTTCATAGTACTAGAAGGTGTTACTCATTGGCATTACCCTAGCTGTGAAGCCAGCCAGCTATATAAAACATGCCAATGGTGGGTGAGTGGCTTGAATATTATGGGAGCAATTGGCCACCTTTTCATTGGATTTAAGGGCCACTTCATAACAGGAGTTCATACCTGACACTGTTATCAGGGCAAGGACCTGTGGTCACAGACCATGGGAAGAACCTACTGCTATCAGCCTATTCAATACAACAGTAAAATGACTCACAATGACTTACTATTACACCCATGATTTGTACATCCATCATCTCTCACTAGAGAAGATTCTTCTTGCAGCAGATGGCAATTAACACAGAGACCCACAAATAGTCAATGTGCAGAAGAGAAGACACTGCAGGATGTTCAGCCTTAATATATCACACCTTCTCCTTCCAAGTGGCAATGAAAGGATTGTAAGGGCCAAAATGGTAGATGAATACAAGGAAACCATGTTGTTCAAATATCACAGACTAAGTGCACATATGAACTCACAGTGCTTATGACAGCATGCACAAGACCTGAACAAGCCCAAGCCAGACAGGGACCCAGCATGGATGGGGAGGCTGGCAGGAAGCCCAACTCTGGCTGAGGATCCACTAACAATTGACAGATGCTGGGAGAGGGACAGTTTTCCTTACTGGTGTGGTACCTGGTAGGTTGCCCAGACTCTGGCCCATGGACATACACTCAAGAACACTTGGGTGGCACAGATGGGAATCCATGGGCTTTAAAAAAAATGGGGGCTAGAGACATGGATCAGTGGTTAAGAGCACCGACTGTTCTTGGAGAGGGCCCGGGTTCGATTCCTAGCACCCATATGGTGGCTAAGAACCATCTTTAAGCCAGGCATGGTGGTCCATGCCCTTAATCCTGGCCCGGGGAGGCAGAGGAAGGAGGATCTCTGTGAGTTCCAGGCCAGCCTGGGGCTATAGGGAGAACCTTTCTCAAAAAATAAAAACAATTAAAAGGAAAAAAGGACAGATAATAGTGGAGGACATTAAATGAGGGAGTAGTGGGAACAGGCTGGGGAGGGGAAGGGGTTCTCAATGTGATCTAAATACATTGTTGGAAATTCTGAAATCAATATTTTTAAAAAGGAAAAAAGATTGTCTATAAGCTAGCTGGTGACATACAACTCTAATCCCACACTTCAGAGGCTGAGGCAAGAAGATTACCTTGATTTGAGGATCAGTCTAGGCCAAGGAGTGAGATCCTGTCTCAAAATTAAAAGTCCCAGGCTTTAACCCAGGCATGGTGGCACAGACCTTTAATCTCAGTACTCAGGAGGCCAAGGCAGCCGTATCTCTGTTAATTCAAGACCAGCTTGGTCTGCATAGCAAGTTCTAGGCCAGCCAGGGCTACATAGTATAACCCTGTCCCCCTACACCACCTCAAAAAAAGAAAAAGAAAGAAAAAGGGCCTTGGCCTTGATGGATTTCCCAGAAATTTCTAAATTCAAGATGGAATGAATGACTAAATTATACAAAACTGTCAGCTTATAAGATAGATGATCAATCAATCTGTTTGGGGGAGCTAGAAAACTCAGACACCAAAAGATGACAATGGGGCCAACAATATGGCTCAGCTAGTACAGGCACTTGCTGCCAGGCACAATAAATCTGAGTTCCATCCCTGGGACCCACATGATGGAAGGACAGAACTGATTTCCATAAGTTCCCTGCACACACATAGAAAATAAATAATATAACCTTCATCACAGATACATCTGACAAAGCATTGATTTCCAGAATGTATAAACCACTCAAAAAACAGAGAAGAAAGAAAAATGACCCACTCAATAGATGGAGCAAAGAGCTGAACAGAGACTTCACAAGTGAGGAATTAGAGATGACTGAGAAACATCTTAAAAAGTGTTCAACATCGCTAATAATTAAGGAAATGCAAATTAAAACCACTTTAAGATATCATCTCACTCCAATAAGACTGGCTAGGATCAAGAAAACAAATGATACCAAGTGCTAGAGAGGTTGTGGGGAAAGGGGAATACTCATCCACTGCTGGTGGTAATGTAAACTCATACAACCACTATGGAAAACAGTGTGGAGAACCCTTGGACGACTCAAAATGAACTTGCCACCTGACCCAACCATACCACTCCTGGGTACATACCCACAAGACTCATCTTACCACAGAGATATATACACAGCCATGTTTATTGCAGTTCTCTTCACAATAGCAAAGAGCTGGAACCAACCCAAGTGCCCCTCAACTGACGAGTGGATTGAGAAAATGTGGTACATCTACACAATGGAGTACTATGCAGCAGTAAAGAAATATGACATCATGAACTTTTCAGGTAAATGGATGGAGCTAGAAGATATCATGCTGAGGGGCTGGAGACATGGGTCAGTGGTTAAAAGCACTGACTGCTCTTGCAGAGGACCCAGGTTCAATTCCCAGCACCCACATGGTGGATAAGAACCGTCTTTAACTCCAGTTCCAGGGGAATCCGACACCCTCTTCTGACTCCGTCCCCCCCCCCCCTGCAGCATTGCACACAGGTGCACCTACCTACATGCAGACAGCACACTCATATACATAAAATAATAAAATAGCCGGGCATGGTGGTGCATGCCTTTAATCCTAGCACTTGGGAGGCAGAGGCAGGCAGATCTTTGTGAGTTCAAGGCTAGCCTGATCTACAGAGAGAGTTCCAGGACAGCTGGGGCTACAGGGAGACCCTGTCTCAAAAAAGACCAAAAAAAAAAAAAAAAGAATAATAAAATATTAAAAAAGAAGATATCATGCTGAGTGGAGTAACACAGTCCCAGAAAAACAAACGACGAATGGCATCCCTCATCTGTGGATGCTAGCACCAATTACCTAATTGTATGGCAAACTGAGCAACATTAATGTGATCTGAAAACAACTGTGCTCTTATATTGTAGAATCTCTTAAAAAATAAACAAATAAAAAATTTTAAAAAGAAAATAAATAAAAAATGTATTAAAATTTTTTTTGGTAAAAATTTTTTTAAAGCCGACCAAACGAAAGAAAATTATAGACCACTCTCACTCTTAAACATGAATACAAAGCATAATAATGAGGATATTCAGAAAGCCTTCGAAAGTATTTGCACATACAACACCATCATTCTCAACAATTGTTTGTCAGCCAAGCAAATGAAAGGATGGATAAACAAATGAACGCCAAGTTTGGAAACAGTCGTCAGAGTCTTGGTGCGTGTATGTACTTCTCGAACCGTAACTAGGACCCAAGAAGTTCATGAGGAGTAACAGTAGGTGGCGCAACAACATAAAGAAAATGATTAGCGTTTCCTCCCAAATGGAGTTGCTTCTAGTGGACCTGCTCGTGTCAGCTTGATAATAAGCTCAAACTGCTCTCAAAGTCCTCCCCGAATGGTGCGATTCTGCTCTTCTATGCATCCTCATTCTCCTGTGTTCCAGTAAAGGTTATCAGGGTCTTCCTTCCCCATCATTCCTATTCTTCCTAATCCCTGACTCTGAAGACTGTTTTGGAACTTGTCATTCACTCATTCATTATTTCATTTGCTTGATTAACAAATACAGAATGAATATAAGTACATTCCATAAGTCACAATGTCATAAAGCTGACATTGGTAGTACACACATGTATGCATTTAAATCTATATTATTCATAAGAAAGCAAATGAGATTCTTATCTTTCTGGTTCTGGCTTATTTCAGTTACCATAGGAGATCCTCTCCAGTTCCATCCATTTTCCTACAAATGACATAATTTGGTTTTTCTTTATGGCTGAACAAAACTCTTTATACATGCCATGTTTTCTCTATACATCTGCAGATGGACATGGAGGCTGATCTCATCACTTGGCTGTTGTGAATAGTGCTGCAATAAACGTGGATATGCAGGAGTCTATGAGTGTCACTTCGATTTCTTCATCTATCACCAGGAGCTTCATAGCTGGATTGGATTACGCAGTATAATTTCTTTCTTTTTGTCGCACTGGAGGACTCACAACTGCGTGTAACTTCAGTTCCAGGGAATTGATAACCTCTTCTGTGTGCCGCCCCTCCCTGGCATACACACACAATAACACATAAATATATGTGATTTTTAAAAATGCAGAATTTGAACCCAGTCATTCTTATACAATATTTTTTATTTGTGGTGGGAAAATGAGAAATACATGGATGTTTGTTGTTCGTTTAAAAATAATGTCAGGGGATTTTTACTTTATATTTTACCTTCCTGGGGAAACCTGGGGTCTCCCTGGAGATCTAGCCTTAGCTTTAGGACTAACTATATAGACCAGTCTTGCCTCAAATTTACAAATATCTGCCTCTACCTCCCCAGTGATGGGATCAAAGGCACGTGTCTGTGTGTGTGTGTCTGTGTGTGTGTGTGTGTGTGTGTGTGTGTGTGTGCGCGCGTGTGTATATGCGCGCGCGTGCGCACATGCAGGTTCCGGTGAAGGCCTTAAGAAGACGTTGGATCCTCTGGAGCTGGAGGTCCAGTTCATTATGAAGCATCCAGCTGTGGCTGCTGAGTCTTCTATAAGAGCAGCAAGTAACCCTAACCATTAGACCACCTCTACAGCCCAGAACTGATCCTGAAAAAGACTATTGTTTAGGTAACCAGCTTGCAACTGGCCCTGCATCTGTCTCTAGACTTGTGACCCTGAACTCACCATTTCCAACTTAGAGGATATCACAGTGTCTTGGGTCACACCCATGCAGGTCACAGCCAGATTGACTGTGTTGATGATCGCAACTACAAATGAATGCACAAGAAATGGAATTTTACAGTTTACAATAGCAAGTACTAAGAAAAAGGCATCAAGAATTTTGCCGCAACTTCTTGAACATATTTAAAGCTTCGCTGTAATTTAAATGTTATAAAACCTTTAAACTGCTTTTTTTATATGCCAATGAAATAGGAATTCATTTTCTCGGGGAATCTTACCTTGTTTTATTTCCATTTTCTAAATAACTCTCAAAAATTGCCAACCAGAAATCCACCAACCAGCAATGTCTTAAGAGAGAGCTCAGGGGAAGGGCAGTTGCCTACAGGATGCATGGCCCTGTGGGTTTAGGCCCAGCAGTACAAAAAATAGAATATCCAATGTGAGATAGTAGGGGAGAAGAGAGATAAAGCGTGTGGTTTGGGATCTTACAGGAAACACAAGTATTTGTTGATTGAATCAAGAGTTGCAGCAACCAGAATAGCGCTATGGAGTTCATCCTTCCCCCCACAAAGCAGAAGCACAGCTACATTTTCTGTAATAAAACCTGGGTTCATTTTAAATGTGTTTTTAAGCCATAGAGATCCAAAAGAGGTCTGGGACTTATGGTAAACCTCTGAATGAAGCCATCAGTCCCTGGTACTGCAGTCTGGTCCCACCTGGACACCTTTGGGATTTGACCATGTGAGATGAGGTCTAGAATTCTCTAGACATGTGTATCCTGTCATTCAGAAGAAGCTCTTAGATGGCATCGTACTCTGTGGTAGGCACTGTATTCTGAACACATAGCAAAGTAGAAGATGTGGCAAGCTCTGGCCTGTTATGTGAAGTCCCAGGAAACCTTGCTACCTGTCTTCAGGTTGTAGTGGGCAAGGTCACGTGAGCTGTCCATTTACAACCTATTTTTCATTTCTTGAATTGAGTTTTGTCCAGGGTGAGAGTCAGGAATTTAATTTCATTCTACATATGAATATCCAGTCAGCACCGTTTCTGAAAAAAAGCTGTTTTCTATGTATGTTTGGGAACTTTTGTAATATACCACGTGGCTATGGTGGTGTGGGTTGGTGGCTGGGTCCTCTCTTCTATCCCATCATGTCTGTTCCTGTGCCCATACCATGTTGCTTTGCGTGTGGCTCCGTGATATAATTTGAAATCAGGTACAGTGATGCCTCTGGCATTCTGCTTAAGATCACTTCAGATATTCAGATTTTGTGTGTTTCTGGATGAATTTTAGGATTATTTTTTCTAGTTCTGTGAAGAACACATTAGAATTTCGATGCAGATTGCATTGAATCCACACACAATCATATCAATACAGCCATTTTCATAATAATAAAATGCAGCCCCATGAACACGGAAGTTCTTTCCATCTTCCAATCTCTCTGCAGTGCTTTAAAGTTTTCAGTATAGAGATCGTCTAGTCCATCGTTAGGTTTATTCATAGGACTGTTTCCTTTCTTTCCTACTCATTTCGTGTTCTCTTTCCCCTGAGCTCTATAACCCGTCACTCCTGAAGGGTCTAAATTTTGTTTATTGTAGTTGGCCATTAGCTTTTATTATCAGCAAAGAAATTATTAGAAGCTGCCCTCAGGCACTGTATTTCCCCCACCATCCCCACATTTTTTTTATTTTTCTGACCAGAATCAGTCACACCACAAAGTACAATAAGTCCCGTCTTTGCCCATTGGTTCAGTTGGATAAGGAGCCCAAAACGGCCAGAGAGCTGTTCCTTTGTGCTCATTTCCGCAAGACCCATGCATATATCTCCTTTGCAATCTTCCTTGCTCAGTAGTCTTTCAGACTTGTTCTTTTAAAGTTCCTGGCCAATGACTAAAGATTTACTTACACTCCATAAATGAATGTTTCCCTGTATTGTTTTTTCCTTAATTTTTATTGGGCTTTTGTAGATTTCATATGACATTCCTTAATCAAATTTAGACCTGTTCCCCCATCCATACCCCCCTCACCAGAGTTCATGCATTCTGCCATATATGTAAAGTCCCATCTTGCATCTTTTTCTCAGTCTTTTTTAACTTTTTTGATACAGAAATTTACAGTTTTGGTCAGTTCTTTGATGAAGTCTTTTTTGTCATTGCTATTGCCTTTAATTTTGTATTACTCCAAAATATGCATATATATATGTATATATATATGTGTGTATATATATATATATATATATATATATATATAATGAACTTCTGAACCAAAGTACTTTTCCAAAGCCTGTATTTTAATGGGATAGTTTCCCAGACATAAAATGAGCCAATAGAAAGTCCTTTAGCCAAAAAAAAAAAAAAAAAGCAAAAGTCTTAATCAGCTGATGACTCACCATCCAGACCCTCAGTGGAGGGTGTGCAGCACTTGAGTCATGTTTTGGGAAGTTTTATAAGGAAAAAACATATCCAGAGGGTGAAACTTTTAAGTTCCCAAGCTTAGGTGTGGGAAGCCCCTAACAATTCTATTTCTCTAAAAGATGAAGCCAAAGCAAGCAATAAGAACAGAGCCATGGCAATGATGTTAGTGTCTAAGCAAGTGCTCACCTGTCTCAAAACTCCTGCCCAAGTTCAGTTATTGAACTCTTCAATCTTCTTATATTTCTTTTTTTTTTTTTTTTTTTTTTGTCTTTTTGAGATAGGGTCTCCCTTTAGTCCCAGCTGGCCTGGAACTCGCTCTGTAGACCAGGCTGGCCTCGAACTCACAGAGATCCACCTGCCTCTGCCTCCCAAGTGCTAGGATCAAAGGCGTGTGCCACCAAACCCGGCTTAAAGACGGTTCTTAGCCGCCATGTGGGTGCTGGGAATCAAACCTGGGTCCTCTGCAAGAGCAGTCAGTGCTCCAAACCACTAAGCCATCTCTCAAGCCCCCCCCCACTCTTCTTATATTTTGAGTTAAGTTTTAACTACTGAGCTGAGCTGATACTCATAATATGGCATGGCTATGGGAAATCTTGAGGCATCTCACCACAGTATCACAGGCCACCTCTGCTTCCTGACCGAAGCAATAAGATATATTGCCAAAAAAGCCTGCTGTCTGAAAGGACTTCCTTTAATTATTCCTTGTCAGTGGTATCACTCAGTGAACATGCTCGACTACAGAATACAGAGATCCTTTTGTGCATTAGGCCCAAGGTTTTTTTTTTCCCCCTTCTTTCAACACCTGTATGGAACTTTCCAAAAGGCCAGAAGTGTAAGGTGAGGGAGGGACCACGAGACAGCAGAAATAGATGCTGTAGGCGCCAGAACCATGGATGCATTCGTGTAACAACTTGCATCTTCTCAACCTGAATGTGAACTTACATATACTTTCCATTTGATGATAGATCGCTGCCTTACCTGCCCTGTCTTGGCACATGTTTAATGTATTGCCCAAGCAATCATCACTCCCCAATGGGCAGTGCAGATAGCATAATCATTTAGAACCCCATGTTAAATATTCACTTTCCACCAGTGAATAAATAGTACAATAAGCTACAAGCATCTCAAAAGAATAAATTGTACTTCAGCAGAAGAGGCATAGTTCTGATTCCAAACGTCAGACATTCGTTCTGTAATTTTCCTGTTGAGTCTTGCCAGAGGAACCATGCAGCATTCTTAACTGCTGACACTTTGGGCACCATTGGACAGACTTGGAGTGGCAGAGTGGCTAGCAGCACTGCCAGGATGTGCTGCAGAGCTTTCTCGTGCCCCAGGCATGTCCTTCCCAGAAGTAGTGGTCATAAGTTTGTTGGTATAAATGAATCAGAGAAGTGCATATAAGCATCATTGGTGTGGCCTGCAACATCTAACAAATTTCTGGATCGACACATTGATCCTGGGTTTGGAAAACAAAGATTTCCATGCTCTTTTGAAACCATTTGATAATTAAAAACAGGATATAAATTGTTATCTACACATATGTAGTTGTACATGAAATAGCACATTTTGCTAGGTAGGAGCTTTTTTTCTTACTTGTACTATATAGTAAGAAGTGTATATATGTGTCCTGCCTGAAAAAGGGCAGCATTTAAATTTTCTCTCTCTCTCTCTCTCTCCCTCTCTCTCTCTCTCTCTCTCTCTCTCTCTCATATATATATATACATATATATATACATATATATGTATATATATATGTATATATATGTATATATATTATACATGTATATACATATATATGTATGTATATGTATATATATATATATTTCTCCTTTCCTCCTTTTCTCCCTCTCCTACCCCTTATCCCTTCTTTCTTTTTAAAAAATATTTTATTTTTTATGAGTGTAATGCCTTAATGCCTGCGTGTAGGTAGGTGCACCAGTGTTGTACAATGCCCACGGACATCAGAAGAGAGTGTCGAATCCCCCAGAACTGGAGTTAATAGTGGTTGTTAGCCACTATGTGAGTGCTAGAAATTGGGGAATGGAACCCAGGTTGTCTGCAAGAGCAGGTATCACTCTTAACTGTTTCTTTTGACTTCTCTTGTCTAACGTGGAAGGATTTCCAAGAAAAATTCCCTTCCTGATTTAGGCAGTTCTGACAAGAACTTATCAGCTAGAAGTCAGTCTAGAACACAGAACAGAGGCCTACAGGCATCATCAGCTCCAGCAGAAGAAAGCAGTCCATTGGGATCTGAGGAGCAGAGAGAAAAGAGAGAAAAAAAAAAAAAAGAGAGAGAGAGAGAGAAGAGAAAAAGACCAGAGGGGGAAAAATTGGCAGTGTGGCAAACCTGAAAGGCCCTCTGCATGGATCAGAGAAGGCAGATGAGATGCTCTCTGTAATCCTTAGGTCAGGAAGAAATCAGCAGAGTGGCAAACCTGAGAGCCCTCTGCACAGGAGCAGGGAGGATAGATGCTCCTCAGGTCACGAAAAGAAAGAGATTCTTGTGTCCTATTTGATTGATTTCTTCGCCACCTTTGCGACCACCCACTTCAGGACCTGAACGCACTGGAGCTGGACTCCGGCAGGAAAACATGGCGTCTGGGCAGACTGGTTCGTGGAGACAGGACCTTGAGGCTGGTTACACTGCAGCATCGGACAGAAAAGCATAACATTAGACAAGAAATGAAATGAGGCTTCTCTGTTCTCCTCTATGTAAAGTACAAGACTTCTCTTTAATGGCACTTTGCTCCTGCCTTTTCCACAACTTCATTTGGTGTTTGTTTGTTTGTTTGTTTGTTTGTTTGTTTGTTTGTTTCAACACGGGCTCTCATTATGTAGACCAAGTTGGCCTAAAACTCACAGACATCCACCTGCCTCTGTCTCCCGAGTGCTGGAATTAAAGATGTGTGCCACCATGTCCAGCCTATGCCTAGTTCTTTTTTTGAGACAGACTTCACTGAGGTGAGACTGCCCTGGGCTGAATGCACTGCGTAAGGATGACCTTGATCTCCACGTCCTCTCCTTCCATTCCCCAGATGTGGAGATCGCAGGCACGCCCCACCACACCTGACTCTTGCCCACACTTTACATACACTCACTCTCAGCTTCCCATTTTTCGCACCTTTTGCTCCACTTTTTTTCTTTCCATCCTCATTATAAATCTGATTATTTGCAACGAGAGGTAACCATGCCATAGACTAGACATTATGCTGTCCTGAAATGTCCTACACCAGACAAATCAGTCTATTACTTTTGAACTCAGTAGAACTCCGATTTTCAAGGCATGGACAGAATGGAACCCGATTCGGTCAGAATGTGACTTAAATGGCCTCTAGTCCAGTTCCTAATAGTCCTCATTGCTCTCTAAAATCTCCTGAGCTGGGCCTTCACTGTGATCATTTCTGCCAGCACTTGGGCTTCCACACTCCCTCGGCCATGGCCCATTAAGCTCTGCTCACAGCCCTCTAGGTCCCCTCTGGCCCGTAGCTCTACTTGTACAAACTCCTCATGCAAACCAATTCCCACGGCCTAAGAACCCTGGGATCAACTTAATCAAGCAATGACCCCACCTCTATAACAATTTTCTGTATCATATTTCCTGTTTCTGTGACGAGATTTTCTGTATCATATTTCCTGTTTCTGTGACGAGATACCTGAGAGTTTACAGTGATGAAGCTATCAGAGCTGGTAAGGTATGGAGACTGAGATGGGTCACTTTTACCAGTGAAGCCTCTCACATAGCACCAACCAGAAGCATCTTGGACTGGAAGTAGGTTCAGGCTGTCAAAGCCTGCCTCCACTAATCTGATTCCTCTAGCTCCACCTTATGTCCATAAGACTCCAAAAACCTCCCCAAACGGGGTCATTAGCTGGGGACCGAGTGAGTGTTTAAACACGAGAACCTGTGGGGAACATCCCACATCCAAAGTATTACACTTCCTTTCTTATTAGCTTATTACATTTTCAACATGATATGGAAAACAGAGGGTAATAGGTGGAATCCTTGTCTTCTTTCTGTCCTGATCTTAGTAGAATGCTTCAATTTCTTACCATTACCTGTGATGTTAACTAAAGGATTTTTTTGTACTTTAAAATTTTTTAATTTTTTCTAAATTTCATATATTTTTTAATTTTTTGAGACCATTTGTAAATAATTTATTAGAGGGATACAAAAAGACAAAAACAAAGACTTTTTTGAAAATGGTAGGCAATTAGAGGCCAACAGCTTGACTTGAAAGCTACAATATGGACAATTGACTACAAGCAAACCAAAAAAAAAAAATAAGAACAGGAGAAGGTTGTGACAATAGCAGTAATCTTCGAATACCTGTGCAGTTTCATGCATAAAAATCATTTGTACTCTTTTGGAAAGAAAACAAGTCTTAAAAATGTGAAAAAAATGCAAAAGCTATTCTAATCGGGCTTTCAGTCCCTCATTAAATATGGCACTGTCAGTACTAAACTATGATCTGGGTTAAATAGGTAGCCTGGGTTTGTTCTGACATACATATAAGTAGGTTTCATCCTCTGTTTACTGTCATAGATTCAGAGTGTGATCATGATGTGGAGAAACATGTTCTTTACAGGTGTCAGTCTTGCTAGATCCTATTTATTCTCATCAAGCTTTTAATTTTCTGTGTATGAGTGTTTCTGATTACATGTATGTGAGTTCATCCATGAGTATAATGCCCACAGAGGCCAGAAGAGAGGGTCAGATCCCCTGGAACTGGAGTTATAGATGGTTGTTAGCTGCCATGTGGATGCTGTGAATTGAACCTGGGTCCTCTGCAAGAGCAAGCCAGTGCTCTTAACCGCTGAGGCTTCTCTCCAGCCCTGATATATTTTGATCCTATTTAGATATTTTCCTGTATCTGTACCCCTCTTTCTAACCCTCTACTAAAATTTTGTACAAACATACACACACATATATGTATATATATACACATATACATATATATATATATATATATATATATATATATAGAGAGAGAGAGAGAGAGAGAGAGAGAGTCAGATTTGTATCCCCAAATGCCTTTTGGTGTGTGTGCTCACCCATTGGAACCTGGTCAGCCTACTAAGAGTCACACCCTTAAAGATGGCTGAACACCCCTTCCCAGAAGTCATCGGTTGCCAGTAGTTCCTCAGATAGGGTTGGGGTTTCTTACCCACCTCCCCAAGTCTATGTCGCGATCTTGTCCGGCTTGAGCTTACATGGGAGTTGTCCATGTTGTCAGCATTGCTGTAAGTTCATATGAGTAACTGACCAGCTTCGTGGAAAACTGTTTCATTAAAGTCATCATCTCCTTTGGCTATTACAATCTTTCTGCTCCTCTTCCACAATAATCCCTGAGCATTGGGAGGCAGAGGTTTGTTTGTTACAGGTGTCCTATTAAGCAGTCCAAAGCCTCTTATTCTCTGCATGCTGGCCAGTTGTGGTTCTCTGTGTTAATCACCATCTGCTGAATAAGGAATCTTCTCTGCTGAGGGTAGAGAGATGCATTCATCTATGGACACAACAATAGCTCATCAGAACTCAGTTTAATACTATATCCATTTAGTAGGATAGTTCTAGTGGGTCTCCTCCTATGACCTGTGGGCTGTCTAGCCTCACAAGCTACTAGGCATGACATCAATATCAAGTATGAAGCAGACCTTAAATCCAATTAGAAACTGGTTGGTTACTTCTATAATAATATCATGCCACCTTTGCACAAGTAGAGATATCTTCCAGCCCGTTTGTTGTAGCTTACAGGATTCACAGTTGGGTAAGGTTCATGCTACACTTTCTGTTCAGCTAGCTTGCATAGTATCTTTTAGCGCTGTGAAAGCTAGGCACTAGAGATGAGGCTTTGAGGTCCAGCACCAGCTTGATTTCTCCTTGTTCTACAGCTCATGGTCGTATTGTTCAGGAATAGAGTCTTACCATGAAGTTCTGGTGAGTAGCCAAGAGCAGGGGCAATAGCCAGTATTGTTTGGGGGTCTATTGGGTACCTAGTCAAGAGCTTCAAAGGAGGGAGTACATTCCTGGCATTGAGCATTTACTTTGTAAGCCTAGGGTACCTAGTAGGTGCAATGTCCCCCTAGTACATAACTCCTTTTAATCTCTTTTTATAATGTATATGTGTATTCTTTAAGTAGCTTCTATAGTAGTAAATTTTTTTTCTTTGGTCTTTTTGAGACAGAGTCTCCCTTTAGCCTCAGCTGTCCTAGAACTCACTATGTAGACCAGGCTGGCCTTGAACTCACAGAGATCTGCCTACCTCTGCCTCTTGAATGCTGGGACTACAGGTGTATGTCACCATGCCCAGTTATAGTAGTAAATTTCTATATGGCTGTTTTTTGAAAGGCTTTAATGTTACTCATCCCTCCCATTCCCCAGTCTATTTAATCCTTCCTACTCTGTTATTCCTTTTTCCCTCCTTGTTTTTTATTTTTATTTGATTTTTTGGCTTTTTTGAGACAGGGTTTCCCTGTAGCCCCAACTGGCCTGGAGCTCGATAAGTCGACCAAGCTGGCCTCGAACTCACGGAGATCCACCTGCCTCTGCCTCCTGAGAGCTGGGATTAAATGCATGTGTGCCCTGCGCCTTTTCCTTCTTTATATCATTGCATTGTAGCTCCCCTTCCCAGAAGCCCCTTCCTACCCGTGGTCATTTATTAGCTTGTGACCTCTCTGGATTTTCAAATTGAGACATGTGTACCTAAGATTTCAAATTTAGTATCCAGTTATGAGAGAAAATATGAGACATTTGATTTTCTGGGTCTGGATTTTCTCACTCAGGATAATTGTTTACAGAAATTGAAAAAAAACTCAAACTTCATTTGGAAACACTCAGAAAAACAGGATAGCCAAAATAATCCTGAATAATATAGGAACTACTAGAGGCTTTAGCATCTCTGATATCAAGTTTTAGTACTGAGCTATAGTAATAGAAACAGCATAGTGTGGTATAAAATCAGACGCATCAGTGAGATAGAATTGAGAACCCAGATTTTTATAATTTTTTGATTGCTATTAAACTTTTTCCATAAATCATACATAATTTTTCAATCGAATTCAGAGTCACTTCCCTTTCTATGCCCCCCACCTGAGTCCCTGCACTCTGCCATACTTGTCTTGCATCTTTTTCTGAGTCTTTCCAGAGTTTTTTCCAGTTCTTTTGTTGTTGTTGTTCTCTCTAACTTGTATTGCTTCAATATATATACATATATATACATACATATATATATATATACATACATATATACCCATATCACCTGAATTGGATGATTTTATTCTATTTTATTATATTTTTGCTAAAAGATGTCATGTTTTCCTTAAGGAAGTGCTCAGAGGTTCCTCCTTGGCAAGCCCAAACAACTGTCAATCCTGCCCTTGTGCTCCACACTGTGGTCTTTCCCTCCCATGGTCCCACAAATGAAATCCATTAAGCATGCATCCTGTCTTGATCCCCCTGCACTGGCCTCCATGATACAGCCCAGGTAGTCCAACAATGGCAGTCTATACTGTGACAAGGCTGAAATCCCCTTAGCTGCTTAGTCCAAGCTGGGTATCTCAACAGTCCCCATCTGGCATTGAAGGTTTGGAGGATTCTTGGAGAGACATAAGTCTTTAGTCCATATTGGAAGGTTAAAAAGCTGTGTCTCATGGCTTTGAAGAGTGGCAAAAGCGGTGTCAGCCACAGAGTAAATGCACTTGCCAGTAAGAATTGAAGACAGGCCAAACAACAGCGCTCTCTCTTTTTTCTTTTTATCTTTTTACTAAGATCTCAAGTTTTATATCTGAAGTACAATTTCCCTGCTCTTACTGATTATTTACTTCTGGTTTTACTTTCTTTTTGGATGCTGAAGGCTACGCAGTTAGCCCATATTAACCAAGGTTTTTGTTTTCTTGAGGTCAGTTGAAGATCTGGTCCTCAGGGGTCTCTCAGGGTTTGTTTGGGTTTGGGGGGCGGAGAACCTAGATTTAAATCCATGCATTTACAGAAACCTGAGTTTTGACCAAGGTAATACAAAGATACACTGCAGAAAAGAGAGGACATTCAACAAGTAGTGCTAGCAGACTGGATAGTCACATGTAGAATAATGAAACTACCCCCTATCTCTCACCTAGGCGCAAAACTCAACCCCAAATGGATCAAGGACATCAACATAAGACCCAATACCTGAATCAGATATAGGAGAAAGTATGGAAGAAGGGAACACACTGGAACTTATAGCACAGGAAAGAACTTTCTAAACAGGAATCCTAAAAGTACAAGCATTAAGTTCAACAATTGACAAATGGGATCTCATGAAGCCAAATAGTTTCCATAGAGCAAAGGATACTAAAATGTGACTGAAGAGGCAACCTACATAATGGGAAAAAAATCTTTATCAGCTACTAAATCTCTGACAGAGGTAACAATAGTTCTCAAGTTATTAGAAATAATATATTTTCCCAGTTCTTTTGTTGTTATTGTTCTCTCCTATTGTACTGCTTCAATATATATATATTTCTTTATATATAGATCATATATAGTTATCTGGAAAGACTCAGAAAAAGATGCAGGCCATGTATGGCAGAGTGCAAGGACTCGGGTTGGGTGGGAGGCATGGAAAGGGAAGTGACTCTAGATTCGATTGAGAAATGATGTAAGACTTATGGAAAAAGTTTAATAACAATTAAAAAATAAAAAAGAAGACAATATTTAAATGATAACAAAATTTTGATGGGTAAATTAATATTGATGGTCATAGCCATTTGATATATAATATCTAATAAGCATATTGATGTATAAAAGTATGTATCATGAAATTTTCTTTAATAAGTCAAGTAATGTAGGAAAAAAATAAATGGTAAATTATACATAGATAACTGGATAGGTAGATCAACAGTTATCATAAAATAAATTTCTTATGATTTATAAAAAAAGAAATAATATAATTATATGAGCCCCATCCTTCTACATGTAGAATTTAAAATGGTATTTTTACCATGAATCTTCAGTGTTATGTAAATCATAGCTATCAAATAGGGAACTCTTATTTGTTATAAAAACATTGATAAGGGACTAGAGAGATGGCTCAGTGGTTAAGAGCACTGGCTGCTCTTGCAGAGGACCCAGGTTCAATTCCCAGCACCCACATGGCAGCTAACAACCATCTGTTACTCCAATTCCAGGGGATCCAACACCTTCTTCTGACCTCCATGGACATTGCATGACACAAGTGTACTTACACACATGGAGGCAATATATTCATGCACAGAAAATAAAAAAATAATTTCTAACAAGTTGATAGTAGTAGAGCAGGATGGACACTAGATGGAGCAGCATTTCAGCAGAAATTTTAGTTTTATTACAAAATTTCAATATTGTTTAAATATTATCATGTCTTACTGGGAGTGGTGGCACGTCCTGTAATCCCAGCAGTGGGAAGCTAAGGCAGGAGGAGTGAGAGTGCAAGGCCGGTCTGGGCTACCTACCCAGTTACAAGGCAAGCCTCAGCTATAGAGAGACCCTTGTCTCCAAAAAGGGATGGGAGTATATGTGATAAATTATATCTAAACAGAAAGTAATCATTCATAACTACACAGTAAACACATTTTACACATAACCATAAATGGATGCATATCTTAAAGGAGAGCACAAGAAAGACAAAGTTTTAGATGTCCTGTAGTTTCATATGTTATTACGGGTTAAAATGTAATTTCTCCAAATTCATATTTTAAAGTCCTAGACTTCAGTATCTCAACATATGATTGTATTTGGAGGCAAGGCAAGTAAAGTAATGAGCTGAAGTCAGGACATTAGACTGGATCAAAATCCAATAAGATGAAGTTCTTATAAGAAAAGGAAATCTAGGGGCTGGGGCCTCAGTGGTTAAGAGCAGAGACTCAGCTTTGGTTCCGAACTCCCATATAGTAGCTAACAGCCATCCATGACTCCAGTTCCAAGGGAATTGATGCCCTCTTCTTACCTCCTCAGGCACTGCACAACATGACACAGTGCACGTACATACATTCAGGCAATACATTCACATACATAAAATAAAAATAATATTTTTTAAAAGAAAAGGAAATCTAATCCCAAGCATGGAGGGAAGACAATACAGGAACACAGAAATAGGATAATTATTCACAAATCTAAGAGAGGAGCTTAGAATGGGTTGTTTTCTCACAGTCCCTAGGAAAGAACAACCCTGCTAATGCATTGGTGTTAGACTTCAAGCCTCTAGAACAAGAAGAAAAACTGTAATAGTTTTGTTACAGTTGATAAACAACTTGCTGTTGTTTAACCCACCCAGTCTGTGGGATTTTCTTACAGACTCTAACAATTACTATGTGTAACCATAGATCATAAGATCCGCAAGGACAGGAATGTTTGTCTTTTTTGTTCATTCATGTGCCCTAAGGATCTAGTGTTATACCCAGCCTGGAGTGGGTATTTGATAAACATTTTCTGAGTGAACTTACAAAGCAGATTAATAAGTGCTTTTCCTTAGATAATTCTACCAAATTCCACCAATGTCATAGTAATGCCTTTTATTCTCATAGGACCTGAAGACCTGAACTCCCAGTGTTTTACCACATCCGGTGATATTAGGGACCTGCTGTCATGCCCCAAATCTATAAAATCCTGTTGTGCAACTCTTGTGATGACTCAAATCTGAGCAATTTCCTGAAGAAGGGATAACATGTTATTGTGGTGCAGTAAATGCAAATTAATTCACTGAGAGAAGAAGATTAAATTTGTTAGTCCCAGCCTGGGGAAGATGGCACAAACACAAAATTTGCTATTGCTGTTTGCATAAGGTATTTGATTAGCTTTGACTTCATCAGAAGTCATGAAAAACAGTCTGGTTCAGCAATTAAAAATATAAAACAATTAAGAATTTTCCTGGTCATATGGAAGCATTTCTTATGAGCAAAGGAAAAAAGATTAATTAGATTTCCTCAATTATGGATTCATGGTACATCTTTTCAACCCCATTTCCATGTCTTAATGGGATCATTATCATCATCAATCAATACTTAATTTGGGAGCCTGAATATGCTAGGCAATGAACAGCAAAATAAAACATAAAACTAAAATAGACCATATATTCTGATTTTTAACTGGAAATGTACTTTTTAAAAAGTTCATCATGGGTCTGAAGAGATGGCTCAGCCATTCAGAGCTCTGTCTGCTTTCGTGGAGGACTGGGTCTCTGGCTGTCTTCTGGCTCATAATTGCTTGTAACTCCAGCTCCAGAGATCCAATGCTCTCTTCTAGCTCCTACCAGCACTGTACTTTCCTGCAAATGCATGTGCGCACACACACACACGCACACACACACACACACACACAAAATTGTTTTGGGCTGCACGTGTTTGCAGGAAGCACGACAAGGTTGTTCTGTGGATCTGGTGATAACAGGTGGGTGCTTTTTCAGTGTCAGTTAAAAAGTTCAAAGACAAGAAAATGGCTCAGTGCACAGGGATAGTTTATTTGGCAAGTGTTACAGACTTCTCGGGTCCAGATGGAGCCCCAGAGCTGGACAGCCACTGATCTAAGGGGTTCTGGGTTTTGACTTTGGGTTCAAGTGTCCCCTGGTGATCCCCCATTCTCCTATGGGACCTCAGATGTTCATGTGCCCCTCTCAGTGAAGAGACTGGATCCTCTGCTTCTGTCCAGAGCATGGAAAACGCTGCTGGGTGGTCGAAGTCTGTCCTTTCTGTTCCAGGGCCGACTGCTTTCCTGGCACCCAAACTCCCGGACTTGTGACTGGGCAGCAAACCCTGTCTCCAGCCCTCTTAGAAAAATTGAACTTCTAATCATTCTGGCAAACTGAAGATTTAAAATCTTTCAAAGGGAGATGTATGTAATACTTTATAAGGTTTAGTTTTTATTTTCCATTATTTGTGTGTATGTATGTGTAGGGGCTACGGAGGCTAGATAAGGACTTCAGATCCCTTGAAGCTAGAGTTACAGGTGGTTGTGTGCTATCCAATGTGAGAGCTGGGAATCCTGTCAGGTGGCCCAGGAGAGTATGAAGTGCTCCTAATTTCTGAGCTACCTCTCCATACCCCCTGCTTATTTTTAAAGTGCATTTAAACCATACATATACACAGAATGTATGTGAAAGACAAAATATAACAGTGTCCCTGGCAAGTAAAAGCCAAACATTTAACTCAGAATTGGCAACTCATCAGTTCTGAAAGTTTGTTCTTTGCCTAGGGCCCAGAATTAGCTCTAGAACTGATGCAATCCAAATCGAGTGCCGACAAGTGTTTACTAAAGCCTCTGTCCCAAAGGGTGATGCTTCAGAAATGACGCTGTTGGGATTGCCTTGAGAGTTGAGTTAACAAACAGGGAGGGATAACAAAATACATTTTGAAATGCCATTTTCCTTTCCAGTTAAAAAGAAACCTAAACACATTTTCATGGTATGCTTCTGTAACCAAGCCTTCTTCCAGGGAAGGGCTTAGCTCCTCAAACATTGTTCCTCTTTCCTGGGAACCACAGGATTTACAGGAAGTCTATGCCTCTGGGCCTTATTTGTGCCAGAAAGGAAAAAAAATGAAGCTGTGGAGTTTCTCAAGGGTGATTTATCAATTCAACAACTGTTTATCTGCTAAATAGCCTATCTCTAAAAAGATATTAAACGCTGTGATTACGTAAGCCTTAACAACTTCCCCAGGAATATAAACAGTTCTATGTGACAGATTTGACCAGAAGTCAACTTGAGGGAGCTGAATCACATGTTTTATAAGTCTAGAAACCTCACCCTCAAGCAAAGATCATCTTAATACCTCTCTATGGATTATGTGTTCCTGTTTCCTTCCTGACACTATCAACGCTCTGGAGCTCCACCCCTTCATGAGAGAGAAACACAAAGTATCTGGAAGGACACAGCCCACACTGATTACATTAAAAAGAAAGGAAAATGAGCTTCCCAAGAGGGAGGTCTGGGCGGTGGTGCAATCCTATCTTCATAACTTCGCTTATGAAAATCTATGCATGTGACAGAGCTATACATGATGTGTCAGGGTTAATTTCCTGGGTTTGTGCCAATGCGCAAGGCTTAGCTACAGCAGTGAAGTGGGTTTTCTGTAACCTCTTGTCCACTTCCTGTGATTCTGCGTTTAACTTGAAAATTAAAAAGTTTAAGGGGGGCTTGGATCCCCTGGCCAACATCTCCTTGGCAGAATAAACCATTGCTGATATCAGAGCTCTCCTGTATTAACATATTTTGCTTAAATGCACAGCTTAAAGACTCTAGTATTATATTTGGTTCTGAATAGAGAATAATCCTTTTCACAGTTCCTATGTCTATTAGTCAATTAAAGAAAGCAGTTTTTACTGGTTTTATAAGAGATAACCTCTATAACAGTCAGCTTTAATTTACAGTTAGAGATTTACTTCATTACCATCATATTTTTCTTTGTTCTATGAAAAGGAGGTAAGGAGGTCTCTCATATTAAAACTTTGCAACACCTAGAAAGTAAGGTTCATTAAGACTCTTTATAAACAGTTGTTACAAATAGGATCCACAGAGATGTTTGATGCCTGTAGCAGTCTGAGGTTTTTTCCTCCTTTTAATGCTTAGATGAGCCAACTTCTCTGCTGGTATTTCTTGGTACATCCTACACAATGCAAAGCTGTATCTTTTCTTTCTCAGCCATTAAGTTGGTGACGTCTTGACCTGTGGGAACATACAAATCTTTTCCCCATAGTTAGTTTTAAGATTAAATTGAAAAATTTTTGGCAAAAGGTTTAATATATAACTGTATCCCCCCCTTTTTTTTAATTCTAGGTTTTTGTTTTTTGACCCATGAGTCTCAAAAAGGCAGTTGTAGTACACATACCTATAGGCAGGAATCAAGGTGTAAATTTCATTAAATTTATCCAAGCTGTTTTGGGTGACCGTGTGTTGTTAATTTGGGAAGCAAACTTAATTCCTTTAAAAGTTCATCTTGTGTACCTTAACAGTCTCTGAGCAGTTTGCATTAGGACCAATCCAGGAGAATAAAAAACAGCAGTGGTTTTCAGCCACCAGCCCCATGGGAAAATGCTTGAGGTGGGGGTTGTCCTGGTCACTGCTTTTCCCAGAGCCTGGATTTCCTTCCCACTCTCATGCACAGGCTGTTCCCCTTGCCAAGGCTGGCTCTTCTCATCTTTCAGGGGACATCTCAGGGCACATCCTTATTTACAGAAGTCTTCCCTTGTTGCATTAACCAAAATAGATTCATTGTGCGCTCCCTTCCCAGCGCCCTTCCTCCCCCCGTGTGGCGATTGGCTGGCTTCTGCGTGGGGACAGCAGGACCTCCATTCAGGCTTGCAGCCCTACCGGCTGCACCCTGGTCGGAGAGGACCTCGCCTGCACTTTTCCCCTTGCTACTTCCTCAGCTCGGAAGAGGCGTGGCTCTAGAGCTGCTGCCCAGCTCGGCTCTCTTTTTGCACCATCTTCCCAGGTCATCCCACTGGAAGCCCACGCACGGAGGCCTGGGCGTTTTTCTCTTCCACCGGGAGTCTTGCCCAATACAACCCTTAGCAACCACACGGGGCGGGGAGGCAGGGCTGGGGCATGGCCTCTCCAACCGCCAGCTCTTATTAGCCACCTTGCCGCTATGGGGCGTGTCCTAGGCGGTAGGGGGCGGGGCTACACCCTGGATCTTGGTCCACTTTGGCACTAACGGCGTTTGGCGACTCCTGCTTTCGAGACTGAAGGCGTGACTCCCTCCCGCAGCATGGCTGACAAAAGACAGTCGGACAACTCCCTGGCCCAGCGGATGCCCGAGTCCTTCAAGGGTGAGTCTTGCGCCCCCGACAAGGCCTGGGAGCCTTCCGCACCCTCCGGTGGGACCGAGGCCCCCTGCAGCGCCAGCTTCCTGGACAACCTGGTTCAGACGCGTCTCCACTGGGAGCCGCAGCCTTCTCTATCTCAGGCTTCTCCGGCTGGCGGGTCAGGATTTCGGAGTGGTGGGGTGCAGACTGCAGGGCTCCAGGGTACACCACGGCAGGGGGCGTGAACCGATGGCCGTACGCCCTGCCCGGGGCCTGCTCTTCCTTATCTCGAGCGGTGCACGGGGACCAGGGCGGGTCCCTGGCAGCTGTCGTTCTCTCTGCCTTCGCCTACTCCCGCTTATTGCTTGCTCTCTCCTCTTGGAAGCCAGCAGCCAGCAGCCTGCAGCATTGCTGTCCCAACTCCTGTCCAGAAAAGAGCTCCAACTCTCCTACTGCCACGCCCCCCCTCCCCCCCAAGTTCCGTAGTGAAAGTCCGGATTCCAGCCCGCCGCACATAGTAGGTGCTGTAGGCAGAAGGCGGGAAAGGACTCTGGCTCTCTGGCCTCCTTCTCACTCTTTCCAACTCTGCCTGCCCCATTCTGCTGCCGGGTTATGTTTCCTTCCAGAAACATACCCCAGCGCTCACCTTACTAGGGGTTTCCTAGTCTTGAGGTCAGGAATTGAATGGTTCCCCTGGGAAGAGATGAGTGCCCGTGAGAAGTCCAACTCCTTGAGCCTTTAAGATTGGCTAACTCCCTGGGGCCCGGGGGATGCCCGGTGAAGAAGAGATAAACCTCTCTGGAGCACTGTTGTCTTCTCAAGAGCTTTCGTTCAAAGTAATTCTTTCTGCAGATGGAGTTTCATACAGGATGACACAGGGAAAGAGATTTAGGAGGCCGACTGGGAACACTGCATCGGAATCATTGGTTCTGATTATTTGTAAAGCCAGCCTTGTCTTTACACAGGAATTGCCTACTTTTTTTATTTTTTTATTTTTTATTTTTTTTATCTTTTCGAGACAGGGTCTCCCTGCAGCCCCAGCTGTCCTGGAACTCACTCTGTAGACCAGGCTGGCCTTGGACTCACAAAGATCCGCCTGCCTCTGTCTCTCAAGTGCATGTTCCTAACCACACCCGGCTAGGAATTGCCTACTTGTAATTCCCTCAGGAGCATCAAAAGAATTTAAGGCTAGAGAGCACAGCTCTGTGGTAGAGCCCTGGGGCAAGAGCCCCTAGGTTTCCTCTTCAGCGAGTGTGTGTGTGTGTGTGTGTGTGTGTGTGTGTGTGTGTGCGCGCGCGCGCACGAATCTTTCTCTTTTACTCAGCACCTTGGAGAATAGCTCCCCAAATTGGGAGTGTGATAACACAAAGTTAAACAAAGTAATAGTAAAACAAACAAACAATGAATCCCACACTTGATAAGCCAGGCTCTCTGTGCTAATATGTTGTATATATTACGTTATTGACTCGTAACTTGTGTGGTAGGTCCTAATCCTACCCTCGCTTTTTTACTTGAAGAACTGTCACTTTATACTTGATACTCAGAGGTTTTCTTACTCAGCCACACTGATTCTGAAACTTGAACAGGAAAAACTGTCCAGTACCATGTCTTCAGTAGTGCCTAGGTAAAAATATGGGTCCATTGGTAGGCTCCTTTACTCAGTATCCTGACCTATCTGGAACATTAAAAAATCAGTTTGGGGGCTGGAGAGATAGCCTAGCGGTTAAGAGCGCTGACTGCTCTTGCAGAGGACCGGGGCTCGATCCCCAGCACCCACATGGTGGCTGAGAACCGTCTGTAACTCCAATTCCAGGAGAACTCCAGTTCCAGGGGAATCCGACGCCCTCTTCTGACCTCCGTGGCATTGCACAACACGGGTGCACAAACCTACATGCAGACAGTACATTCATACACATACAAAATAAATAAAATTTAAAAAATAAAAATAGAATAAAAATCAGTTTGGACCTGGGAGTGGTGGCACACGCCTTTAATCCCAGCACTCAGGAGGCAGAGGCAGGTGGATCACTGTGAGTTCAAGGCCAGCCTGGTCTACATAGCGAGCTCCAGGCCAGCTGGGACCAAACAATGAAGACTTGTCTACATAGCAAGCTCCAGGCCAGCTGGGACTAAAGGGAAACCCTGTCTCAAAAAGACCAAAAAAAAAAAAAAAAAAATCAGTTTAGAAGAGTTCTCTGGGAATAAACATGACCTTTGTACTTAATGGTCAGTAACTTTTCTCATCACATGGACCACGTTTGTTTGTTTGTTTGTTTGTTTGTTTTACTTCTAAATCCCTTTTCTTACTTCTACACTTAACTTTTTTTAGACAGAAATCTTTTAGAATTAGTGAAAATGAATGTGGTCTTTTTTGCGTAAGCATACATACAAATGAAATTCTGCTTGGTCTGTGACACCTTTTATGTTTTAGTTTTTTTTATTTTTACACTAGAAATTTATTTAGATTTTTTTTTTTATGTGCATGACTGCTTTGCCTACATGTATGTAGGTACACCCATGCCATGCGTGCAATGCCTACTGAGGCCAGAAGAGGGTGGCAGATCCTCTGGAACTGGAGTTACAGACAGTTGTTAGCCAACATGTTGAGTGCTGGGAAGTGGACCCAGGTCTTCTGCAAGAGCAGCCGGTGCTCTTCTTAACTGCTTGGCTATTTCTTCAGACCTTACTTATTATTATTTCTGAGACAGGGTCTCAATCTAATTGCAGTCCTCCAACAAGGAAAATGTCTTTGTTTCCCATCTCTCAGTAAAGAAACAGCCCATAAAATTCAGAGCCAGGCTTTGATTCTCCAAACCACTTTCCCTGTCCCACAGCTATCTGTAACATGGGCACCGAAGTGAAGGGCCTCAGCCAACTTCAGTACTTCACTGGAAGGAAGACATAATAAACAAGGGAAGCCCAGAGGAACCCAACTTTAGTCATGGCTTCTTGGATAAGGCACTTCCAGAGGATTGCTTCCGAGGGAACCGGTGGAATTTCCAAAGTCCCAACCCTACCTCTTTATGTCCTTGAAAGGACTTAGTCCTAGAAAAATGGGTATGGCCAAACCTAGGACTGAAAAGTTGTTTGATTTTTTTTTTAAGCACGAGTTTGTAATGAAATAATGCAGGTAGATTGCAAAGAAATGTATTGTTGTAATTAAGAGCATTTTCAACAGGATAAATCCCTTGGGAGAACATCTGAAAATAAGCAGAATCATGGGACTTATATGTTTATTTGAGTTGTTGTAGTTAATCAGATAGGGAAGTGTGTTATGACTTTGTCAATAATTGATCTGAATGAAGCCATAATTGGTAATAAGTTAACTCAAACTGAAGACCAAGGCTACAGAAGCTTTCCTTTGTATATTTTTCCTAATTAAATATATATCGGTCCCATTTAATAACAAATTTTACTCTCTAAAAGACAGAGTATCTATGTCAGCTTTGAAAAAATTTATAAAAATGTTGGCAAAGTAATGTAGATGGGACTAAAGATCAGGGCTTTTTGTTTTGGGGACTGTTTGTATGTTTGTTTGTTTGTTTGTTTGTTGTTTGTTTGAAACAAAGTCTTCCTATAGCCCTAGCTGGCCTGGAATTTGCTATGTAAATCAAGCTGATCCAAATCTTACAAAAGTCCCCCTGCTTCTGCCTCTCCAGAGCTGGGATTAAAGGGGTGCACAGTCATACCAGGCTAAAGATCAGTTTTTAAAGAGGACACCAAAAAGCAATTTCTTGTAACCCATTGTAATCACATAAACATATCTGCCTAGCATCCTGCTCATACTTCTGTCCCAGCATCCTGTTCATACTTCTGTCATAATGTTCCTTGAATCGAATTCTGATTCTCAGTTTGATTTGTCTGTTACCCTCACCTTTTTTAGATCATGAACGCTTTTCAAAAAGATTGCCATCCTTTGTGGCAATAGCTCAGTATGAAGTATGCCATAGGTGAATAGAATGTTTGTTGGAAGGAAAAGAAGTGGAAGGGGTGGTAAATCACCTGCTAAATGTCAACAGACGGTTTGTTTTGGTGTTTGTTGATGTTAAGGTATGACTATCATGTTCCTTACTGAGCATTATTACTGTACACAGACTACTTATGTAGATTTACAATAAAGAAACTGTAATTGGCAAGGTAATATATTGTACCTAGTAAGGGGCCTCACCTATGAAAACATGGAGAAATGTTAGAATCTTGACCAGGAGGAGAAGGAAGTGTACACCAGTGTTCTGTTGTTACTGAGAAGACTTGATCCTTCTTTTCCTGTTTTGTGTCTATGATCTGGGACTAGTAAGGAAATGTGAAGCCCAAGCTTTAGTTTGATGTTTCAGTAGATAAGTCTTGAAGGTAGGACCAAGAAAATGTCTTCAAGAGCTAGGCAATGGAAATGATAGCAACTCTGCTGCCCACTGGAGCGAGCACTTACGGGAAGGCAGTATAGGGTAAGGAATAAGTGTGGAGTTCGAATGAAAAGATTGGGCTTTGAGCTCAGTACCATCACTCACTACCTAGGTAACCTTGACTAACACTCAGCCTCCAAAGAGTCAGTTCCTCATCGAATAGCTGGGCACAATCTTATTGCACTGTCACCCAGGCCTTTAGGAAAATAGATGTAAGTTCCTTTTGAAATGTTAAAGATTATTAAGGTGTTATTTAGTGGAGCGAACAGAATAACAGGGTTAACTGGCTAGATTGTTGGAAATGTACTCATTTTCTAGTAAAGTCATATTTAGGGGAAGGTTTGAAAGATGTGTATGACAAATGGCCTAACCAAAGTTCGGAACTAATTTGCTGTCCACGCCTGGTCTGTTTCTCCTCCCGAGATGGAGTCCCCAAGCAGATTGTTAGTCTTCGTATTTTCTCCATGGTATGTAGGTCCCAGAAGGCAATTCACCTAATAAAAAAAACCCTATAAACTATATTGATAATGACCTTAAAGTTGTGCCACTAATAAGGTTACTGCTTATCTCCTGTTGGTAAGAGTTGAACACTTTGCATGTTTTCTCATTTAGTCTTCATAATGCTGTGTGAAACAGGACTGTTCCTTCTCCCATTTTGCTGATGAGAAAATGGAGTGGTAGGATTGGATTCTGGCACCAAATCTTCAAACACTTAATCACTCCTTACCAGTTTACCTGAGGGAAGAATTAGGAACCTAATTAATGATAGTTTCTTTTTTATGTTTTTATTTATTATTTTTACTTTATGTATATGAATGTATTGCCTGCATGTATGTAAGTGCACCCTTATTGGACAATGCCCACAGAGGTCAAAAGAAGGTGTTAGATTCCCCAGGAACTGTAGTTAGAGACAGTTGTTAGCTGCTGTGTGAGTGCTGAGAATCGAACCTGGGTCCTCTGCAAGAGCAGCTGGTGCTCTTAACTGCCTAGCCATCTCTTCATCTCCCTCTTTTTTTGCCCCCTCTTTTTAAATTTTATTTTATTTATTTATTTATTTATGTTTCTTATGTGTATGCATTTGGCCTACATGTACATGAGGTACCACATGCATGCAATGCCTGTAGAAGTCAAAAGAGGGCGTTGAATACATTGGAACCATATGCATACTGGGAACCTAACCTCAGTCCTCTTAAAGACAAACTAGTGTTCTTAACCACTGAGCCATTTCTTCGGCTCCATTTTCCATTTTTAACTGAACACATGTTATCTTCCAAAGATTTTATGGAAATACCTTAACTATGGGTGCCTTTAATATGTCTAAATTAAAGAGCTTTGAAGGTAAAAAAAAAAAACACTAAAAAAAAAAAAGGATTTTAATCTTCTTTCATGTATTTTCAGCCTAGTCTAAGTTTAATGAGTTTAATATGCATCACAACATCAGTTTTTTCTCTTTCTGAGTATTTTCATGTTTCTAGACAGGGGCCATGTTCAGCTCATCCTTCTCTCTTCTTTTTTCTTTTCTTTTTTTTTGGGGAGGGGGTCTTTTTGAGACAGGGTCTTCCTATAGCCCCAGCTGGCCTGGAACTCACTCTATAGACCAGGCTGGCCTTGAACTCACAAAGATCCGCCTGCCTCTGCCTCCCAAGTGCTAGGATTAAAGGCGTGCGCCACCACGCCCATCCTTCTCTCTTCTTGAGAACATTAGAAAGTCTGCTTACAAAAAGAGACAGAGTGAAAAGGGAAGACTTGAGAAAAACATCTGACAATTGTTTAGGGACAGAGAATGGTCCTGACCTGTTCTCTCGTGTCCCATCTGCTACATCTAGTCTCACTTTGTCTCCTACAGTGGGTGGCTGCTTTTCTCTTTCCTCCTTCAGCACTTACTTGCTTAACAAATGTTCTCTGCATGCCTGTTAGGCCCCAGGATTCTCTTATATTGGCTCTTGTACTCCTCAAACATATCTCCTGAGGAAGTCAGACCCCTGATTAGCTCTGTTGTTGTTGTTTTAGACAGGGTCTCTCTGTAGCCCTAGATGGCCTGGAACTCACTATGTAGACCAGGCTGGCCTCAAACTCACAGGGATCTGCCTGCCTCTGCTTCCTAAGTGTTGGAATTAAAGGACTGTGCAACCATGCCTGGTGCAATTAGCCCTAGTTTTAAGTGAATAGATTGAGGCATTAGAAAGGTAAGGTCACAACGCTAATTAAGTGGCAGAGCCAACCCTGAGCCCATTATGTGTTAGCGAGAACAGAATCTCATGAAGAGAGTAGCTTTTAAATGGTAATTATAAGTGTATTTACCAGTGTTTATACAGGGGATATCATGACAGCCCCTTAGGAGAGGGAGCTATCTTTCAGGGAGTCCTCACAGTCAGGGATCTGACATTTAGATTGCTGCTGTTAAACCTATTTTCCCTCTTGTTTTAGAACCTGAAACTTACAAATGTGAGAAAGCTACAGAAAATCCCCAAAATGCTTGGAAAATAAAATACACCTATTTGATTTCCTCAAATTTTTTTTGGTCTTTTTGAGACAGAGTCTCCCTTTTAGTCACAGTTAGCCTGGAGCTTGCTAAGTAGACCAGGCTGGTCTTGAACTCACAGAGATCCCCCTGCCTCTGCCTCTCCAGTGCTGGAATTAAAGGGATGCACCACCACACCCAGCTCCTTCTTTATTTTAAGCTAAGCAAAGGATTCCCCGTTATTTGATCTTTGACTGGAAACCCTTCTTCATAGGATTAATCCATTTCTTTTCTTTGTCATGATGGACACAGTTAAACTGTTTCATCTGTCAGTTCTTTGGACTCAGCATTGATGGCTGTAGACTGCTTATGATTGAAAGGAAAAGCTACAGTTTCCAGTCATGCTTTTTTCCCCAGGTATCTGTGTGTGGTCTACCTGTGTATGTGTGTGTGGCATACATGTGTATGTGTGCAGGTGCACATGTACAGGAGTGTGCATGTAGAAACCCAAGGTTGCCTCAATTTCCGCCTTCTTCCTTGAGACAGGGTCTCTCAACTGAACCCAGAGCTCATCCGTGATAGTCTAGCTAGGCAGCCTGCTGGAGGATCTCCTGTCTCTGCCTTCAGAGCAAGCAGCAAGAGGTGGTCATTTCCAGGCAGGCAGCCGTTTCCACTTGGCATGTATCTGGGTACCTGGGACCTGGACCTGCTCCTCCTGCTCGAGCAGCAGCGCTTTGCCCACTGAGCCACCTGCCAGCCTGTGCTTCTAACTTCCCACTGCCCGGCCTGTAGTCATCACTGCACAGAGAGGAGTATCTTCCCTGGAGATGTGAGGAAAAGGCTTCCTAAGAACTATAAACTGTGCTCGATCAGTCATCCGACAGGTCACTTACAGAGTACGCTTGCTGGCCATGAAATCCCGCAGTTCACCATTTTCTCAGCATGCACTTAGTGGAAGTCTACACGGTGCTAACACTCTGCCTGTGTTTCACCTCTAGCTCTCTTGATCTTTCTCTTTGTGGCATTCTGTCTTCTTTTTCTTCTTTCCTCCTTTTCCATTTATCTTCTTTTTCTTCTTTTTGTGGTTTTCTTCCCTCCTTTGTCACCTTTTAAAACCCTATTTGAAAACGACTCCTTTGCCCATTTTCACTTGACTTTTTTCTTTATCAGATCCTGTTTCAAAACTAGTAAAGGGAAGCTGGGAAACACGTCCGCACTTGAGAAGCTGTTCATTAAAGTCGTCTTCCTCCTTGAATAAACAGCTGTACAACAGAACAGAAATGGGACCCTGATAACCCGTGGAGCAGTTCTGGTGACTGCCTGCATGGCTCCCAGCTGTGCCTAGATATGTATCTAAAAAAAAAAAAAAAAAAAAAAAAAAAAAAAAAAAACAGGCAGACCAGCTTTTACAGTTTTACAAGGCTAAAAAGGAAGAATACTTTATCACACATGAAAATTTCATGACAGACTTCAGTGTCCATAAGTTAACCTGGAATGCGTGTATGAACATAGCATGATCCTTCACGTGAACACATCTGTGATCCAGTGGCTGCTTTTGTGCTGCAGTGGTAAAGTTGAGAGTTTGCCACAGCCTCTCAGGTCTGCAGACCCTATTTTCTGTCTTTATAGGAAAAACTTGCTAAATTCTGACAGTTGGATGTGAAATATTTGTTGTAAAAGAACAGTTGTGTCTTGAATATAGGTGCTTTCAAGAAGAAACTTAATATGTGTTATTTTTATTTTGATCTACTGTTTACCCTTAAAAAGTGCTGTTGGACCTGGACAGCATGTGTTTTTGAGATACAATTTCCCACCATCTTATCTGCCTCTACCCAGGCAACACTCTTCCTGGCAGTAGTTTACAACACAAAGTGCTTCACCCACATTCTGTGTAAGGGAAAGGAAAAGATTGCGTTAAAGATTGCAAGTTGCATTATTTCAGCAATTCTTTACCCATCCTTTAACCTTTATGCAATAGTCCAATGGCCCTGAGTCACAATTTAAACTCTGGTATAAGACATGTTTTATGGCCTTCCTCAGCAGAGGAAATCCTGTGTACTTTGAACATGAGAGTAATTGAATCTCAATGGTAAACAGGAATTCATACTCCCAGTGACTTCCAGCCATGCAGGTTTCAGTACATCTTAAAGGAAACCAGCTGAGATGTGATGGCTAAGACCAGACACTGCTCTGAGTGTGGCCTGGGTCATGACCTTCCAACAAAGGTGCAAAGGTGTTCCTGCTTTCCCTGAACCTGGCTCAAAAACTACTGTACAACTCGTTAGGTTTTTGTTTTTTTTTTATTTTTATGTTTTATGGTTTGTTGGATTTTCTTTCTCCCCAGAAGATCTTTTGTTTTTGAATCTCCAGGAAGGATATTTTATACCTACCTTATAATTAAAAAGAAATTAAAAGCAGTATATATAAGGAGCTACCATGTATTAGACATTTGGTAAATGGAAGTTGTTAGTAAGAGATAGCACAATGAGAGAAATTTAAGAAATGCATAGGGGCTGGAGAGATGGCTCAGCAGTTAAGAGCACCAACTGCTCTTGCAGAGGACCCGGGTTCAATTCCCAGCATTCACATGGCAGAGAAGAACCATCTTTAGTTCCAGTTCCAGGGGAATCCAACACCCTCTTCTGACCTCTGAGGCATTGCATGACACCGGTGCACCAACCTATATGCAGACAGTACACTCAGACACACAAAAAATAAAAAATAAAATAAATAAATAAATAAAAAGAAATGCATAATTTCATCATTTTGGCATGATAGTTATATCATGTAAATAAGGATTACAAAAACCTTGCTTTAAGTATATTCAGTGTAGCCGAGTTTGTAATTAAGAAATTTGGACAAAACCTAAATGTTCATATGAAGCAAGAATATTACTATTAGGATATTAATAATGGCAAAGGATATATGCTGATATGAAAAGGTGTTCATAATATTGGGAGCACATTTTATTTCTTTACTTATTTATTTATTTTATGGTTTATTTGTATGTTCGTATGTGTAGCACAGGTGTGTAATGTGCTTAGAGGCCAGAAGAGGGCATCAGATCCCTTGAAACTGGAGTTAGAGGCAATTGTAAGCCTCAGTCTGGGTGTTGAGAACTGAACTCAGGTCCTCTGGAAAAGCAGCAAGTGCTCTTAACCACTGAGCCATCTCTCTACCAAGAAACAGATTTGAAATAATGTGTACCATTATTTCACTCTTGCAAGAAGAATACAGAAGGTTTAATGGACATATAGCCAGGCAAAAAAATTATCATTTAGAGATATTATTTATACTTATAAATAATTTTCTTTGTTTAGTTATATTTATAATATTTATGGTGATAACTTTGCTTTTTATTAGAAGAGACAATTCTTTTGAAATTTTATGTTAGTTTCCTTGAGGTAAGGTCAATTTAAATAATGTAAAATTTAAATATATATAAATTCACATACACTTTTAGATCCTGGTTTTGATTGCTTGAAAATTTATTCTAATATATGTTTCAGAAAAGAGTTTCATAGTAGAAGGGGGGAAAGCAAAACAACCTGGCAAAGCAGTATTTACAATAAAGGATTGTGGGATCCCTCTAAAACATTGACAGTATGTAAGCCAAAATATCTCAGGAACACTGACTCCCTATTATGTGTCATTACTCATAAACTAACATCCTAAATTAATAAGTGAGAAGCTTTTAGGAAATGAGGTTCATGAAATTTTGGAGAATAACTCAGAATTGCTTTTCCTTATTTGCCTGACTGTCATAGGTGGCTGAAGTCTATCAATAAGCTCATTTAAACCTCCTCCTGAGAATGTGGTTATGCACATTGCTGAACTGTGCCCAAACAGGGAATGATTCTGATGGTTGAGAATGAGATGGTTTCCTTGTAAAGGCATTAAGAAAATGAATGTAAAAGTGCCATTTTCTTTTTTGTTTAATTTTATTTATTTCTGTATGTGTATGAATGTACTGTCTGCATGCAGGTTTGTGCACCCGTGTCGTGCAATGCCACGGAGGTCAGAAGAGGGTGTCGGATTCCCCTGGAACTGGAGTTCTCCTGGAATTGGAGTTTCAGACGGTTCTTGGCCACCATGTGGGTGCTGGGGATTGAACCCGGGTCCTCTGTAAGAGCGGTCGGCGCTCTTAACCGCTAGGCCGCCTCTCCAGCCCCAAAGTGCCTATTTCTTACTGTATATGCCCATCCATTATTTCTAGAAGAGCATGTGGTATGTGAAAGACTAAGCCCAGTTTTCAGGCTATCATCTCACTTCTTGTTCCTCTTGCTTTGATCTCATGTACTTATCTAGAGTTGGAAGAATTGTATGTTAACAATGGGAACCTAACCCACGAATGAACTTTGGCTAAGCTTTCTGACTTGTCCAGACATGGACCTCTTTGTAAATATGCTTTCTTAAGCTTTGAATGTCATAGCCTAAGCTGGCTGGGGTTAGCATAAAATGAGTGACAAATTAAGTCATTTTTTAAAATTTTTATTTACTTATTTTTATGTGTTTGAATGTACTGTCTGCATGCAGGTTTGTGCATCCGTGTCATGCAATGCCGCAGAGGTCAGAAGAAGGTGTTGGATTCCCCTGGAACTCGAGTCAAAGACGGTTCTCAGCCACCATGTGGGTGCTGGGGATCAAACCCGGATCCTCTGTAAGAGCAGTTGGCGCTCTTAACTGCTAGGCCATCTCTCCAGCCCAAATTAAGTCATTTTTAAGAGATAGAATATTCTGTTCAATGAATACAATTACAGGATTATAGAAAACTATTATCCATATTTACTGATAACTATCTCAGCTCTATAAGGCCACTCTAATACTTCTGATTTTTAATTACAGGTGAAGAAGCTAAGTTTCCAATTGGCCCATTTTTTGTGGGATTCTGTGCTGCAATATACATTGGGAGTATAAAAATGAACAAGGGGGGTTGGAGCTGTAGCTCATGGCAGAGCACCTGCCTGGAATTCTCAAGACCCTGGGTTGGATCCCCAGCACCACAAAAAGAAACAAAATGCACAAGAATCATCTCTGCTCTCCAAGAATTAGGTTGAACTGTTCAGAACACAGAGCCATTTATTTGCCTGGACTGTGGGAGACTTGGGGCAATATTTCTAGCATTAAATGCTGTCAGCTAAATATTTATGGCCAGTCTGTTCCTTATTTAGAGTCCAATTCACAGGAAATCTAGACCTGAGCCTGGCACAGAGCTCTGAAACCCTTTTGCTATAAATAGGAGGTGCAGCTAGAATGTAGAGGGCTCCCTCTGTCAGTATCCATTCCATCCTCAAAGTCCCTGCCTGCCAGATTTCCCAGTTTAGATACTGTTTCAAGAAAGTTCTCCAAACATGAAAATTCATCTATAATAATGACTTTTTACAATTTAGTGGTAAAAAGTCAAAAAGACTTAGAAGATAAGCTTTAGAGTAATGAATTATATTTAAATTTCTATCCCCTTTGGTGTGACCTTTAGGAAGTTATACCTTTTCTCTTACTTCATTCATAAATGGAATTAAAATTGCTTAGCCTCAGCAGACATGGTGGCACATGCCTCCAATCTTAGTACACAGAAAATTAAGGCACGATGATCATAAGTTCCAGCCCAGCCTGGGCTACAGAGCAAGACTTTATTTCAGAAACAAACCAGCAAAAACTTAGCCTCACTGGACTATTTGTTTGTTTGTTTGTTTGTTTGTTTGTTTGTTTGTTTATAGATAGAGTCTCCCTGTGGCCCCAGCTGTCCTGGAACTCATTTTTGTGTTGACTGGCTATGGAGGCTAATGAATGGTGGGAAAGAACAATAGCTAGAGGGAAAACAGGTTACTAGTTTTTATTCATTTGAATTTTAAAATATAGTGTGAACAAGGAAACCAGTTGGAAGAATATATCAAAATATTTATTATCTCTGGGTTTAAAGTAACTTTTTCCTCCTTTTTTTTAAAAGAAGCTTCTTTTTAAAATTTTTTTATTTTATTTATTTTTCTATGTGTAAGAATGTACTGTCTGCATGTAGATTTGTGCACCCGTGTTGTGCAATGCCACGGAGGCCAGAAGAGGGTCTCGGATTCCCCTGGAACTGGAGTTCTCCTGGAATTGGAGTTAGACTGTTCTTAGCTACCATGTGGGTGCTGGGGATCGAACCCGGGTCCTCTGTAAGAGCAGTCGGTGCTCTTAATCTCTAGGCTATCTCTCCAGCCCCTTCCTCCTTTTTATTATTTAATAAACTTTCTGTGATAGGAAGGTATTATTACACTTTTGTAATCAGACAGAAGTACTATTTATGTGCAGGATGGGGAAGACTGTACAGTGATGTTCATTACAGCATTGTCTTTAATAGCAAGAATCCAGAAACAACCTGTTTAATAATCAGGAAATGGAGAATGATGGTTCATAAACCCAGTGAAATATCTTACAGGTGTACTGTGTATAAAGAAGCTCTGGCATTATATTCATACATCATGGTATTCGTCTCAAATTGTGCCATGCCTGGATCTGAAATACATATTTTCTATCTTTCTCTTCCTCTTTCATTGGTATTTTCCTCACTGTTATATCCTTCAAGAAGCTGGCAACAGCTGTCACCACCCACCCATGTCACTCTACTCCCACTTCCATCCCAGCTGTGTAACCTGAGTTTGTGTTTCATAAATCTTTGGAACAGATACTCTGAATCTCTACTTACCACCTGATGATATAATTACCTGTTTATTCCCTAGTGTACTTGAATATTGTTAGAAGCTGGGTCATATTCATTTTTGTTGTTTCACACCACAAGGCAAAAGAAATAGGAGGGAATTGACAGATGTTTGCTGGGTAAAATAAAATAATTGTGTGAAGTAGATGGCGGAAAGTAGTGCATGTGCTTCAGGACTGTGGGGGGATTTGATGGAAAAACTCAAGGAAAGCAGCCAGCAAAATGCCGAGCACAAGGGTGTTTAGTGAGCAACAGTAGGCATGAGGATGATCACTAATGACAGCGATGAACACTGTGGTTTTGTTTTTAACAGATAGTCCCAAGGTAGGCCTTGGACCTTGTGGATGGATCTTGGTGGCTGTCTCTTTCTTGTTCACACTCATAACTTTCCCAATATCCATCTGGATGTGTATAAAGGTAAGGAGCATCTCATTCACACTTGGAAAGGGCTCAAGCCCCACCTATGTGAACCACTTCCTATGTGTAACCAATAGAAGGATACAATATCGGCCTGTAGTTCTTTTTCTTTTGTCTCTCTTGAAAAACTCATTCATTAAGGATAATGGAACCTTAAAACTTCTTTTCAGCCACTGCCCAGTCAGTCCTTCCCACAGGATACTATCAACACCTTCCTGGGTCAGGAATGTGAGATGATCCTGTGAGAGGAGGTTCTACCATTAGGGTGGCAAAATTCAGGTGCTGGCTGTGCTGTTAAATGTGCAGTCTTGGCCATGTTTCCTCACTTGTGAAACTGGAGAAAATAACAGTACCTGCCTCATTAGATGGTGGTGAGGATTAATTGGACAGCCTGTTTAAATATACTTCCTGCAATGCCTGACATATAGTAAGTGCTTTCCAAAGCTGAAGCATCTTTCCTACAGAGCTATTAATAATTACATAAATATGTCATTTACATGTTTCTAAAAGTAAGAAATATGCTCCTAGCATTTTCTGATAAATTTATTATTGTAATTCAAAGAATCACAAGAAAAAGCTATAAACTGCCCTGAGCAAATGAAACATAATCAAATAGTGACATTAGCAGCAAAGGACTGAGATTAGAGATTTATTTCTGTGGTGGTTTTTGCTTTGGTTTTGGTTTTGGTTTTTGACAGGGTCTCCCTAGTCCCAGTCTGTCTGGAAGTCACTATGTGGAACAGGCTGGTCTCAGTCTCCCAGAGATCCACCTGCCTCTGTCCCCAGAAGTCTGGTATTAAAAAGTGCACACCACCACGCCCAGCATGTTTATAAACTCTTCTATACACTCCAATTTAAAAATATTTCTGGGCTGGAGAGATGGCCTAGCAGTTAAGAGCACTGACTGCTCTTGCAGAGGACCCGGGTTCGATCCCCAGCACCCACATGGCAACTGAGAACTGTTTTAACTCCAGTTCCAGGGGAATCCAATGCCCTCTTCTGACCTCCGCAGCATTGCACAACACAGGTGCACAAACCTACATGCAGACAGTACATCCATACACATACAAAATAAATAAAATTAAAATATATTAAAAAATAAAAATAAAAATATTTCTTTATTATTTTTTTACTTTATGTGTATGAGTATATTGTCTGCATGTGTGTAGATGGAACTGTGTTGTCATGCATTACTGATGGAGGTTAAATGAGGGAGCTGGATTCCCCGGAACTGGAGTTACAGACAGTTAAGTAGCTGCATCTGGGTGCTGGGAACTGAACCCAGGTCCTTTATCAGAGCAACTAGTGCTCTTAACTTCTGAGCCATTCTCTATACCTGCAATCCCACCCCCAATTTTAGATAACTAGTTTATTTGTTTTATTTTGGAAGACAGAATCTTCTATGTAGTCCAGGCTGGGCTTGAACTGACTTTGTAGTCCAGGCAGACTGACTCAATGATGAGAGTCACCATTCCCAGCTGATCTGTTGCTTCCATAATAAGCTTTCATAAAAGTTAAAAATGTATAGAAATAGTAAGCTGGGCATGGTAGTATACACCTTTATCCCAGGATTCCAGAGACAGGAGCAGGTGAAACTCTGTGATGTTGAGGTCAAGGCTACATGATCAGATCTTGTATGACAAGAAAGGAAAGGAAAGGAAAGGAAAGGGGTAAGGGGAAAGGAGGAAGGGGGAAGGGGGAAGGGGAAAGGGAGAAGAAGGGGGAAGGGGAAAGGGAAGGAAAGAGGAAGGAAAAAGTTCTCTCTATGTGTGTGTGTGTGTGTGTGTGTGTGTGTGTGTGTGTGTGTGTTTGGAGAGTAAGCCCTGGCTGTGCTGTGTGTGGATATTATCTGGAAATTGAGAAGACTGGGAGGCATCCAACCATTCAGAGAAGAAACATACATTTAAGAAACTGTACATGTAAATGTTTGTGCTCATAATGTTGAATTTTCATTTGTGTTTTTATTCTAGATCATAAAAGAGTATGAACGCGCCATCATCTTTCGATTGGGCCGCATTTTGCAAGGAGGCGCCAAAGGACCTGGTCAGTATTTGGCTTCCGAGACCAGAGTGTTTCTGCTGATGTCACTTCCCTAATGGGTGATTTCCATCTTCTCTTTGAGGTGGAGCAGCAGTGACAGAACAATAGGAGTGGCACTGGCTGGGCTTAGCATCGTCCCAGCTTCCCGTTCCTGTCCACGTAGAGGTGATTAGGTTGCCTTTGGCCCTGGCCAGGAACAGCCACGGCTGTGGAACTCTAAGAATGAGAACCCTTACCAAGGAAAGAAGTTCAGTTTACTCAAGTGCTGGGACTACGCCTTTGTGCCACCACGCCCACCCAGACTCTAGGGATTCAAGGAGATTAGAGCACAGTACCCCCATCAAGGATCTTGCTGTCCAACAGCAGGACAGCAAGAGGAAAAGAGAGAGCTCCATAGCACAGGATAGGTATTCTGGTCAAGTCACCACAGAGAGCCCTGAAAATGAAGAAGCCTGGAAATCCCTGAAACAGGAGATAAGGCAAAGCTGTGCACTTGGTTTGGGTTTTGTTTTTGAGACAGCCTCTCATAGGCTAGTCTGGAATCCCCCATGTACCCCAGGCTGGGCTCAAACTTTTGGCAATCCTCCTGCATCAGCCTTCTGAGTCCCGGGATTACTGGCATACACTGTTGTGCTTGGCCTGTCTGAGTCCAGAGGCCTAGGAAAGTGTGAGTCACCAGCAAGTGTTCCTAGAAGAAACAGCAGCATACGTACAGCAGTATTGGACTGAGAGCACTGCAGACTAAGGTCCTGGAGGCCCTGAGTTCAATGAGTCCAGGGCCCAAAGAGAGGGTAAAGTGGCTGGAAAAGGAAGCCGAGATGAGGCATGGAGGCCATGTCCTAGTCTGCTTCTCTGTTGCTGTCATTAAACACTCTGACCAAAAGCAACTTGGGGGAAAAAAGTTTATTTCATCTTAAAACTACTAAGTCACAGTCCATTAGTGAAGCGCATCGGAGCAGGAATTCAAGCACAAGAGGAATGCTGCTCACTGACTTGCTCGTCCTGCTTTGCTCAGCTTCTTAAAGAGCTCGGGACCACCCGCCCAGGGATGGCACCACCCACAGTGGGCTAGGACATCCTATACTAACCAGGAAACAAGAAAATGCCCCCACACGTGCACACACACACACACACACAAGCCCACAAGCTAGTCTGACAGAGGAAAATCCTCCATTGAGGCTCTTCCATCTCAGCTGGCTCTAGTTAGCACAAGATGCGTGTGCATGCTCAAGACTTGTAGCTTAGGAAAATGGCTCACAGAGAGAAACTTAAGGGCCTAGAGGTAGGAAGTGACCAAGGAGTGTTAGGCCTCAATCAGGTGATGAGATGGATTCCACTAGACTTGATGGAGGAGAAAGCCAGTTGGGTTCTGGTCACTGTGATCTGTGCCTGTGTCTTGCAGGACTGTTTTTCATTCTGCCATGCACTGACAGCTTCATCAAGGTGGACATGAGGACCATCTCATTCGATATTCCTCCTCAAGAGGTGAGCTCTTCTCTCAATATGCATAAGGGCTCATATATGGGACTGTGGGACACTGAGAGACTGGAGCTTTCTGCCTCCCTCTGTGACCTTGACCAAATCTTTAACTTCCCTCAGTGTCTCCATTTGTAACATGGAGGTTGTAGCAGGGCCTATTTAGTAGAGTTGTTGTGAAGAGAAAATGTGACGTGCTTGGCACCGTGCCTGTCAGTTCAGTGCTGGGTGAGTCCTTGCTGTCTTTACTACAGAGCACGCGTGTGCACGGTGTAATGGTAGAGGAAGTGCATGTAGAGTTGGCATCCTTGTCATCATCACCGTCCCTCTCTTCTATGGGTTTCAAACAGAAAAGAATCCTATCTAGTCCAATATTCTAAAGTTCTTTTTTATTGTAGATAAATTGATTAGAAGCCAAAGAATTAAGAACCACTCATTTGATATCTTAGCTATGTAACAATCATCTCGTGCCTTTTCATACTCCTTCATAAACATTGTCACAGCTGAAATTCACAGCAAATTCCCTGGAAGGATCCAGTTGCAGTGAGACAACTTCTCCAGATTCTAGTGTGCAACCAGGACTCAAATCCAGCCCTTGGGATTTCCTGTCTGGTGCTTTTCCCCAGGCTCAGGACTAACTGCACAGGACACTGGCTCTGTCATGGCCTCCCCATACCTGTGTTTTAGGAGACATAACAGCCCCACAAATATGCTAAAGGGGCTGAGTGTGGAGGAGTACTGTCTGATCCTGGGTACAAGCCATGAACTCAGCATGATGCTTATCCCAAATCACAGAGTCTGGAAGCCTGGGAACCAGCTCAGGAACTCCCTTGCTGGTACTGATCCAAGTATTTGGTGAGGTCACTTTTCAGTCCACATGAACTTAGTTAGAGATCATCTCTACCCATGTCTTAGAAGGACAAGCCTGGGAGCACCACTGTAGTCTCTTCTCATTTCACCTTTCAGGATCATGAGCCCCTTTGAGGGGCTGAGGATTCTGACTTTTTCCATCAACACCACAGGCATCTGGTGGGGTGGGGGTGGGGGCTGTGTGCTGCCTTCCAGCTGCTCTCTTCTCCCGGCAAGCTGCAGAACCCAGGGCAGATTGGAACTTGGCAAGCAACCTTTTTTTTCCATCGGTGAACTTACTGTGTCAGGAGAAAAACACTCTGCCTATAATAACAGTCAGCGGAGAAGCTGCAGCTTTGAAAACAGCTGTGGCCATCCCAGTGGCAAGACTCTGTCTTGGGAGTAGCAGTCATTTTCCCATCACATCACGACAAGTCATTTTCACAAGAATTGGCAACAAAGTTCACATTTGTCCAGAAATCCCTACTCTTCCCAGTTAGAGATTATTTTTAGATTACTAAACAACAAAGAAGAATCTCTGCTTTGATGCCTGGAAGAGCTAGCCAGTCACATAGCAACACTGTTGTCATGTCACATAGCAACATTGTTGTTACTACCTTCCATTTATGTGGCTGGGGATGCTTTCAAAAGGCTTCTAACACTGGCACCAGCTTACTTGATCCTTGTAGAAGCACAGCTAGAACCAGGCGGCCCTGTTAGCCTTACCTGAGAATTGAGTGACTGCCAGGTCAGGTGGCCAGCTCCATGCTAAAGTTCACCCAGCAGGGGTGCAGGTGGAGTCCACCATGGCTTGGACTTCACTCCTGTACAATCTCATCACTCATTTCCTGCATCACAGTTCAGTGCAGTTCATCTCTTACTTAATGATTCTCTTATATGTCCCTGTCCCTGAGCCAGTGCCAGAGAAACAAACCAAACTGCCCCTAAGAGTCTAAGAGAGAGGCAGTCACCCATACACAGAATCACTATGGCAAGGTAGACGGGATGTTCACGGAAGTGTACCTAACACCAGATGAGCCAGGGGAGTTCAGAGATGTGGGAATGGCAAGAAGAAATGAGCCAGTGCCACACTAGCTATTGAGTGGCATCTCAGAACCGTTGAGTATTGAATGAAGTTTGTGGACCCAAATAACTGACTGTGTTTATTAAATTTAAAATCTTTACATTTAAAAACCTTATTTAAAAAATGAAATCTAAAGATACAGTTAATCTTCTGATACCTTATTAAAGCAGATCTGCTATTAAGTGGTTTCAACAATGTTTTAGTGACACTAAAGAAAGGTTGGCAGATGTAAGGTGCTTCCTTCCTCCCATAGGTCCTCACTAAGGACTCAGTGACCATCAGCGTGGACGGAGTGGTCTATTACCGTGTTCATAATGCAACCCTGGCTGTCGCAAACATCACCAACGCAGACTCAGCAACCCGTCTTTTGGCACAAACTACTCTCAGGAACGCCCTGGGCACCAAGAACCTTTCTCAGATCCTCTCTGACAGAGAAGAAATTGCACACCACATGCAGGTGAAGAAGGCGCCAGTGCTGGTTATGTCCTAGAAGGTCAAACCTGCAGCAGCGCCATCGACGTCTGTGAGCTTCTGGCTAGTCAGGCTTCTTGGGGTTTTCCAGGCTTGACGGGAAGGGATGCTGTCACGCTAACAACCCATGGGTCCGTAACACTCAGGAGAATGTTATTTTCAGTTCCCTGCAATATTTTTTCTTTTCCCGAGAATCCATAGTATCCCCTTTGTAGAGCAGGATAGTTTACAGGTTGTTCTGCAAGACTGTACAGGTAATTGAAAGCGCTGTCTGGTGAGTGAGTCCCGTGAATTCCCATGTAACTGTTATACTTTCCAGTCTTGTCTGAGCAGTAAATGTTGAATTAAGGCTGTCTTGCTCAAAAAAGTTAAAGTGCTATGAATCTAAATTCCTACTATCCATAGATAATTTCATTGGGTTAAAATAAAATCTATAGTCTGTGTGTGCGTGTGTGTGTGTGTGTGTGTGTGTGTGTGTGTGTAGTTTTTGTTTTACTTTGGGGTTTTTTGTTGTTGTTGTTGTTGTTGCTTATTTATTTTGAGACAGGCTATTGCTCTGTAGCCCGTGGTACTCTGTAACTTGCTTTGTAGCAGAAGTTGGCCTTGCATTTCTGCCTCAGCCCCCTGAGTGCTGGGATTTCGGGTGCATACCATCGTGCCTTGCTTTAAGGCTGTGATTTATGTGATACCATCCCACCTCCTGATTTTATATATATATATATATATATATATATATATATATATATATCATTCTTTTCCTTGTAACAGAGGAGAGTGAAGCACTAAGAATTAATGTGGCTTACATGGAGTCACACCAGCTCAGGGGTGGGCAGACTATTTGTTAGCCCAGGCTGGCTGCCATATTTGTAAGAAAAGTTTCATTGGAATATAGCTGTCCCTGTAAGAGTGCATTTTTTTGCTACCCACACTGCTCCTGATTGCAAATAAACAGTTCCTTTACCACCCGCATAGCAGAAATTTGCCAAGCCCCGTGTTAGCTGAGCAGTAACGGAAGCAGATCCCCTGCACCCCAATTCCTGAACTGCTCTGCATCCCTGTGAATCGGTCACCACCGTGGGCATCTGGGCAGGAGCTGGCCCTGCCTCACTCGCCTTGTCTTCTCCTTCCAGTCTACTCTGGATGATGCCACCGATGACTGGGGGATTAAGGTGGAGCGTGTGGAAATTAAGGACGTGAAGCTCCCGGTGCAGCTACAGAGAGCTATGGCTGCGGAGGCGGAAGCCGCCCGAGAGGCTAGAGCCAAGGTAACACGTGCTGTTCGTTTGGGCTCTGTTGTAGTTTGGTTTGGTTTGGTTTTTAGTTTGGTTTTCTTTCTTAGTTCCAAAATAATAATAAAGCTTGCTCACTGTAAAGGAGTGAGGGAGCTGGGGCTGGAGAGATGGCCTAGCAGTTAAGAGCACCGACTGCTCTTGCAGAGGACCCGGGTTCGATCCCCAGTGCCCACATGGCAGCTGAGAACCGTCTGTAACTCCAATTCCAGGAGAACTCCAGTTCCAGGGGAATCCGACATCCTCTTCTGACCTCCGCGGCATTGCACGACACGGGTGCTTAAACCTGCATGCAGACAGTACATTCATACACATAGAAAATAAATAAATAAAATTAAAAAAAAAAAAGAAAAATGTACCTTTTGAGATGATCATGTAAAAAAGTACAAAGCTGTCTCACCAACCCAAGATTGAAAGGCCAGGCAGGCTTCCACAGAGTTGGACAGGGAACCAGGAAGCAGCAGGGGCTGAAGGGAGCAGGTCTGGTCTCGCTCTGCTGGGCTGTCTCACTGTGGACAGCTCACGGTGGAGGACTCTCAGGTTCACCTGTATTCTTGGGTAAGCAGGAAAGGAAGCAGACCAGGTGCAGAGAAGAGATTCCTCCGAGTCCAGCAAAGACAAGGCCACATCCTAATGCGCCCACACAGCCCACCCTTGAAGAGAAGGTTCACAGGCGGCTTGCTGTGGCCTTGACAGACAGATCTAAACCCAGGAAATGAGCCAATTCGCTGACAGGAGAAAACAGTGGTACTTGGCTAACTGCTGGCCACAGAACCCCATCCTTATCTAAGGATATGCTTTAAGCCACAGATCGGTCACTATGCTTTCTTGGCCAGCACGATAGAAAAGTAGCGCCCTTGATATGCTGCCTCTCGGCCAGAATCTTTGGTTTCCCTGGTGTGCTGACTGAGCTCAGGATACCAGGACAGCGTTCTCAAGTACTTTCTTGCAAAACCATCACTTTTACAAACTAAAATATATTTGCAGTGTTAGTAAATGTTTCCTGTTATCATTCAGTTATTTGAAAATTAGGAACGATTTTACCTAGAATTTTTCATTAACTAAAAGCCTCATTTCTTTTTGCTGTTGTTTTTCATTTGATTTTAATTTACTTTTTTTTAAAGCCAATTTTTATTGAAGTTTTGTGCATTTCATACAAAATTTCCAATCAAATCTAGACCTGTGCCCCCTTCCTTACCCACCCCCACTCCACCAGAGCTCACGAATTCTGCAAAACATTTCTTTCATCTTTTTCTCAGTCTCTTTTAAAACTGTCAGTGCAGAAGTTTACTGTTTCCAGCAGAGCTTCACCGCTTCAGTCAGTTGTTTGACCCAGTCCTTCTGCTGTTGTTGTTTTTATTCTCTCCAATTTGCATCACTCCAAAATATGCATATATGCATGCCACACATATCATAGGAAAAGCCCCATTTCTAAACCATGTTGAATAATAGAATTTCCCATATAAAGAACATCAGAATTGAAGGATCCAAAGGTTGCAGCATGATTCCCAGAGCACCTTCCTATTCCCGTTAGTAATTAACTACAGAGATGCTTTCCACTGAGCTTAGACTTGGCCCTAGAATCGTTTTGTAGCACTCAAGGTAACAACCCTCAGCTGCTTGGAGTTAGCCCTAAAAGTGAAATTTGTTTGCCATCCTAGTCACATGACATGCCAGAGCCCTGAAAAGCTGAGTGGTTTCCTCAAGGTCATGGCACTGATTAATGATTAGAACTGTACCCCCCTTCCCCTCCCCGCTTCCTCCTGAACCTCCCTCATGGCTATCTTCCATGGCACTCACAGCTGGAGAAGGCAGCTCCCAACTTCCGTCTATAACTAGAAGCAAAGATGAAGGAAGCCACTTAGAGTTCTGGGCTACCACGTCGTCCCTTGGATGAGGCGCAAGGTCAGCCTGGCAGCTGCGTCATGAACCTGCACAGTGGCTGACTGTGGTCAGGGTTAGGGTTCACACCGTGGGCCTACTGTAAAGTACTCTAGTAAAATACAGTAACTCGGAAATAGCAATGGGCTTACACTCAAGTTCTCACAGCAGGTACAGGGTCACCATTTCTTCAGCAAGCAAATTACAGAAGAGAAAGAGGGAGTCAGGAGCCATCCACAGAGACTTCAGAGTAAAAGTCCTTAATTAGAGCACCACAGGAAATGCAAGTTCAAGTTAGAAGCAGATGCCGCTCCATTCCATCAGAATGACTTGGGGAAAATAAGATGGACAGACCAAGCGTGGGGAATGTGCATGGTCTGAACACTTTGGAAGACAGTCTGGCAGGCAATATCTACCATAGCTGGACAGTCACAGGCCTTGTGAAGCAGTAACTCCACTCCTAAATATGTATCTCACGGATGTGTGCTTGTGTTTACCAAAAGGAGTACACAGCAGCACTTCATAGTGGCCCAAACTGGAAACTCTTCAAATATCTACCACTAGTTGAATGGGTGATGTGTGGTTATTCATGGGAAGGAATAGTATACAGCAGAGAGAAAAACCATTTAACTGTTCCCAAACATAATGTGAGTGTAATTAGCTATTTTGATGTATTACACAGACACAAAATGGGCTGATTCTATACTAAATACTAACCAAGCTTTGTTTTAATCTATTTATTTATTTATTTATTTATTTATTTATTTATTTATTTATTTATGTTTGAGATATGGTATCCCCTGTAGCCCCACTGACCTGGAACTTGCTGTGTAGACTAGGTCAGCCTTGAACTCAGAAATCCACCTGCCACTGCCCCACCTCCCATTGCTGGATTTAAAGGCATGCCCCACCACACTGGGCTCCAAACTTTATTTAGCTCTTGCAGAGGACCCGGGTTCGATCCCCAGCACCCACATGGTGGCTGAGAACCGTCTGGAACTCCAGCTCCAGGGGAATCCGACACCCACTTCTGACCTCCGCGGCATTGCACGACACGGGTGCACAGACTTGCATGCAGACAGTACATTCGTACACATACAGAAATAAATAAAATTAATAAAAAAAAAAGTATTTAGAGGTACTCTTGGATTCAATATCCAGCACTACAAAAAAAAAATAATGAAATAAAAAATTAAATGGTGGTCTGTGAACACAAAGGATTTATTAACATGGAATTCCTGAACATTTGAAAAACAAAAACAAAAACAAAACAAAACCCATCCACCTCTAATGTACTTTGCTTTATGGTACTGTCCACAGAGGAAGCCAGCCTAGACTTAGACAAGGCTGATGGGTGGTGTTCACGTCCTTCATGACTTATTCAGAGCAGTTTTTCTATGACTAAATGTGTGCCCACCAGGAATTGTCTGTCGGTTGAAGATTGGAAATGAGATGTCTTTGGCCCATGTCCAGATAGAATGTGCCTAAGTGTACAGGCGATGTCATGGAGGAAGGTCCGAGCCTGGCACCCACACACGTAGGTTTATCTATGCATTCTCCAGTGCTGGCTTGGGAACACGGTTACCTGGCACTTGCCCAGTCTCATAGACGAGGGTAGGACATCATGGTTTGCCTTGACACACGGAAAGTTTAATCCTAGGAAATGGGTAATTGCTCTCGGTAACTATGACACCGGATGTCTCCTGTCCTGCTTAATGATGTTACCCATGCAACCATAAACTTGGCAACTTCAGTCCAAGGCCCTGTCTCCGCCCCTCCCATACCTAGCTCCGCGTACTGTGGACTCTCCCGAGTGGCTCCACAGCCCGTTTTGTCTTCTGTCTCCACCACCAGTGAATCTGCGGACACCGTTCCGTTAACATTTGCCATAACTTCCTGTCTGTCCAGCATCCCTAAGTCTTTGTTCAAACTAGATCTAATGACTGCCTTTATCTGCTCGAAACCATTCTGTGGCTTCCCTCTGCCTTCCTACATGGGGGGGGGGGGAGCACCTTGACCTTGGCTGCCCAGCAGATCCACCTTCCTCCACTCCCTCGCAATGTGCAGCCAGGAAGCTTTCGGGAATACCGAACCTTTTTAATGCTTCATGTGTTCGATCTGAGATGTTCTTTCTTCCTTAATCTATGTACAGGGCAACCCCGCCATTTTTTTTTTCCTGAAGTTTTGAAAAGTAGAGTTGTGTATTGCGCATGTGTGGAGGTCCGAGGACCACTGTGGGGAATTGGTTTTCGCCTTCCACCGGCTGAGGCAGGTTCTCTCATTTCTGCCCGAGGCCAGCTGGCTTGGAGAGCGCCTGCGCGCTCTTCCCCTCCCTCTCTGCCTTCCACCTCATCATAGTAGTGCTGGCATGACAGACAGACGTCACTACGTCCATCTTCTTTACCTGGGCTCCAGGGATAGAACTCAAGTTGTCCGGCCTGTGTAGCAAGTGCTTTGACCCACGGAGCCATCCCACTAGCTCCCTGTCATTCTTTGACATCTGCTTTCCGTAACCTGAGCTCTCTGCCGTCTGCAATATTGCTTTCCTCTTGGTTCTGTGCTTTGTACGTTTTACTTTCGGCGCCACTGTGAAATGGTCTCTTTCCTATCTCTCTTCCCTGTTTGACCAGGAGATGAAGGAGACTGTGGGTGCCATTTTCTGTCCCCAGCAACTGCACAAGGCTTATTGGCACCTACAGGTTTGGTGTATTAAAGGAATGAAATCTCACTGGTATTAAAATACTGCTGCCAATTCTGATATTTAAAAGAATATTATAAACCATTAATATCTTGAAATCCTGAGAGGGTAACTCGATGAAATTACAATTTTAATCTCAATACTTATAGCATCCAATATCTTTTCTTTTAGGATTGTGAATTAAAAGTTCTTGCCTTTTTTAAGCTCTAAATCTTTTGTACAAAGATTTACCTTTAGAAAGTGCTCACACCTGTAATGTCAGCACCCAGGAGACTGAGGCTGGGCTATGGAGTAAAATCAAAGGCCTATTTGTGCCTTACAGTAAAAGCCCAACTCGAAAGCAAAACAGAACAGAACATGTATATACATGTGAACACACACAACTATATATTTTTTAAGAGTTTAGAAAAGGGGGCTGGAGAGATAGCCTAGCAGTTAAGAGCACCGACTGCTCTTGCAGAGGACCCTGGTTCGATCCCTAGCACCCACATGGTGGTTAAGAACTGTCTGTAACTCCAATTCCAGGAGAACTCCAGTTCCAGGGGAATCCAAGACCCTCTTCTGACCTCCGCAGCATTGCACGACACGGGTGCACAAACCTACATGCAGACAGTACACACATACACATACAAAAATAAATAAAATTAAAAAAAAAAGAGTTTAGAAAAAAGAATTGACAAGTTTTCCATCTGGATCAAGTTCAGAAAGAACATTCTAGACAGAAGACATGAAACCATATTAGATCCAAAATCAGATCTTGACTTGTTCCTTACTGTTCTTGTGTAATAATCTCCAGTTACACATCGAGAACTTCCCCTGTCTATACCAGAGGACACTCAGCTAGGAAGAATTAGATCCAGGATTTTAGCTTAATCCAGTTTGACCCCCAACAACGCTCCTGCTCTCTCCATCAGGCTGGTGATCAGCCCTTTTCTCCCTATGTTAAGTAAACAGTGTGAAAAGCTGTGGCCGTAGAAACAGATCGGTGGTTAAGTGCACTCGCTGCTCTTACAGATGACTCTAGCTCAATTCCCAGCACCCACGTGGCAGCAGCTAACAACCATCTGTGACTGCAATTCCAGGGGATCTAAATCCCTCTTCTGGCTCTTACACACATGCAGGGAAAACATCTACATAAAATAAAAATAAATCTTTTTAAAGAGAGTTGAAAAACTGCATCTCTCATCACTCAATTTTAAATTGGCATGCAAAATTTTATCTTGAATATATGTGCAAGCAAGTTACAATTCCTTGCATATTGTATTACATTTCTAAATGAAACTATTAATGTCATTCCTCTAAGCTTATTTTGTAAAATCAAGTTAGATAATATGCATAACTTTTTTTTTTCACAATCAAGAATATTTCATTGTATTTTTTCCTTCCTGAAAAGAAGATAGTTCCTCCACAGATCATTTTCCTAATGTGCTTTGTCATGAATTATTTTATTATCCTATACTAATATATTTAGGATATTAGAAATATTTTTAAAGTTTTCTATATGGTTCTACAAATGTTTCAGAATTTCTTCTAAATATGAAGTAACTTTTACTAGATCTGCTTCTCTTAATAAACTATACGAGGAATTAAATCATATACATGTGGATGGCTATTACCTATTACTGGGGGAGACAGCATTCAGCATTAATTTTATTCTTATTTTTTAATTTTATAAACACACTCAGAAACTACTTTGTAGACAGAAGTGGAACTTGTGTTTAATGTTATGCTCTCTTAAATATGCACACAGATGAGGGTGCTAAAAATCATATTGCAATCTTTTATCAAGAGAGATCTGTCAGTTTTCAGCTCAATACAATTTTCACTGTCTTTGAAATCAAAGGATTGAAAACCCACCTGACTTGCAAAAGGTTTGCATCCACGCATTAAAGTCAGTTGCTTGGCCCCTTCGAGGTATTGTGGACTGCCCCCTGTTTTGGCCCTCTGTTAAATGGGAGCGATGCCGCAGCAAACGAGAATGTCCCGACCAGACCTATCCTCAGACAATTCAGTTTTAGGAAAAAGACCATCTGGAACTGAGCGTCTAGACAGATTACTTCCCAGATAGTTCCGCTTGCCACCTGAGACCTGCATAGCCCAGTTTGAGGACTGCTGTGTGGCACCATGGTGTTCTCTCTAACCGACCTCCCTTTTTCCCATCCATAGGTTATTGCGGCTGAGGGAGAAATGAATGCGTCCAGAGCTCTGAAGGAAGCCTCCATGGTTATCACCGAGTCTCCTGCTGCCCTTCAGCTCCGCTACCTTCAAACACTGACCACCATTGCTGCTGAGAAAAACTCGACGATTGTCTTTCCTTTGCCCATAGATATGTTGCAGGGCATCATGAAGTCAAAACAGTGAGCCATATAGGTCAGTGTAGAGCTGTGCCCTGCCAGGATAAAGTGGGACCAAATTAGCTGTTAACTCTGAGTAGCAGGGACCTTGTATAGCCTCCCTTCCTTTCCTTTTCCGCATGTTGAATGTGGGTCTCTTACACTGTATAGGAGTCATGAAAACAAGATGAAGGACTTGCTTTGGGGTTTGGAGTGTTGCTCCAGAGTAGAGCTTTTGCCTCATATGCTCAATGCTCTGGGTTTAATCCTTAGCGCCAAAAATATTAGCTACAGGCTAAATACTGAGAGATTGATCATTTATAGACAGTAATCTCTCACTCTATAAAATATTTAACAGTTTGCATTTTAAAATTATGTAGTGGGTTAAAACCCTCTTCTTTTGACTTCCTTTCTGAGCCTCTATGAGCAGTGAAGTCAGGGCCAGGAGCCTAGCCTAGGACTTCCACCTGACCCCAGGCTGGGTGAATGCTCGGTAGACAGTGACGCCCTCCGTGCCTTCCTTCAGGGACTCTTAAGTAAGGGCTTTCCCTGAAGTCGTTCACTCTCTAAACCCAAACTGTTTCACAATGATCTCCTGCCAGAACCTGTCGGAGCTAGAGGAAGTGGTCAAAGTCAGTGAGAAGGAGACATGATTGCTCTGGTGGTCCTTATGATTTGGGGGGCCTCCTTCTTGAGTGAATGGCCCTGTGTGGTCTGCCTTTCAAACCAGCTGAAGATGCGTCACAGAAGTGCTCTTCTCACTTTTGCCTCTTTTTGTATATTCAGGTTTCAAAATTCTGATTTTTAAAAATGATTTTCTAAGTTCTACAAATAATTGTTATATGCCCATTTGAACAGCTTAAGGACTAAAATACTTTTAAAAACTCCTCAGAAAACCATAATATTTTGCTTTCTGCATGCTGTTAACTATTATATACCGTGAAGCATTCTGATGTCTAGTCAATCCTGCTTATTAATTAGTACAAGGAACTCATAACACATTGAACATACAATGCCTGGTAACCTTGCACAGACACTGTCAAACTTGGGATATCTGCACAGATGAACATCTTTATTTGCCTCATTCTTTTTCTGTTATAAAATGTTGATACCAAAGGAGGAAGTGGTTAGCCCTTTGTCTCTTAGTCCAACATCCTTCCCACTGGCCTAGGAAGCTATTAGTAACCTTTACAACACTTCTTTGAGGCTCTTGGTTCACCTGGGGAAGTCTTAACAGCTTCCTGTCAGAGCACCACTGATCACATCTGCCCTTAGTAGACTCACTTTAGGCTCCACCCCTGTCAGGAGGTCCTCCTTCTGTACCCTGTGTCTAAGCTTATTGTAGCAAGCCTTGAACCACCGTCTATCTAGGCTCCTTTGCTGGAGGTCTGTAGAGCATTTCCACCGAAGACATCACTAATTTGAATTTTAAAATGATTGTTTTTTCTGTTTGGGAGATGTGTTGATGAAAATCTCTTTGCAGAGGTAGAGTAACGAAGCTCCTGGTTCCAATGGCCTTCATGTCTGTGTCTTGTGAATTAGTACCAGGAGAGATGGAGGAAAGGCTTGTGGGGGGTGGGGGGGTGGAAGAAAGGCAGCTGGAAGCTGAATGTGTGGTTTCTGCAACGTCCTCCCCTTTCAACCATAGACAATAAAGTGTGTGCACTGCAGCTGGTTCCCTGGGTGAGAGTCTGCTTCCGCCTGCATTGGTGTATGAGTGCATTTTCAGGAGTGTCACATCGGATTCTTTGGTGCCAGGCTGGCTCTCGGGCTCCAAGCGCTGTACTAGAGAGTTGGAGATCCTCATTCTCCACGAGTTTTCTTTTCCCTGAGTTCTCCAGATTGTGTTGGATAATCACACAGACCCATCTCTCCTTGAAGCAGCATATAAAGCTAGTGGACTTTACCTGCAACATTTAGCCTTTGAAGAACTGCCTTTATTCTCAGAACAGTCTGATGAGATCAACAACACTTATCCTCACTTTATGGATAATGACACTGAGGCTCAAAATCAAAATTTAACTGGAGTCATAGGTTGCTAAGGCGCAAAGCTGGCATTCAAACCCATACCAGTCCAATGTCAAAAAATAAATAAATCTCAGGTATCTCCAAGTCTTAAAGTGGCCCCAGTTGTCCCCACCCTCTCTGTACACGGCCTCCACCATGTCATTTGCATTTCAACACTGTCAGGGTTCATCTGATGGCATTCATATTAAGGGAGTCTTAAATGTTTTAGGGTATCTGATATAGCTGAAGTTGAGTTACAAGACATGCACTGATTGGGTGTTTGTAATCACAACATGTTTACAACATTGGCCTGAGTTGAAGGAAAGAAAATAGGGTTCAAAAGATTTTGAGTCTGAATGCACCTTTGACTGTATATTTCAGCCATCTCACTTCTTTTTTTTTTAATTTTTATTTATTCTGGTATGTGTATGAATGTGCTGTCTGCATGTAGGTTTGTGCACCTGTGTCGTGCAGTGCCTCAGAGGTCAGAAGAGGGCGTCGGATTCTCCTGGAACTGGAGTTAAAGACGGTTCTCAGCCACCATGTGGGTACTGGGGCTCGAACCCGGATCTTCTGCAAGAGCAGTCGGTGCTCTTAACCGCTAGGCCATCTCTCCAGCCCTGCATCTCACTTCTTGATTTCTCACACTGCCAGGGCCTTCTAAAGTCAGAAGTGGATGGCAAACCCAAGTCCTACCCATCAGCACTTTTCAAACTTCCTCTTAGCAGCAGGCCCCCTTTGCAAGGAAACCACACACTTAAAAAACAAATTTAAGTGTCTGCTGGAGGATGAATCATTAAGTTCACATTATAACACTTAGAAAACAAATTGATGAGAAGGAAGGTTTTAGAAAGGGAAAAAAAAGTTAATCAGTTACAAAGACTTCCAGCTTTAGAGCAGGCTCTACGCTTAACTAATTTATCTGTTTGCTTCTCAGCCACAGAATGTTCCTACCACATTTAGTGGAATTTGAAGCTCTTTTTTTTTTTTTTTTTTTTTTTTTTTTTTGAAATCACACAGTACCCCATAGATTCCTACAGGTGCCAGTGCAATGCTCCTGTGATCTTTCTGCACCATCCAACCTGCAGCACAGCCTTCACAAGACTATTCGTGGCCCTTTGAGAATGTGTTCAAAGCTGCAGAGTTGTCTTTGGAAAATGCACACATAAGCATACACACGAATCTGCACACTTGAAGGGCGTGATAACCCACTACTGTGCCTATAAAGGTCTTCCAAACTGCTAGATTAGTTCATACCTCCCACCCTGACTTCATAGCTACCCAGTTACCTAAAACATCTTTAACTCTGTGACAACTAACTAAACATCAGACTAAAGAAACCATAACTTAGTGCCAAGCACTGTGCAGGGCAGGTTACCACCTTCCACTTCTGTTATAATCCCACCGGTGTATTTATTGACCAGGGCCTGGGGAAATCCAGAAGTTACTGAGGTTGTCTCTTGCAGTGATGCTGATAACACTGGGCTTATAGCGGATGCATTTCAGACGACACTAGAATTGGCCTAAAAGACTCAAAAAAAGGATGCTGCCTTTTTCCATCCACCCTATACAGAAGAGTTCGATGGGAAGAGAAAATAGGAAACCACTGTTAAAACTGAGGCTTTAAACATCTAAAGACTTCGGACTCATTAGCTGAGAAGCTTCCCTTGACGATTCTGGGGGAGGGCCAGCAAGATGGCTCAGTGCACGCCTGTTGCCAAGCTGATGGATCACCCGAGTTTGAGTCTCAGGTCCCCCACGGTAGAAAAGAACCAACTCCCAACAGTTTCCTTTGGCCTCCATACATGCCACACACATATGTATACACACATGCACACAAAATATAACTTTTTAAGAAGAGGCTGGAGAGATGGCTCAGTAGTTAGAGCACCTCCTGCTCTTGCAGAGGACCCAGACTTAGTTCCCACACCCATGTGGATACTTAGAACTATAACTCTATTCTTAGGGATCTGTTGCCCTCTTTTGGCCTCCATGGGTACCTGGCATACATGTGTATAGATACAGACACATATAAAAATAAACCCTGAAAAGAGATTCTCAGATGGGGATATTAAAACTTCTGGAAATTTACTGCACACCACAAGCCTGTAGAGAGTCTTCACTGTTAATTTTTATTTTCATCATCTGGCTCAAAAAGTCTCCAGCAAAGTACCCACCATTGTCCATTTGCCCCCTTCCTAGGAACCCCTGCCTCATTCAGTTGGGTCCTATTGAGCAGACTCAGCTCAGAGAGGAGGAATTTACCCCAGCAGCTAGATGAGCCTCTTTGATCCCACCCTTCAGGCCCATGATCTTGTCAGGAATGAGTGAAGCTGTGTTGGATAGCTTTAGTGTCAACTTGACACACCTGGGTTAAGGGAGCCTCAACTGGGGAATTGCCTCCATTGGATTGGCCTGTGGCCATGTCTATGGAGTATTGCCTTGATTGTTGTATAATATGGGAGGGCCCAGCCCATGGTGGGTGGTACCACCCCGGGGCAGGTTGTTGTGTATAAAGAAAGCAGGTTGAGAATGGGCTAAGGAGAGCAAACCACTAAGCAGCATTCCTCCATGGCCTGTGCTTCAGCTCTTGCCTCCAGGTTCCTGCCCTGAGTTCCTACATTGGGCTCCCTCAGTGATGGGAAATGTGAGCTGAATAAACCCTTTCCACCCCAAGTTGGTTTTGGTCAGAGTGTTTTGTCCCAGTGATTGAAAAGCAAACTAGAAAAGAAGGTTTTCTGTAGACTTCTCTTTTCTGAGAAACAGTCTTTTGTCTTTTCTTCTGAGTATTGCTCAGAGAAAAAGAATTGTGCTGTATTCCTAATATCTTACACAAACTAACCGTTGAAATCAATTGCCCAAGAGCCCACACAGGATCCAAGGCCAATGTTTGAGAGAGGAAGCTTTGACACCTTGTCCTGGTGTGACACAACTACTTCTCCATTGTGGGACATTCTGTGGCTGCAGGCAGTTTTCGGTCTGAGCATCTCCAGGCCACAGATGCACCCTGGCACGACAGTGTAAACCAAATGAAGAATTCATGGGTAGATGCATCTGCATCATGACCCATGAATTTCCAGGAAGAAAGCAGCTTCATCTATCCCGACCTCCAGCTGCCTCAGAGAACACTCTAGAAGCAGGGAGACAGTAGCTTGTGCTGCAGCCCGTTACACTTTGTTAGTTGTTTTGATCATGGAGACCACCCCTTTGCATACAGGCAAGGCAGGGGTAGGATCAACCCACATCGCTTGGGACAGCATTCAAGGCCTTAGCCCAATGCTCAGCTGCACTGGCTTGCGGTCCCCCACCTGCCCCAGCTGCACTGGCAGTCTGACTCTCGAGTGCACTCCTCTCCCTGCAGTGCCTGGCTTTGTCTCTGCACTTTCTGTTTGGGATGATTTGCCTCCACCCTCGCCCCTCCTCATGCTCCACCCGGAAAATTCCTCCTCCACTGCCGTCATCACTTTTGCAATGACTCAGAATCTCTGTAGAGAGGGTCCCAAGGGAATCATGCTTCTAAATAGCTCCCTGGACAACTTCAGGCATTGGAAACAACAGTGTAAACTAACTAACACTCTCTCTCTCTCTCTCTCTCTCTCTCTCTCTCTCTCTCTCTCTCTCTGAATTCCCACCCTCCAAACCTCACCCTGGCCTCTGCTCAAGAGTCCTATGTGCAGGGCTTCATTTCATAATAAGGAGTGGTATTGGGTAAAGAGGAAAGGCACTGAGAAGATCCAGAAGGAAGGAAGGATGGGGGAATGGGCTCTGTCCTCGTATTGGCCTGGAGCTTCCAGGAGAAAAGGTTTCAAGCAGTTCATGGGTGTGCGCAACAAGGAGTCTGGCAGAGACTCAGGCCCAGAGGGACCAGAGGGGCACCAACAGTCCTTCTCTGTGCTTCAAAGGCTGCAAACTGGGGCACACCCAAGGGCCTTCTTGCAAGGCAGCTGCCAAGGCAGAGATGTCTCTGAAGAGTCTCTGGGTAGCAGAAGGAACTTACAGGAGTAACCAGGTGTAGAGAGGAAGGTACAAGTAGATGTCACAGGATGTGATGGTTAGATAGTGGTTAAGACAATACTTCCCTTACACTTTCTACCATAGGCAATGTGGTTGACTTTGAACCTTGTCCCTACCCCAGATTCAAAGCTGTGCCTCCCAGTACAGCACATGGGAGGGGGAGATAAGACTCACATGCTCACCAGACACACAATTCATTTGTCAGCCTACTTAACTCTGGTTTAGAACACCCTGGAACACACTATGCACTACATTAACAGCATTGTTGTGGGCAGTATTCAAATAATAGAAAAACCCAACTATCTATTGGTGGCTGAATGGGCAAACGAGATATACACACATAATGGAATAGTATTCACTCATCAACATGGATGAAAGGTTGACATATACCACAACACAGGTGAGTCCTGAAGACATTCTAGGTAAAATAAGCAAGACACAGATAATAAATTTTGTATGTGAGGTACTCAGAATAGGCAAATTCACCAAGACAGAACATAGAACAGAGATTTCCCAGGGTAAGAGGAAAGAGGGCTATTATTTAATGCTCATAGCACTTATGTTGGGGTCTATAAAAATATTTGGGTACAGGTGGTAGCGATGGCTGCATGTATATGTCTGTGTAGTATCACTTAACTATATGCCTACAACTGGTTAAAATGAAATCCTCCGTCATGTACAGCTTGCTAACAATAGAAGGTTAGGCAAAGTGGTGCAGACCTAGAGTCCTAGCTATGTGGGAGGCTGAGATGGAGATTTGCAAGTTCAAGGCAAACCTGACAACTTAGTGAGACTATCTCAAAACAAGAGTTGGGGGTATGGGGGTGAGACAGCTCAGAGATAAAGGTGTTTCAATGCCAAACTGAGTCAGATGCCCCCAAACTCATGTAGTGGTGGAGAGAACTGACCACATAATTGTCCTCTGACCTCCACATGACAGGCAGCCTCAATCACACACACACACACACACAGTAATAGTAATAATTGCTGGGTAGATAGCTGGGTAGGCAAAGTACTTGTTGTTGCAAGTGTAAGGACCTAAGTGGGAATCCCTCAAACCCACATGAAGCAGAGTGTAGAAGCTCACATCTGTAACCACAATGCTCCTCCACTGAGATGGGAGACAGACACTGGAGGGTCCTCAGAGGCGTGAGAGTCAGCTAGCCAGGTGTGCGCAGTGGTGAACAGCAAAGAGACCCTGTCTCAAATGAGGAAGGCAAGGACCAACACTAGGGGCTGTCCTCTGACCTCCATAGGTACACCATGGCACATGTGTCTGAATTCACATGCAAATGCACATAAACAAACATGCATACATATCATATACACACATAGAGAGCAGAAGGGGGTGTGGTTTAATAGTAAAGCATATATGAGATCTGGGGTTCAATACCCAGTACTTAAAAAACAAAAAGACCATATCATTAATTTTTTTTCATTACATCAACTTTGAAGGCCAGGCATGTTGATGCATGCCTTTGAATCTCAGCACTCAGCACTCATGAGGCAGAGGCAAGCGATGAGATCAAGGCCAGCCTGGGATGATCTACAGCAAGTTCCCAGTCAGCCAGGGCTACATAGTGAGACCCTGACTCAAAAATCAAAACAAAGAAAAAAAAAAAAAAAAAAAAAAGCTCAACTTCCAGGCCTGCCTGAAAGATTGGCAAACTTTCCTCGCCAGAAGAGCCGAGTAGGCCAGCCCCGCCCGTCCTTCCTCCCTCTCCTCCCTGTCTTAGATCAGCCCTGCCTCTTGGTCTGATGGCTCCCCCAGTTGTACAGCTCAGCTCAGCTTCTCAGGGACCAGGATGAACACAGAGGGTGAGGAGAGTTCATCTGCTTGTTCACAGGCTTGTGTGGGATGCTTCTCTGTGCTCCTCAGAATCACCGGGACCAGGGGCCAGGCAGGCAGTCACTATCTGCTGGGTAGGGCTGAGGAATGAGGGAAACACTAAAGCCACTAGGAGAACACACTTCAGAAAGCTTTTATTGAATTCAATTTCCAAAGCACAGATACTTGAGACAATTTTGCAAAGACCCTGAATTTTTTCAGGGCTGGTTTTGGCTACCATAAAAAAAAAAACAAAACAAAACCACACACACACACACATGCACACAAGCACATACAAACCCCATAGTTGTCCTGCTTGCTACAGGATCTCTTTGGAAGATGGACAGTTCTCAAAGGCACTGACGGATGATGTTGGTGGCACTGGCCCTCACTCAGGCAGCCAGCTCGGCCAGGGCCCTGTCCAGGGGGTCCACAGACCAGTAGTTGTCATCCCAGCCGAGGAACCAGCCCACAAAGGAGGGAGGCTCAGAGCCCTGCTTCACGATGGTGATGGGAGTCCGCCTGTCCCGATTAGCTGGGTCCGTCTCGATGTACCGCTTAGCTGCAGACACACATGGAGAAGGAAGCCCAGGGACTCTTCGTGTCTCCTCTCCAGGGAGAGGGTTGCCAGAGATGGGCTCCACCTTACCACCCGTACTAGACATCACCATCACTTGCAGGCAAAGATCCCCATGGAGATCTGAGAACCTAACGGTTCTCAGACTCTAAATCCACTCTATCCAGCTACCCAGGAATCTGCTTTTGTATACAGAGACCTTTACAAAGGAAACCCTTGGCATGCTGGGAATTAGACAAGGCTTCTTGTGGCATCTCATTGGTTCCTTCTTTTCTCTGGTCTACCTACATATCTGTCCTTAATAGCTACTACAGATTGGATCTGGACTGTCCCCAAAGCTTTGATCCTCATCTTGACACTACTGGGGATTGGTGGGAACTGTAAGAAGCGGTGTCCTCTGGTCCTAGTGGCTTGGTTCTTTACACACTCCCCACCCGTGCTGTCTCAACACAGGCTCAAAATCACTAAGGGCACCTGATCTGGGCTGAAACTTCCAGGATAAACCTGGCTTTATAAACCGATTACTTCAGGTATCAGAGTCACAGAAAGCTGACTTTCTGGACATACCACCCACAGCAGGAGGCTCCCACTGTGATCTCAGGAGGCTCCCACTGTGGAGCAGGAAGCTGCCATCCGATGGATGCTAACTCCCAGGCCAGCACCAGAAGCCGCTTGCACCTCCCCACAGCCAAAGACACCCCTCCCCCATTGCAAGAAGCTTGGGTCCTTACCGGAGGTCAAGGCTTCCGTCTTTTCTTCTTCTTGAGAATCCTTTCCAACCCAGACAAAGACCTGGAGGTGAAAAGTGAAAAGAAAATCTCGAGAGATGCTAGTGAGAGTCACTGCTACATGAAGAATGGGGTGATGGTGTGGGTCCTAGGTGTCAGACAAGATCAAGCCCTCTACCATACTACCAGCCTTCAGACAATGACTGGACAGGTATGGAACAGAGGCTGCAACGCAGTAACCTACAAACGTTCATGTGCCTGCCCAGTAATGTGTATTGGCATAAGAGTCTAGGTTCCTAACTTCTCTTTTAAAAGGATCTGGCAGCACTGGGCTGTCACCTTCACTTGGAGGAAGCTGAGCAGTGCTGGCCCCTTTGGTGGGCAGGTCCAGTTTCCCCCAGGCTATACCACTCCTTGCTTCTCCCTATCTCTTAATGCTTCATTCATTACCACCACAGGACTGAGGCAGAGTTGGAGAGGCCTCTCTAAATGTTCATGAGTCACATACTTAAAGATGTAGCCAAATACTTTCTCACACATTTATTATTCATCCAACGATTGCACCTGGAAAGGCTACTCTACACAAATCTCTATGTCTCTATCAACACAGGTTTAAAACTTGTAATAAAACTCATACATCATCATTAGCCTTATAACAAGTTTAGTTACAGATAAAAAAAAATCTATTCCACTGGGGACTGGAGAGATAGCTCAGCAGTTAAGAGCCCTGGCTGATCTTGCAGAAGACCTAGGTTTAGTTCCCAGCACCCACAGGGTGGCTCATAACCACCTGTTTCAGGGGATCTTATGCCCCCTCCTGGCATTTGTAGGCATTGCACTCACATGGTACACATACATACATCCAGACAAAATACTCGTACACATAAAATAAATGAATAGATTTTAAAAAAATCATTTTAAAGCCTATTCCTAGATGTGCCATCTATTTTGTTTTTATTTTAATGTGGGAGGGTAGAGGGCATGTGTGTGCCACAAGGACAACCCTAGGACAACCCTGCATCTCAGTTCTCACCAACTACCTTGTCTGAGACAGGATCTCCTGTCGTCTATAGGTGTGTACACCAGGCTAGCTGGTGAGCTTCCAGAAATTCTTCCATCTCTGCCTCCCATCTTGCCCATGGGAGCACTGGGACTGGAGACATGCTATTGCTTCCAGGTTTTACATGGATTTGGGGGGAACCAGAACTCAGGTCCTTATGCAGGTATAGTAAGTGTTTTACTCCCAGAGCAATCTATTTTTATCTACCTCTCCCTCAATCACATTCAAGACCATCTGCCATTGACAAGATGGCATTGGACAATAAAATGTCAGGCCCGATGTCTCAACCTCATTTACAAATGTGCTCCTTATAGAACTAGAAGCCTCTCTGAATTGGTGCCCAGCACTGTCTATGTGGCTCATCCCAGGATTCCCAGCACTTGGTGTTTTGTCTGGAAAATAGTGATACTAAGGACCACTGGCTGAGGACTACACTGGGAGACGGACGAGCAGGTAAACGGCTCAGTGCATGACTATAACTCTGTTGGGCCAAACTCTCATTCTCGTCCTCACACTGGGATGCCCCCAAATTGCTGGGTGGGAGGAAGACAGGCTTGGGAGTTTATGACCAGCCATTCTACATCCTGGAGGATACTAGGAGAAGGCACTGGGTAGAAGAGGTTCCTGAGCTGGCACTCCCTTGGAAAAGGGCCCAGGAGGTTGGCTGGATCCAGTCCTCTACCCCCGCCCCCCGCATTCTCTCCACAGAGTATCAGCGCAGCCTAGTTGGTGCTCAGTAATGCTGAGTGAATGAACGAACATCATTACCTCTGCTGGGCCCTTCATGGCAGCAGCCCTAGCAGATGTCGTTAGAGAGCCCAGAGCCAAGGAGGGACATTTCCAAGGCTCCACGCAACACTGGACAGCTTCCATCCGCACACAGCATAACACTAAGTTCATCTTTCTTCATGGAAAGCCAGAATTCACACTCACTCCCCTGACACGAGGGGGACATGATGCAGGGGTCATGTGATCTAGGTTTCTAAGGCACTTGGGAGTTGCCAAGGGACATTCTCCTGTCAAGCAGGTGTCACTAATCCCATTTTACAGTCAAAGACACGGAGGCTCAGAGAGGGGACATGGCTTGCAACCCAGGAACACCCTGGTATCACCCAGGCCTGCCTCTTTTATATCATCCTAGTGGCTCGTCTTGGAGTGAGAGTCCAGCTTCTGTCTTCACCTAGGCCTTTACCCTCTCCCCACTTACCTGGTCCCAGGTATCCAGGAGCATGACGTCGTCAGTAGCCAGGTCCTCCTGCATAAGCTCGCCAGGAACCTCTTCAATCTGGAAGGGTCAAAGAAGGTCAAGCAAGAAGCATCCAACAGTCCCCTGGTTGGCAAAGCCCATCCGGCCCACAGGAGCACTCCCTCTACACTGGGCCATTAGGACTGATTCTCTGCCACTGACTAAACCCCCCCCCCCCAGCCTGCCTCCTTCCCCAGGCAAAAGCCAAGGTGTGGCCTCCAGACTCACCACAAAGCGGCCGATCCTGTTGGAGCAGGCAAAGAGGCGAGGAGGGTGGGCGTCCATCTTCTTGTCCTTCAGTCTTGGAGATGTGCGGTAGGCGGCCTTCCCACCCAGGGCCTCCCAGAAGCCATCTGTGAGGGGAGACCACACCAGGTTCTGAGGGAACTGAGCACACCTCACCAACCTTTAGGGCAAACCATGCCCAAACCCAGCCAGCTGCCCTCCTCCCAGAGATCCCAGGGACCCAAGAGGGAAAGAGGCAGAAGGGATCCAAAGATAATCAAAGAAAGGCCTGGAGAGGGCAGACAGGGCAGCAGACACGTGGCTGGGGACCAGAGCACGGCAGGACGGGCTAATAATCATCTCCACTCAGCACATGAGGTGGTGAGGCTTAGAGTAAAGCAAGCCACCCAGTCACGCAGCTATGCCTGTTCTATCTGCTGCCATCTCAACAAAAATTAATTATAATTAACTATAATTAAATGTTCTTCATTTCAGTCATTTCCATTAGGGTTAGTGGCCATCAAATTGGAGCTAGGAATACAGAACACATTTATCCTCCCTAGAAGTTTCTGCTGGACAGTACTGCTTCTAAGAAGTATCATTAGGAAGGGAGGGTTCTGAGTATCCAAAGAAAAGAGGGAGGAAGGCGGAGGGCTGAGGGCCGGGGCTGTGCGGCTTTCCTCTCTGTAGACTCTAAACTGAGGTGACCCCCTGCCCCTCTGTCTTCCTTTGTCAAGGCTGCCTGGGAAATGACCACCAACTCCTGTGACCTTCCCAAAATGTACATGCCCAGCTTTCCTTCCCTGAATGTCTGGAGACGACCCTGTCACTGAGCGCCACCCTCACTGTATCCACCTGCTTCCATCTGATTCATATCAGGGGTTGAGCCCCAGGGATCAGTGTGGAGATGGAGCCCCGGGCAGTGGGAAGGGGAAGGCGGGACAGCTCCAGGCCCGTGCCCAACTCCCACCTGGCTCACTGCCTTCTGCCACTTGCACAGGTTGGGCCCGCAGCACCTTCAGCAGTTCCTGAGCCCCAGTCTTCTCTGCCTCGCTGGCTCCTGCCCCTACCCACAAGTAGGCGGCTGAGGGGGTTTTCAGCACAAAGGCATCGTTGGAGTTCAGAGCACCAGCCTTAGGCATCACCTGGAAGGACAGTGCTTGGTTTAAAAAAAAAAAAAGACAAAAAACAAGTCTCTTTCTTATAGGCCAGGAGACCCTGTGGCAGAACTGGCTTCTTAGGTAGTGGCGCATAAGCACATTCTTTTAGAGCTGGGGCACAGATTTTGAACAGAGAGGTCTGGCTAACCCATGATTCTCTAATGTACTGTGACTAGTAAAAATAATCTGAAATACTGGGCTGTATTAACAGCACTTGACCGTCCAAAATGAAAGTAGAGCTAGAACAGTTCTCCACAGTGCTTAAACCATAGTAGTCTACTACAATGGAATGGGGAACAGTTGTCCAGGTTGCAGAGACTGAGTACATGGAAGGGAAGGAACTGCCTGTTGTGGAAGTTGTACAAGAAACAGAGTGTCCTTGAATCCCAGGCTCAAGACAGATGTCCCCAGGACAGGAAAGTCCAAAACCTGCTTCCTCACCCCCCCACCCCACCCAGCCCCAAGCCTCTAGAGGTCTACCCACTGGGCGTAACAGGCTTCAGGAGGGTAGTCCTTCTGTGATCTACAAGTTGACATTACCTCGACGGCCCTGGTGGCTCCAGAGCTGCTGGCCCGGACCTGGAAGAGGCGGGTGCTGGCAGGAGCTGTCTGCCCACCATCACGGGAGGTGCCACCCTTGTAGATAATCATGGGCTTGCCACCAAACAGGCTCATGAGGTGCGCAGGCTCCTTGCCCTGGACCACACGGCTCTGACAAGGAGGGAGGAGAGCATTAGCTTTTCTTTTGTCTTTTTGAGGCAGGGTCTCCCTGCAGCCCCAGCTGGCCTGGAACTCGCTATGTAGACCAGGCTGGCCTTGAACTCACAGAGATCTGCCTGCCTCTGCCTCCCAAGTGCTAGGATTAAAGGCGTGCGCCACCACACCCAGCTTTTCTATATGGCCCTGGGCCATGCCTGCCCTCCTACACAGCCACCACACTGTGTCTGAGTGTGGCAGGGAGCACCAGCCCTGACAACACCCAGACACTGAGCAGGGAAAACTGACGATGACTCATGGCTGGGATCCCAGGGTGCTGCCTTGGCTGCTGCCCCACCTGTCACAGAGTCTGGTCCAAGAACCATGGGAGCCTGTGTTTGCAACTACAGCCTTAATGGAAGTATAGACTGCTTGAAGGTGTTCTTTCAGAATGCTGACATCAGTCACAGCAATGTGAGAGGGTAGAGGGACAAGAAGAGCCTTCTAGATCCAGAGATGTTCCTGCACCCCAAAGCTCAAATCCCCCCCAATGTCCCCACTCGCCACCTGCTCCCAGCTCAGCCACCTGCTTCTTTATTAGATCCCAGCACAACAAATGGATTTCTTTGTCCTAAAGGTGCTCTGCAAAGGACAAGCAGGGCCATCCCCTTCTGGACAGCCAAGAGAGAATGTGGAGACACTATCCAGTAAGGACAGTGTCTGTGAGTCTGGCTGTAGAAATGAACTACAACATGAAAGCCCTGCATAAGTACTTGCTGCATGGGTAGGTGGGTGAGTATATGGATATGTAGGTGTGTGGACAGGTGGATGGATTGGGGTGAGTGGATGGATGGATGGATGGATGGATGGATGGATGGATGGATGGGTGGATGGGTGGATGGGTGGATGGGAGGGTGGATGGATGGATGGATGGATGGATGGATGGATGGATGGATGGATGGATGGATGGGTGGGTGGATGGGAGGGTGGATGGGAGGGTGGATGGGTGGGTGGATGGATGGATGGATGGATGGGAGGGTGAGTAGATGGGTGGACAGAGGCATGAATGCATGGGTAGGTAATCAGACAGGTAAGTGAGTATCTAGACCAGGCCCAGCCCACAAACCTAAGAGGCACTGCACTGGCTCACCTGGACAGGAGTTCCTCCCAGCTCCTCATCCAGCCGTGCAGTCAGGATGGCAGATGCAGCAACCTCATCCTGGGTAGACTGGGCACCCTGCCTAAAAGAGAGAAAGATACTCAGTACTAGGTTTGCACAGAGCGCTGAGCTTCTTTCTTACCCTGAGCTCCAGAACCTCAATGTTGCAGGTAATAGAAGAACAGATAAGGAAGGGGGCTGTCGGGAGGACTAATGCAGCGACCAAGAAAGCCAGCCCCTACCACCTCAGCTGCCTGTCTTCTTCCTTAGGTCTGAGCACAAAAGGCAGATTTTCTTGTCCTGAATGCGCCCCTCAAGGCACTGCCTGGGTCATCTCCTGCTCGACAGCCATGAGAGAGTGCTGAGACTCAAATAGCAGAGGCACTAAAGGAGTCAGGGCATTTCTTGTGTAGAAAGAGGCAGGTCAGCAAAAGTCAGGCAGGGCCCAGGCCAATTCTGGGAAAAGGCACCAGTGTATTTAGGCTCACAGGACATGTACAAAGGACTGACGGGTATTCACGGGAAGATCGTGGTGACTTCCCCGAGGGGAGGGTTAGGAAGACTTGAGATCTTCCTGCCTCTGCCTCCCCCCAATCCTGGCCATTGACCAACATAGCTGGCATCCACTATATGTTAAAAAGCTTTCTTGCTGGGTGTGGTGGCTCATGCCTTTAATCCTAGCACTTGGGAGGCAGAGGCAGGTGGATCTTTGTGAGTTCAAGGCCAGCCTGGTCTACAGAGTGAGTTCCAGGACAGCTGGGACTACAGGGAGACCCTGTCTCGAAAAGACCAAAAAAAAAACAACAAAAAAAAAAAAAGCTTTCTTAAGTCAGGAATGGTGGTATATACCTTTAATCCCAGCACTCAGGAGAAAGAAGCAGGTGGATCTCTGTGAGACGGAGGCCAGCCTGGTCTACAAAGTAAGTACCAGGCCACCTATAGCTACAGAGAGACTCTGTCTCAAAAATACCAAAAAGAGAAAAAAGCTTCCTTAAGAACATTGTATCATATGCCAGACTTGAAAGGTACAGGCCTGTAGTCTCAACTATTTGGGAGGCAGAGGCAGGGGATTGCAAGTTCAAGGCCATCCTGGGCAAATTAGTGAGACTCTGTCTCAAAAAAAAATAAATAAATAAAAAGGGAGCTGAGGACATAGATGCATGGTAGAGCATTTGCCTAGTGTGCATGAGGCTGAGCTCGAACCCCAGATCTCCCTCCATCCCCCAAAGACTCTATATCATGCCCGTGTATTATCTAATTATTTTAAACCATAGTGCTTTTAAAAGTGTGAGGTTGTCAAACTGAGTCAGTGTCGAGAATTGACCCGGACTCCTTAAGGGTGTAAAGTCATGAAGGAAAAAGATAGGCTGAGAAAGTGTCACAGAGTCCAGGAGATTGATAGGACACAAGGAAGAGACATCCTGTGGAGTCCTGGGCCCAAGAAATGTCCCACGGGGCCCCGGGTTAGGGCCTGGGCCAGAAAAGACACAGGAATAGAGAACTGGTGACTGACACACAGACCACTGCACAGCATTTGTATGGCTGTGGGTGATTCGAAGTACAGGAGGCAAGATAGTGCGTGTGTGTATGTGTGTGTGTGTGTGTGTGTGTGTGTGTGTGTGCATGTGCATGAGTGTGTGTGTGTGTGTGTTGTCCAGATATTTCTTAATTTTTACAACTTTTCAGCCAGTCTAAAATTATTTCAAAATGAAAACTTTAACAAAGAAGACATTTAGCAGATAAAGAGTCTGAACTTGTCTAGTAAAAGAGACAGTTTTTGTTTGTCATTGCCAGGGGTAGGACAACCGAGGACTTCCTGCATGCTAGCCAAGGGCTCTGTCACCAAACCACACCCCAGCCCCAAACACAAATTTCAAGTCTAACAGGATGCCACTTTATGAATGATGAGGTTGACAAACATCTGAGAGTTTAACAACACAGTTCCCTGGGGAGCATCCAGGGAAACAGGAAGTCTCTCTTGAACGTGGCTGGTGGGAATCCAGAAATATGAAAGGCATAAACGCTATCCAGGGAGATCAGGGCTATCTATCAAAATGACAGGTCCATTGACTCTCTGACCCCACTGTCTCACTTCTGGGAACTCACTCTCCAGGGATATCTTTCAACATTCATCTGTTTGCTTATACTCACTAATCTCAGTGATGCCTATAATAGCGGAGGACTGGCACCAACCCAAGCATGCATCAGCAGGGCACTTGTCAATAAACCACAGATAGCTACCCAAAGGAATGTGGTAGAGCTCACACACACACACACACACACACACACACACACACACAAACACAAACACACACCAGGAAGCTCTCTATATAATGGCACAGGTTGGTTTCCAGGGAGAATGCATAGAAAAAGCAGCAGGGCAATACACACAGCGTTTGCATAAAGTGTTACTAGAAGGATACAGGATAAAGAAGAAATAACTGAACCACATCACAAAGGGGTGGGGTTTTGATGAATGAAGTCCAGAAGGGGGTAACACTTCTCAATGATACTTATTATTTTTTGGCCTTTTTGAGACAGGGTCTCCCTATAGCCCTAGCTGGCCTGGAACTCACTCTGTAGACCAGGCTGGCCTTGAACTCACAAAGATCTGCCTGCCTCTGCCTCCCCAGTGCTAGGATTAAAGGCGTGCGCCCCCCCCCCCGCCACTGGTCATTTTTTTTTTTTTTACTGTTTCAGTTTTAGAACACTGTGACTACCAGCTCAGCTTTGAAATAATCATTTAAGTAATGATTGTAATTGACACAATTACACAATGTTACATGTTGACAAGGTACAGAACAATAATCTGTAATTATAATGGAAGCCTCTGGAAGGATGACCTCGACATGGCTGAGATAGAATCTCTCTTCCTGTGATGGGTGTGTGTCTTGTTATGATGAGGTTAAAAATTGTAACCCTGCTTAAGAATGGGTCCCAGCAGGGTATGGATGTCCCACCTTGGGCCTCCATACCCCAGACTAGCTCATCACCCTTGTCACCACATTCAGGCCCAGCCCAGAGCCTCCACATTCCCACTACCACACAAAGCATATTCCAGGCCCTCACCAGTTGTAGATGATCTGTCCCTGGCGGCCACCGTGGCGGTAGTTGTATAGAATGATGTAGCTGTCACCTCCATAGAACTGACCGTATGTGGCAGGGTCCACTGGCACCTTGTCGGAGCCTTCGATTCTCCAGATCTGCGGGGGAGAGCTGGGGTCAGACATGGCAGTGCGCCCTCCCCCACCTCAGGCCAGCTGGAGGGCCCAGCACAACGTACAGTGGTTAGACACCTAGGACAGGGGCAGGGCAGGGACTCGATCCCAGGGCTCCTGATCTGACTCCTCCCACCACACGCTGCCTAGCTCTGTGCTTCCCCCTGGAAGGTTCCCCATAGCAGATCCGGAGAAATGAAGAGCCAGACCAGAGTCAAACCCAGGCTTGGGGTTGGAAGCCCCTTCAGGGTTCATGTGACCTTGGACAACTTGCTTCTTTTCTCTGAGCCTCAGCTTTCTCATCTGAAAAGTTGGGGTGATGATAGCAGCTAGTGGAATCCCTGCAAGGTTTAAATCCTGTTCATGAAAGTGACAAGGTGCCCAGCACCATGGCAGGTCTGTTGGGGGCAGCTGCTCTGTTAACAGAATTATCATTATGACACTAAAGTTACCATTATCCCCAAGTTACTGAATCACTTAGGATTACAGGTCACCCTGAGTCAGGGCCATCGCTGGGTGGCCTCACTCAGAATGACTCCTGCTGGTGGGTCTCTGTAGAGCAGTGTGATAGGAAGCCCAGCAGTGACACCTAGTGGTGCAGCCAAGACATAGCGCCCTGCAAATCCTCTGCTTTCCAGATCTTGGAAATGCTTGAAGGTGATGGACAATATCAAAGCCCGATTCACAGGTGAGAACGTGAGGCTCAGAGGGATTAAGTAACTAACTCCAGGACACACAGCCAAGCTACACTCTGTCGGCTGAATACTTTCACTGCCTCCTGACTACACCCTGCAGGAAGTAAAGAATAATGATACCAGGACAGTGACAATGCCAGATAGACATGAGTCTTATCTTTATTCCTACCATCAGGAAGGGAATGGACATTGGCCTGAAGTGGCCAACTGAACCCACCTCTGCCTCTCTGCCTTTATCACAATCTTCCCCTCCCCCTAAACTAGCTCAGCCTCAAAGTTCTGGAGTTTCTTGTTCAGGCCTCCAACACACTTGCATAGTAAGGTTCTAAAGCATAGAACTGAGTTTGTCATATGTCTGCTAAGAACACCAAGACCTTAATAAAAACTCCCAGTAGCCTGACAGCTAGTGAACAGCATTCATGGTCCCTGCTGAGGATGCCCAGCACCAGCCTCTGGGGAGAGCGCCGTCCCATCCTCCCGAAATAGTGGGTCTTGCCTGGGACTCCCCCTACTCCTCCTGCAAAACTCTGTTGTGGCTACAGTTACATCCAGGCACTTCTAGGGGAGAGGGTGGGATCTGAGAGCCTCACAAACAGCCTGGCACATACTAGGTGCCCCAAAGGCAACATAAAACAGTTTCATGTACCAAAACTATGGTAGAAACCTTAGAGAAAACATCCTCAGGGAAGCAGGAGGCAAGGTATAAGCTGCAGGTGCCGGGGAGGGAGAGGGTACAGGGTGGGAGGAAAGGAAAGCAGAGGGAAGGGAGGGAAGAGGCTGGCCTCAGCTAGCCCAGCCCCAGTAATACCATAAAAGCTGCTTTGGCTTCAGCCTGGGACCACAGGATAAGTAAACGGGGTGGAGGGGGAGCCCTGGCATCTCTTGCTTCCTGCTTTGCTCACCTTTACCCTGGCTCAGCTCTGCATGTAGGCACCTTACTCCTTCAAGGAACCTCCTGCTATCTCATCTGTCTAGCTGACCTAGCTCATCTATCTTCAAGGCTGAAGGTGAAGAGATAAATTATAGTCCTGAATGTGCAGATTCCACGAGCAACACACTCTCAAGGGACAGATCACTACCCCCCCCAGATGAACGTGAGGGGGAAACTGTACCCAGGAGCAAACGTTTCACCTTGTAGAAACCACTCTGATCTCCTCAAGCAATAAGGAACTCGTCAGACCTTACAGAGCTGGATCTGAGACCCTGACAAACCAGGCCATACGTTGACCACGTCCGCTTGACAATACACATCTCCTGCCCTAATTCTTCCTCTATTTAAACCTAAAGCTCATGCCAGTGCCTTGAAAATGGACTTGGGGTTATGAGGCCCTTTTCCTGTTCTTTCCATGTGGCTACATTGATTAAATATCTGTCCCTCTGTCTCTCACCATTCCTTCTCAGGTGGTTGAGCCTGGTCTGTTGAGGCTGCCAGAGTCCGACCTTTGCCCCTAAAACTCCAGTTCCAATACCTGTTTCTGGCCAGTGCCATCGTCATCCATGCCATGCTGGGCGGCCATGGCGGTTGAAGTATGCAGTGTGGCAGCATCGAAGGGCACACGCTCCACGTTGGCGATGTGACTTGAGAGGTAACTCAGGCCAGGGCCATCTGTCTGGTCTGGATCCCGCCAGTTCTTAAAGAACTGCTTGAACAGTGGAGTCTCACCACCCTCAGGAAGGACTGAAACCTGGGAAGGGGAGGCAAGGGGCCAGGTGTGGCAGGGTTGATGAGCAGGGGTTTGGGGGCCTCAGATGCCCACGGGGCTGGGAGCCTCCTCCAGCCCTTATCCCCACTGTACCTGTCCCTCCCTGGCCTTAGACCCTCACCTGGGTCTGCTTGGGGTAGTCCATCTTGGAGATGAAGTCCGAGGCTGTTCTTAAGGCTGCCTTCCTCTCCTCTGTATTAGCCTGCTTGCCTGCCAGAAGTCAGAAGAGTAACAGAGGGTTACTAGCCCAGAGGCCCAATGAAAGAGGCAGCTGGTCCATCTCCATACTCTCCTTAGACTTAGACCACAGACAGAGAACCACACCCCTAATTACTGAGGGCTCCCAGATCCCAGGGAGAATCCCAGCTAATGTCAGTGACCATGATAGTCCATTACTAAGCACGGGTTTGGTGCTCAGAACCATATGTAGATTATTCTATTGAATCTACACAAAAGCCTTAGATCATACAGGTCAAGCCTAGTTTGTTCCCATTCATGCAGAAGGAAATGGGGGTCTCATAGATGTCACAGGACTCAGCCAAGGCCACCCTGCAGGCAGGGGGTAGGAGAAAAAAACCTGTAAGTCAGACTACATCATTAGCCAGAAGCCCAGGCTGCATACACTACATAGAAGCCTCCTTCCAAGGTGACAGCCTCCACCCCATCCACAGCCTAGATTCTGCCCCAAACATGAAAGTCTCATGGATCTAGGAGAGGCCCTGGCTGGTCTATGCCCAGATCTCCCAGGTCAGCCAGCCAGGTCCCAGGAGCTTGTATTAGTCTCCCTCTCTCAACCCACTGCCTCCCTCCTTCTGTCCTCTGGCCAGAACTAGTCTCAGAGCGTTTGGGGAAGACACTGAGGGTCTTCTCAGATATCTCTGGGCCAAAGATTTCTAAGAGCCTCACAGGAAACATTCCATTCACAAGTCTTCCCTTGACACCTCATGGTATGACCACCTTCATCAAAGGCCCCCTGTGCCCAGCAGCAACTTGCAAGTCCTACAATAACAAACTGCTAAGCACTAGCCAATCCCCCAGGCCCACAGACTTACTGGACCCATGGAGCCAGACCTTTTTAATATCAATTTTACATGGTGTCAGTTAACTTCTGAGAGAACTGATCTTGTCACATACTCATTTTTAGCCCCAATACAGAATCAGGTCCAGCAAAAGCCTGTAACCATGCGGTAAGTCAAGGTGTTCATCCATTGTCACGGCAGGGTTCTGAAACTCTCCCTGGGTCTGAGATCCTGGAAGCCACTGGAGTCAGGTGGAACATAGGTCCTTGCTACATACCTTTCCAGACAAAGATTTTCCCATCCTTTCCATGGTCCAGGATGAAGCAGTCCTCAGACCTCAGGGCGCCCTGGGTGAAGGGGTTCTCATCAGCCACGAGGGAGACGGACATGGTGCCTGCGCCATTAGAGACCTGCAGGGATGGAGACAGGGCAGCGTATGAGAAAACAGAGGAATCCAGGCTCACCCAAGCGCTGTAGCACAGCCAGGCTGTCTTTTACTTCTCCCAGTCTACCAAATCTTCTGACTGGCTTTAGCTGTTAACACCTGGGAAGAGAAGGAGAGATAAATACAGGAAAACAGGGACTCCACTTGGAGATATGGCTCGGTTGGTAGAGTGCTTGTTAAGCATGCACAAAGCCCGGGGTTCCAGGCCCCTGGAACCACATGAACTGGCATGGCGGTCCACACCTGCAATCCTAGAACTCAGAAGGTAGAGGTAGGAGGACCAGAAATTCAAGGTCATTCTCAGCTACACGCTAACTTCAAGAGCAGTCTGGGATACATGAGACCCAGTCTTAAAAAGGGTGAGGGGTTTGAAGAGCAGGTAAAGAGTTTATTGAAGAGATAGTGAATTCAGGAGTAATAAAAACAGTGACGAGACGGGCTAGAGAGATGGTTCAGCAGTTAAAAGCACTGGTGCTCTGGGGCTGGAGAGATGGCTCAGCGGTTAAGAGCACCGACTGCTCTTGCAGAGGACCCAGGTTCAATTCCCAGCACCCACATGGTGGCTAAGAACCATCTTTAACTCCAGTTCCGGGGGAATCTGACGCCCTCTTCTGACCTCCGCAGCACTGTATGACATGGGTACACCAACCTACATGCAGACAGTATACTCATACACATAATAATAAAGAAAAATTTTTTAAAAGCACTGGTGCTCTTGCAGAGGACCTAGGTTCAATTCCCACCACCCACATAGTGGCTTACAACTATCTGTAATTCTAGTTTCCAGGGGATCCAACACCTTCTCTGCCCTCTACTGGCATCGCATGACATGGGCAAACTTACATGCAGGAAATACACTCATATGCATAAAATAAAAATAATGTTTTTTAAAAAACTGGCGTGGTGGCACACACTTTTAATCCCAGCACTCAGGAGGCAGAGGCAGGTGGATCTCTGTGAGTTCAAGGCCAGTCTGGTCTACATAGTGAGTTCTGGGACAGCTGGGGCTACAGGGAAACCCTGTCTCAAAAAGACCAAAAAAAGGCCAGGCGTGGTGGCGCACGACTTTAATCCTAGCACTTGGGAGGCAAAGGCAAGTGAATCTTTGTGAGTTCAAGGCCACCCTGGTCTACAGAGTGAGTTCCAGGCCAGCTGGGGCTACAGGGAGACCCTGTCTCAAAAAGACAAAAAAAAAAAAAAAAAAAAAAAAAAAAAAAAAAGCAGTGACAAGCATCAAACATAACATGGCATCCTCAATGCTGCTTGAAGTGAATACGGAGAACCCAGACTATTGCCTGTAATTCCATTGCTACCATTGACTCAGCATCGGTCGCTTGGTTTTGATAAGTGTATCTGCTTGTGTTGGGATGCTAAGCAGAAGCTGGGTGAGGGCATACAGACTACTTTCACAAGGTTTCTGTAAATCTAAGAAGTCCCAATATAAAAACTTTATTCAACTTAAAAATAACAGACATCTCACTAGTCAGATTTCTCAAGACTAGTGATCATACCCAGTCCGAAAAGACTCTAGGGAAGACTATCTAGGAGCTAAAGCCTGTAACACAACAAAGCCTGTCAGCCTCAACCCAGCCTCTAAAATGACTAGGAAGGGGCACAGCATTTGCCTGGTTATGCACAAGGCACAAGGCCCCGGGATGGACCTCCAGCAGGGGCTAGTAAGCCCAAATACACACAAGGACTAAGTTATTAAGAAACGTTAACCATAACCTGTGCCTTCACCATCGATGAGGTGTTTTGTCAAATGTTTTCCTAAGATACTTTCTCATCCCCCCTGCAAAACTCCAGCAAACCCTGCATAATTCTGCAAAGCTGACCCTCTGGCTGGGTATGGTGGTGCACACTCGACATCCTAGCACTTAGGAGGTATGAGGATAAAGAGTTCAAGGACAGCCTGGGCTACATAGTAAGACTGTTTAAAAAACAAACAAACAAATTTAAAAACAAAATCAAAAAAACAACAAAAAAAACTTTTTTTCAAAGCATGGCCCAGACATGGCTGGCTCTTCATTCCCTCTACTCTTGACTTGATGCAGGGAAACAACAGACTCTTCAAGCATTCCCTGGGGCCTGGGAAACCCACCACCACCACCCCACACAGTGCAGGGGAGACAGCAAGGGAGGTCTCCTGCCTCCCCATTCTGACCCCACTCTGATCCCGAGCTGTCTGGGGGACAGTGTCCCTGGGCTCACCTTGTACAGCTTGGCCAGCTTTCGGTTGGCTGCGTCCTCCTTGGCTGTGTCTTCGGTCCCTGCGGGCAGAGTCGGCTTGGGACCCAGTACCTATGAGAGGTGCCAAGATGGGGTAGAAGAGTGGCGGTGAGCATGGAGGGCCCTGAGAGAGCTCCCTGGCAGGCTGAGGCACAGCCACCATGGAAACCGTCCCAGCCCTGACATCTCGAGTGTGCTCTCAGGCCTCTGAGGGCACAGACTTCCCTCCTAACGCCCTTCTCCCAGGCTGGATCTTCTGATCTGTCGTCTGCCTTCTATTTGAGCTGACTGCAGCTGCCGAACACCTTGCAGCACAAATACCTTCCCACACGGGACTGGAAGAAATCCGAACTCCTCCTTGCATTGAGATGTAAGGATTAGCCGTCTCCATTTACAGCAAGAGAAATCGAAGGCTGGAGAGATTTATCCATATACAACTAAGTGGGTGTCAGAATTTGAACCTCTACTGCTGTGACTACATGTGAATTCACAGCTCCATTTAAGGCCTGTCCAGTTATTGTCTCTCCCATGCCACAGCTGAAGTCTGCCATCTTCTTTTCCATACCAACCTTTGCTCTTGCCCAAAACTGGAAGAACCTCTCTATAGCCCCTTTGAAGGGCTTGGCTGTTCCCACTGCAGGGTGTGATTTGCACTCCCAGCATGCACCATGCCCAGAGGTGCCAAGAACGCTGTCTTCCTACTTCTTAAATGTTCAGGTCAAAAAATGGTCTTCAGGGGTGGAGCACTGACTTTATTCACTATCTCATGTCCTCTATTCATCTCTGATTGCCATCAAACAAAGAAGACAGGTGCAGCCTGTCCTCCCTCTCTCCCGTCCCCCCTCCCCGCCCCCCAGCCTTCACCCCACAGGCACCTGCAGCATCGCCTCAGGCTCACCACCTTCTTCAGACACATGGACTTGGGCACGGCCACTCCGCTCATTGTCACGGATGCCCTTGGACACCTGCGTGGCCTTCAGCCTTTCGAATCTGTTGCTGTTGGAGCCGCACCACTGATGGATGTTCTGGAAGACAGAGACCCTGGCAGTCAGGGACCAGCCTTCCTACCACTGCCCAGCAGCATAATAGAATGCCAGCCCTGGCTACATCCAAGCTCCCCTTGGCCTATGCTTGCCCACGGGAAGGCTGGCAGAGAATGCACACACACACGTACATATTTGCCACCCAAATACAATGGATGTGCTCCTGCATCCAGGAACATGGGAGTACATATCTATATCTAAATTGTATATGTAAACACTCACCAGCTGCTGCCCCTTAAATATGTTCAAATTATATCACCATTGTGGCCTTTCCCAGGTTCTCTGTCATTAGAGGAATTAACAATTTTTTGTGTGGGGGCTCATTCTACAGCAGTGTACTCTAACACAAGGCCACCTCTGTGTCTTGTCTCTTCTGCATTCAGCCATTTGCCCTGTCTATATCTGCCATGTCATGAAGCGGTGTGGGGTCCTCCAGAATTGTAAGCATTAATCAATTTGTTTGAGTTACCTAGTTTCTGGTATTCTGTTACACCAACAGAATATAACTTATGCCCCCTGCTGGTATGAAGTGGAATTGCAACTGCCCACTTTGGAAAGCCTTTTGGCTACCGTTCTTCAGCCTCAGAAAATCTAGGTGCTGCTGGTTGGTTTTCATTATCAACTTGACACAACCTAGAGTCACATGGGAAGAGGGAACCTCATCTGAGGAATTTTCCAGACCAGACTAGCCTAGGACCATGTCTGGAAGAGATTGTCTTGATTGATGTGTCATGTAGGAGGGCCCAGCCCAATGTGGGCAGCAGATCCTAGACTGTGTAAGAAACCTAGCTGAGCATGAGCCAGAAAGAAAGTGAGCCAGTAAGCAGCCATCTTCCATTGTTCCTGCTTGAGTTCCTGCCCTGACTTTCCTCAGTGATGGACTGTGACCTGGAGGTATAAGCTGAAAAACTCTTTCTTCACCTAAGTTGCTTTCAGTCATGATGCTTATCACAGCAACAGAAAGAAAACTGGAATACCCTGTGAGCCACAGTCTCACTCTAAGGAACCTACCCACGAGAAGTGCAGGTGTGCACCCACCAAAAGACCTGTGCCAGAACGCTCCGAACAGCCCAAACCACAAACCACCCCTAAGTGTCCATCCACAATGTGAATGATAAAGAAGCTGTGTATTACAGAGTTGACTCTTACAGAGCAAGGAGAAGTGATCTGCACTGAATGCAAGGCTAAGCAAGAATCCAACACAAGAGTAAGTCTTGTGTGCACACAGTTCAGGAATAGGCAAAACAAGTCTGTCCTGTTGAGAGAGATGCAGAGGGTGGCTGCCCTCAGGGGTGAAGGGGCTGGGAGGGAACAACAGAGGCTTTGCAGAGGGCTGTGATGTTTTGTTCTTCATCCAGAGTTAGACAGGTGTGGTCACTTGGAAAAATCCACAGAGGAGCAGCTAGGGTTCATCCACTGCATGCCACTTTACTTAATAAAAACCATATGCCAGGATGGAAAGATGGCCTAGTGGTTAAGAGCACTGACTGCTCTTGTAGAGGACCCAGGTTCGATTCCCAGCACCCACATGGCAGCTGAGAGCCACCTTTAACTCCAGTTCCAGGGGAATCCAACACCCTCTTCTGACCTCCACGGCATTGCACAACATGGGTGCACAAACCTACATGCAAATAGTACATTCATACACATACGAAAATAAATAAAATTAAAAAAAAATATATGCTAAGTCATCATGAGCCTTTACACCGCAGGCTCATATGCACAATTCAGACAATTCAGAGTGCAGGGTCTGGCCATGTCCATTTGCAGGTTTGTGCTCATGTTGACCTGTGAGGCAAGTGCACATGAGGCCTCACCCATGAACCTGCAAGTGGGCCTGGGGAGGTACACCACAGGCACATCGTCACAGGCTCATTGTCACATGCCAGGTGCATGTGCAACTAACAACGGGTATGAGATACATGTGTGTCCACATGGCTTTTCCCTAAACCTGCCATGTGCTTTAGAAGCACATGTCTATATTTTCAAAAGAACACAGATGTGCATGTCAATAGATGTCGGGGGTCTGCATATCAAGCACACAATATAAATGATGGGGACCTGAGGTCTGTGCACACACACGACTGTCTTGAGTCCACATGTGTGAGACTCTAGAAGTACCAGATTCAGTACCAGATTCATCCCTACTGGATCTGTGTGCCCCAGTCACAGTACACATACAGAGCCTGTTAGTCCCCGTAGTCTGCCCCCCTCCCTCGATGCCTATGCACCTGTTCATGAGTGTTTCTCCCTCCCCAGAATGAGACCTCTTCAGGACAGGAGTACCACAGTGGCCCCTGGAAAAGGACAAGTGGGACTTACATTGCCCAGATCCAGAATGAAGCAGTCACCATTGTTGAAGCTGTCCCAGGACACAGGCACCTCAGTGGCACGGACTACACGACGCCCCTTGACCTGAAAGAGCCTCTGCACCACCACCTCATTGGGTACCACGTGCTTGAAACCTGATGCCACGCCTCCTTTCTGCAGGGTCAAAGTGACAGCGTTAGTCCAGGGGAAGAGGTGCGGTGCGAGGGGGGGGGGTGTGGGGGAGAAGGTGTGGGGGAGGGCATAGGACTGAAGTAAATTCTGGCCAGTGGACCAGCAGCTTTCCAGCCACAGGGTGCTGAACAGCCAACCAGGACTTGTACCCATTACTGTGCTTGATACTGAGGCAATTTTTCCTGAGGTTCAGAAAAGGAATAGCATTTCCCCAAGAACACACAGCTAAGAAATACTAAGTTCCTTACACACTACATCCCACCAAATTTCATGCTCCACTCACAAGATCACTGTAGCCAATTCCCTGCCTCAAAGGGGCTCAAACATTCCTGTTTCAAAACCAGCATTCCTCAAAACATATTCTGGCATGCCCTACTCAAGATGTTCTTCAGGAAAAGGGTTCCATGATCAAAGTGTAGGAAATGCTTCTTATTCACTGTCTCTGACTGTTACATAATACACACAAACGTAAAACAGCTCTGGAAAATCCAACCATGAACACAACTGCTTGCTTTCTGTTCTACACAGCATCTCCCTGGCTCACAGAACCAACTGCCGCTTTCTCCAGCACACTCTGCCTCCAACTGTGGTTCTGCAAAACACATTTTGAGAAGTGCTAATCCAAATCTAAATGTTTCCAATCCTTCGAGGCTCTCTAGGAAGACTTCTTGGACTTTCTCAGCCTATACCATGTCAGTATCCGTCACCCTGTGGTACCCTCACACCCAGTTGAGCCTTCTGAGGCAGGTAGAGGGACAGGACGGTTAGAGAACACGAGAGTGCTGGGTGGCTTTGGATTCTCTCTGCTCTCCTCAACCCAGGTCTCTCCTCCACCCTCTCAGCCGTCCCCAAGTCCTGGAGAAGGGCCCTGTGTGTAGGCTTTTCTCCCACAGCTACAACATGCCCTTGGTTCAATAAGAAGCCAAGAAAAGCTGGCTGGGGTTGCTAGAAGTTAGAGACCCCATCTCCAGATACTCACCAGCCCTAGACTCCGGGCTCAGGGCTGAAACCATCTTTATACGCAGCCCGTTTTGCCCAGTGTAAGCTGAAGCCAGGAGAAGTAAAGTAACTTCCTTGTGGGCTCTCAGCAAGCATGTGGCACAGACAGGGCCTTCTGCTCTCTGTCTGATACTTCTTCCTGTTCCACATGCTATAGGGGTGAAGCAGGAAGGCTTCTATAGGTCCTCAGGCTGCCCCAGACAGGTCCCTATCTCCCACTTCTCTCTGCAGGCCTGGGCTAAGGCTCCACAGGCTCCATGGGGTAGAGGCAGAGGGAGTCATTTCCAATCAAGTTCTTGCTCTGCACACACACACTAAACAATATGTCTGTCACCCTGTCATGCCCATAGCGCCACACATTTCACATGTAGAGCCCACACATGAAGAGATTTGCCCGAGATTTCTCAGAGGTGTGGGTATTGGAGCCAAGATTCAAACCAGGTGTGTCTGAAACTGTAAAACCATGTTCTTCCCCCAATATCAGGTGTTCTTAGAGCAAAGGTCCCTACCCCCCCCCCCCAGGATGAAAGGCAGGCAAGTTTCCTGTACCTGGGAGCTGGAGCGCCCTCTGGTGTTTTTTCTTGGTATAGGCATATGGCCTTTCCAGCATCACCCAGGCCCAGACAAAGCACTCAGCTCTGACTTAACTGCCTGTCCACTCTGTGTTAAGAACCCATCCACAGTCCATATGAATGACTCTGGAGTGGAGCAGGGGTATGTTTATAGGCATCCACTCTTGACTTTGGCCATCCACAAGTCAGTAACAAGCGGGGAACTTTCTCTATCACAGACTGGGCCACCACTGACTGAGCTCCCATGGATCTGAGTACCTGCTGTCTGTCCACTCAGGACTCACAACAAGCCTGCAGTAGGGAAATCATTGCCCCAGTTCTTGGGCAAGGGCTGGAGACTCAAAGAGGTTAACTAAGCTTATGCCCAGGGTCAGCTCGCAAAACTGGATTTCATCTCCACATTCTGTCTTTCAGGGTCTGGCCTTTACCCCTTAACCCCTGACCTCCCAAGCAAGAGTATATCAGTTTTTACTTCATATTCTCTCTCTCTCTCTCTCTCTCTCTCTCTCTCTCTCTCTCTCTCTCTCTCTCTCTGAACCCAGAGTCTTGGGCACCTCAGCAGATAACCATTGTACCACCAAGCTACATCCACAGTACTTTCTACTTTTTATTTTGAAAAGGTCTTAATAAGTTGTTACCCAGGTTGGCTAAGAACTTGCAGCTCTCTTCCTTAAGCCTCCAAGTAGATGGTATTAGAGGCCTGTGCCACCCGAGCCCAGCTTATTCTCTTTCTTTACAAAGTTTATAAAATAAAAGAACACTTGATATCTAATGATTGCTAGCATGGGTTTCCTAATTAATGCTAGTGCTACTGACCAAGGAAATTAGGCTTGGAAAGAAAATAAATAAATAAATAAATAAATAAATAAATAAATAGAAAGTTCTCAGAAGAAACCAGTGGGCCTACAACAGAAAGCACAGGAAATTTTTGAAATTTTTCCTTTGTTATTATTATCTCATTTTGTTGTCGTTGTTGTCTTTTGGGACAGGGTCTCTATAGCTTCAGCTGTCCTGGAACTTGCTCTGTAGACCAGGCTGGCCTTGAACTCACAGAAATCTGCCTGCCTCTGCTTCCTGAGTGCTGGGATTAAAGGCAGGCACCACCACACCCGGCTAGTCTTTAAGATTGATGATGGCTATCTAAGTCTAATCTTTGGATGAGAAGAGACACTGATTGATGACATATTATTTGAGTAAAATTCTGCACAGTGGGTTGTTTAAAGAGCCATTTTCTAAAGAAAGATGACATCATGAACCTTGCAGGTAAATGGACGGAACTAGAAGATATTATATTAAGTGAAATAACACAGTCCCAGAAAAACAAATGATGAATGGTATCCCTCATCTGTGGATGCTAGTGCCTATTACCTAGTTGTGTTTCTTGTGAAGGGCTCCTTGAGCTTTTGTCCAAGTAGTAGGGAGTGATGCATATTGGAAAGAACAACAACAACAACAAACAACAGAAAAGATCGCATCAAAGAACTGACTGAAACAGTGAACTTCTGCTTGAAACAGTCAACTTCTACATCATGAATCTTGAAAAAGACTGAGAAAAAGATGAAAAACATGTTTGGCAGAATGCATGAGCTCTGGTGGGGTGGGGGGGGCAGGTAGGGGGCATGGGTCTAGATTTGATTTGTAACATAATCTTGTACAAAAAAATATAAAACAAAGAATTATATAAAACAATAAATAAAAAAAGAACAACAACAAAAAAGTAAATTGTAACCAATTAAAAAAAAAGAGCCATTTTCTGTCTTAAGGAAGCAACATCTGTAGACAGATGTGTTTGTGGAGAGATTGGGGGAAGAAAACAAGAGAAATCCAGCTGGCATTTAGTAAGAATCTGAATGTTCACTTCCTGAAACCGGTGTTTCTGTAATGTTTGACATTTTATATTAACCTTATCTTATTCTAGTGAGTAGTGAGATGGGAGTGGGGGGGTACTAAAATTTCCATGCCAAAAAAAAAATAAAAAATGTCAAACTGGTTACTTAAAGCAGCTGTAAGCTACTGATGAGAAGGCTGGACCCCTCCACCCTCCAAACTCAGAGTCCTTTTCTAAGAAAAGGCTCCAAAGGCTGTCTGGGTTCCAATTGTTCCTCGGTCCAGGGGCTCCTAGGGCTGTGCTCAGCCCAGATTCCGTTTGTACACAGGTTTTTTAATACAGCCCTGGGGAGTCCCCAGGGTTCTGGGTGAAGACGGAAGGGAGGAGGCAGGAGGAAGAGATCACCGATTGGAACCAGGCTCTTGCAGTGACGCAAGCCTGGTGGGGGAGGGGGGGGTCACAGACTGAGAAGAGCCAGTTCTTCCTGGTGGCTCCCTGTCCCCTCTTTGCCCCTTCTCTGACTCCAGGACAGAACTGGCTCCCAGGAAGATGCTTTCACAGGAACAAGTCTTGCATAACAAGCCCTGCTCCTTGGCATCTATAATTGATGAGAGCGGAAGGCCGAGAACCCTGGGCTCATCCTGCCAAGTGCGGGGGCGGCCTGAGGATCTGCAGAAGTAGTAAACAGGGATGGCCTTGGATTTCACATGTCCACCAGAGGTCAGTCCCTTCCCTACTGAAGCCCCAAATCTTGAGAGCCACCCTCTCAAGCACTCCTCAGAGTTAGATCAAGAATATTCCAGAAAATCCACTTGGGGTAGCAAAGACTAGCTGGACCTTCGCATGTTGGGCTCCACGGAGCTCAAACGGAAGGTCAAGAAATCTTGAAAGGTCCATTGTGAACTAACTCTGGGCTATGTGAGACCCTTCACACTTGAGTCTGAATCCAACTAGCTGAGTAAAGTTGCTTAACCTTTCCACACTTAATTTTCATTTACATGGTGGGGCTAGTATTAGCATACTGTGAAATGAATTGAGTAAGCTGCTTAGCAAGGTCCTCAACGACACACAGTGAGCAATGTGAGAACACTCCCACTAGCCTGTAGGCACTCGGGCAAATCAGCTCACCTCACTGATCCTTAGTTTGCTCATCTATGAAACGGGACTATTACTGCCTCTGTAAAATTGATAGAGAAAATGAAACAAGATCCTGTAGGAAAGCCTCGGTACAGGGCAGTGGTTCTCTTCTCTTGTCTATTCCTGCAAACCTGGGTCACCTGTGGCCTGTTCCACAATGTTCTCTGGCCTGGTAAAACCATCCTTGTGTTTCGTGACAACTGTTATATTTGTGTCTTCTGAGTGTCCCATGAACAAGTGACCAAGGCAGAGAGAAGAACACACCTCTGAGGTCCACCTGTCACTCTTCTTGCAGTCAGTGGGCTGACTCTTTGAAGCCTGCCAGACTTCACCAAGTCCTTGGAAAGGAACCTGCTTACCTCACCCAGGCCCTTTCCTCAAATGCCAAAACAAAGTCCCACCATTCCTAGTACAGTGCCTGCAGCAATGCAGTTGCAAGTGGATGCTGACATGGGGTCTGCCCTTCTGCCTGCTCGCCTTCCTTCCTTCCTTTAATTTTTTCCCTCTTTTTGAGTTAAGCTCTCATGTAGCTAAGGCTGGTCTCAGATTCACTATGTAACCAAAGATGACCATGAACTCCTGATCCTCCCGCCTCTACTCTCCAAGTGCTGGGAGTACAAGCGTATGCCACCATACCCAGCTTCACCTAGGGGCCTGAAAGTGCTGTTCAAATGACCAATGGGAAGAGGATGGGGGGAGGGGGAGAGTCCAGGGGTGCATGCTTGCCTAGAGCTCCCTGGGAGTCAAAGCAGGTAGTCTTGGGACCTGCGCCCCGGTCTTCCCAAGTCCTCACCAAGTGCTATCTCTACTTCTTGCTCCAGGACTTGCAAAGAGACCTGATCTTTCTGCAGCCCAGGGACAGCTGCCCTGCCCTGCTACCTCTCCTTCTTCAAGATCCCAAGGCCCCCCAGGACTAGAGGAAGAGGGCAGAGCTGCTCAGTTGGGCAGCAGGAGCTTGGGCATGGGAACCCAGCAAATGGGTCTGGGGGATGCCTGGGAAGCCATTCCAGCCCCACCCGGCCTGGTCTCAGGACACACCCTCCATGCCTTGTTATCTACGTCTCTTGGGTGCTTCACCATCATTCAATCCCTGTCTCTCACCCGTGAGACAGAGTCACTGGCCCATTGACGCAGAAGACACTGAGGCCCAGAGAGGGGCCGTGGCTTGTCTAAAGGCACACAGCACAGGAGGAGCATGGGTAGGACTGGAGCCTTTCCTAAAACCTGGTCATGAGAGGCTGGTTGGTTTAATGGAAGCAATGCTAGGAAGCGGAGGTCTAGACTCTGGTCTTTGCTCCAGCATCAACTTACCCTGTGACCCTGGTCTAGTTGCTTAAGTTCTCTGCACCTAGCTTCCCCAGCCCTCATCAAGTAAGATATCTCAGCTCCTTTGGATAAGTGAACATGGTCCCCTCTCCGTCCTCAACAAAGAGGAAGCCAGCTCCGCAAGTCTGCAACTTCTCCCAAGCCCCTGGAGGAGCCAAGCTCTGTGCAAGTATTTTCCAGACACCCCTTTAGCAAGTCCTCTCCCAGCCCTGTAGGGCAAGTACAACTGGCTCTCTTGTAAACAGAGAGGAAAGGCAGGCTCTGGAGGTCAAGCAACTTGTCGGGGTCACACAGCATGTTGGGGTACAGTTTCCTAGGCTCCTAATTGGCTTTGCCCCTCTCTGGCTGGGGGGCTTAGGGAAAAGAGCTGTGTCTTGATCCAGACTTGAAAGAAGTTCAAGTTCAAGGTGGGGGTAGAAGAAAGGGAAGTTAGTAAACGTAGCCTGTCAAGCAGCTAACATGGGGCCTCTGTCAGCAAGACCTAAGAGTCACAGGGTGTAGGAACAGAACTGGGCACAAGCCCACGGAAGGCTCTATGAGGGCCACCTGTGTACCACTCCCCGTTGTGGGGCCAGGAAGACAACTATGAGTTTACGGAGAATCTTTTTCTCATTGTAAGCTAAGGAATCGGAAGTTCAGAGAGGGAGTTTAATTTGTCTAAGGTCACTCTGCTGGGAAAGATGCAGGGTACAAAGCCAGGGCTGATGGACCCCAGAGCCTGACCTTGGGCCTGCCTGCCCATCACTCCGCAAGGCCAGAAGCCAGCGAGCCTTGCTATCCATACATCTTCTGTGGCCACCCAAGCAAGGTGGAAGCCAACCCACCTTGTACTTCAGTCCAGACTTGAAGTAGCCAAGGAAGGTGGCCGACTCGAAGTTCTGGACCTCGCGGTGCTGCACGGCCCGGCCGTTGAGGTAGTCATCCAGCTGTACAGTAAAGATGGCGGCAGCTCCACTCTCATCCTGGCTGCATTCGTTGCCTAGGGAACATCAGAACAACATGAGCCTGGCTACTGGAAGGCAGTCCCAGCCCCTTGAGAAAGGCATCTGGAGCCAAGAGCACTGCCCTGGCCACTCTATAGAAATTAACCAAGTCCCCTCCTTCTGTCTGACAGCCTCGGTTAATCCACCTGTATAATGGGAGGCAGGCCTTAAGCATGTAGATGAGAGCCATAACAGAGACTACAGAGACTCCATCCAGGCTTCTAACTGTGAAGAAAAAATGAGCTGATTGGCACCAGGCTAGAGAAGCACTGGGGGAATCCAGGGTCCCCACATCACCCAGAGTAACTTGCTTTACCCTCCACACACTCCTGGGACATAGCAGAGCTGTCAGCATGTCCACCCCATAGAGACACTGGTGAGTTGCTGAAGGTTAGACCACAGGTCAGGGCAGAGCTGGAGTCTGAAGTTGGCCAGGCTAACACTAGAGCCTGGTGGCAGGGAATCACAAATCAAGGCCTGACACAAGCTCAGCTTGGTACAAAGCTTCTGTGTGTACCCCTGCTGTTGGGGATTGGGCATGGGATGAGGGTGGGCAGGGTGGCCTCACTTACCCAGCCAGTAGTGGAGGTCGTACTGAAGATTCCCGTTCCTCAGCTTCACGGTCTTCAGGATGACATAGGCGTCACCTGTGAAGAAGTCTCCGTAGAGGTTGGGGGGTACGGGAACCAGGTCAAACTTCTCCACACGCCAGATCTGCAGGCCGGGTTCCTTCCCTGCCTTTAGGAATTCGGGGTGCTCTACCACCATGGTGCTGGGCTGTAGAGAGACAGGGCAGAGCCTGAGTAAGGGTATGGGTCTCAACAGAGAGGGACCCTGGGCGTGAGGGAGGGGGTGTTTCCAGCACCAAGAACGGCTCACTTGAGCTTCCTGCCCTCCTGATGGTGGTGGCAAGTCGACCCCTTTCTGGGAGTTAGCAAACGGGGTTAGAATTTAGACTCCAAGCCCTTCACTTAGGCCAGGCCAGAGTCTGTCTCCCGGCCTCTGCTATCTCCCTTGCTCTGGTGGTGGAGGAGGCTGTGGACTCCCACCCTCATCCCTTCCCTCTTTGTTGCCAACTGGAATAACTGAGGCGCAAAGAGGTAGCTTGCCTTTCAGGGACCTCGCTAAGAGACAGCAGAGAGATGGTCCCAGGCTCTAAAAGCATGCTGTGGATCTAGGGGCCGACTCTTCCAGGTGGCAGTAGTAAATATTGGGGTCCTGGGGGGCTCTGCTTGTTACTTCCAGCAGCTTCTAATGGTTTAGAACTCATTATCCAATACTGCTCTGCACATGGGTAACCAAGGACCCAGGAGGCAAAGGGCCTGGCCCCAGGTCACACGGCCGGTTTGTTTTTGTTCTATGGAAAGGGGACGATGATCCATTCCCCCTCCATCTTCCATTACACCCCCAAAAAGGACTGGCTTACTGGGCCTAAGTGGCCTCCTTTGCTGTCTGCCACCTCCCTCCCTCCTGCCCTCCAGCAACCCTCCCCTCCCCCAATTTCCATGTCTTCAAGAAGGCAGAGGGATGCTGTCTGGGTCTGCAGGAGCCTGTTAGGAGGAGAAGGTCAAGGTTGAGAGCGGCTGTCAGACATGCTCTGGGGGTGCAGACAGGACGGGAGGGTTAGGTTGGACCCTGGAACGGAAGTCAGCAGGTCACCTCGGCCAGAGGAAAGGTCTGGTGGGAACAAAAAGTCAGGTGAGAGAAATCAGAGAGTAGATGGGAACTCAGTGGCCTGGGGGAGGATAGAGGGGGACCCAGAGGGGAAAGAGAAGAAACAGGCAGATAAAGAAATCTAGAGAACAGTCCTGTCCCTAAGGGCTCCCACGGAAAATGGTGGAAGAGATGCTAAATGAGAAGGTTCTGAGACAAATTAGGAGAAGCAAGAAGGGAAGGCAGGCAGAAAAAAATTAGACACGGAAAAGGAGAAATCAGACAGAGATGAATGCCAAATCAGAAGAGGGCAAAAGATCTGGCCAAGGTGAGGTTAGCCTGCAGGGAGGGAAACGGCCACAGCCCCCGAGGCTCCCAGCCTCCTGTCCCCAAGAGCCCCAAAGCAGCGAGAGATACTTACAAAGCAACAAAACAGTTTTTCCATTCTACACCTGAATCACTCCCCTTTTCCTAGCGCTGTATCTGCAAGAACTTACAATAGAGAGTTACTCGGGGATGCCCAGGCACTCACCCGCGCCTCGGGTGCCCGCCCCTGGGGCGCCCTCTCTGGGGTTCTGCCCCGCGATGCGGTGGCCGCGCTGGACGGTGGGGACAGGGCGCACAGCGCCAGGACCAGCGCGCAGAGCAGCGCGGGCACAGAGTGGTGCGGAGCCATGGCGACCGCGGAGGACCCAGGCTGCAGCCAGGCCCGACCTTTAAGTAGCCGCCCGCCCATCCAGCCCCAGCTGGGGACCGCCCTGCAGGGAGGGGCGGGGCAGAACTGGGCGTGCAGGGGAGGTAGGGATCTGTCCCGATCTCGGAGACATCTGGGCTCCCAGTGGGACCAACCGGACTGGGTGCGGTCACCCCTTGGACCCTAGTTTCCTGGTGGAGATCCAGTATGTGGGCTGACATATAGCATGTGCTAACTCGAAGTGAGCTATTTTTCTATGTGGCCTATGCCAAGATCCCTCTCCTAAATGCAATTAATATCTCCAACAACAACAACAACAACAACAACAACAAAAGAGGAAAAAAAAATCCACCTGGCTCGAACTAATACTGTGTCACTTTACACTCAGGAGAGCGTCCTTCTTCAGATTGAATCCTCTAAAGAAAGCCCATTTTACAGAGGGGAAAACTCTGCAGAGAGTGAACTTAAGCAGTTCTGGGTCTTGATTTCTGGGCAGAACCCAGCCCAGCAAGGCGACCAGCTCAAAGGCCAGTGAAGAAAAACTCAAAAGGGCAGAACTCCCACCTCCTGGGCCTGAACTCTGCTTTCCTCAAAGTGGCCTTTCTTCCACTCTTTAAAGAAAGCCTTTGTGTTTTAAAAGGGGTTTTGTTGTTGTTGAACTCAAATCCTAGTCCATTAGTTGCACATGGCTGCCAACCTGTTCCCTGTACCTGCCTCTCCCCCAGGGGCAATACTTCTAACTTCTTTGGCTAAATGGGGGGAGCACTTCTAACTTCTGTATCCTTCTAGGATCAGGGTGTCAGGGTTTAAGCCCTCTGCTCCCCCGGTCCCCTGAAGGAATTTGAGTCTTCTCCTATTACTCAATCACTGAGAAGCTGGGGACCCGGGTTGGAGTACTGTGTATCACCTTTTCCTGTGCCTGGGTCTCCTCATACTTAACTGTACAGCTAGCAGCTGCTGAGGGTTGGCTCAGACCTGCTCAAATCACCTGGCCTGAAAATAGTGATGGCCACTCACTCCAGTACCTTCTGGGAACATAGCTTCTTATCTAATATGGCTGAACTTTGCCCTCTCGCACCCGCCAGTTTCTTCCCACTTAAGGGAGAGTGGGGTCATAACAAAGGCTACAAGGACACAGAGAGAAGACAACTGGGACTGGGGGTTTTAGGAGAAGGGGACTCATGATCTGGGTCTTGAAGGTCAAGGAGAATAGAGAACAGTTCTACCATGAACAAGAGGCAGGCAAACACAGGCCAGGACCAGTGAATGACAAGGTCTGAATTGATCAAGGCACAAGAGGAGGGGGAGCTGGTGAGGGAGGTGGGTGCTCCAAGTCCTCTGGGCAACACTGAAGAATCTGGATTTTATGACACTGCGAAGCCCAGAGTTCTCAGGTCTCTGCGGCCTTGGAAGTCCACCCTCAGGCCTATAGAGCCTGCAATGAGCTTCCCTGGTCTAAACTCAAGAGAGCCCTGGGTCCCTCCTGGTCATGGGGAGGGTGATTAAAGCCTACACTGTTCATATGAGCCTTCTTAATGGAAGCATAAGCCAGTTTTTCCTCTCTGGCATAGCAGTCTAATTGTCCAGATTCAAAACACAATGCAGCATTCCTTATAAAACTACTTGGGGATGCACACCAAACTACACTTGCGAGGATGGTCACTGAGGCATTGTTCAAAGAAAACTGGAGATGTCCTGGGGAAATTAGCGACAGAGCTGCCATACAATGGACCACTGTACAGCTATGAATAAAGAGTGAGCTAGAGCACACTGTGCCTGGTGGCACATAGTAGGCTCTCAGTAAGCACAGAGAGACCCTCAGGTGCAAGAAGCAAATTACACAACAATGGCTATAGTCCTGCGGCTCCTCTCTGCCTTCCTGCAAGACTGTACTTCACACCTACTCCCTTACAAAGTCAGTAAATGAAAACTAGTAGGGCCGTGTCCTCCAAAGGGACAAAGGAGGGAGATTTCACGCTAAACACTGCCATGACTCCCTGAGGCTAGAGGGAGTGCTCAGACCACTGTAATCCACACAAGCAGCCTTTGAGGGCAATGAAAATGCTCTAATACTAGACTATGGTAAGGATCATGCAACCAATTCACTCCACTGAAAATCACTTAGTTGGTGAATTGTGTATGATAGGTAAATTACCCCTTATGATAATTGCTAGAAAAAAAATGGAAGCATAAGAAACTTTTGTTTGTTTTTTTGAAAGAGGGTCTCCCTGTAGCCACAGCTAGCCTGGCACTTGCTATATAGACTAGGTTGGCCTCTATTTCTCAGAGGTCTGCCTGCCTTGGCCTCCTGAGTACTGGTATTAAAGGCATGCTCACTATGCCCGGCATAGAAGGAATACTTCTAAAAACATGCTTAAAGGGATATTTGCTCATTAGACAATTTTGGAAAGATAAACACTAGCCCAGCCATGCAGCCCCCACTGGGACAGTGTGGCCCCAATTTGTCCAGTTGGTGATTAACAGAGGGCTGTTAAGGCTTGGCTTCGACCTTAAGGTCAGTGACCACCTGCCCGGGGTCCCTGGTCCCAGGTTAATGATCACAAAGTGATCACAAAGGACCTGTATTGTTGCCATGTGGCTATGGAGCTTGACTCCTTAGACACCAGAGAACAAGTGACCAAGCTTCAGCCCTTGCTGTCTGGGACCTCAGAGCCTGGAAACCTTTACTCTAGAGTCCTGGTGAATAGAGACCCTGACAGGGCAATGCTCTTCCTCTGTTCCTTGCCTGAAAGAAGGTCATAAGTCCAAGGGGGCTAGGGGGTCTGGATGCAAGAGAAAGAAGCATACCCCAGTGTCAGGGAAGTCTCTGGGTAGTTAATTGTCCCTCTTAGAGTGTCAGTGTCTCCCTATGCAAAAGGCAGGTGATGCCCTGGTGCTCTGACTCTAAGGCCCATTTCTAGCCCCCGAATTCCTAGACCCTGGCTGCATCATCCTACCTAGAACCTACATGTCTCTGTGCCTTAGGGTTCCCATCTGCAAAGTGGGACACTAGGCAGGGTCATCTTTGATGAGTCCTTCTGAAACAGGTCACCAGGGCCTCTGACATAAGCAGGAGGCTCTGAAATCAGTGATGGCAGCATGTCACCTCACCTCTGGTCCCAGCAAGTGAACAAGCCCTGGCTGCTGCCCTCTAGGACCTGAGCAACTAAGAAGCTCACTGTAGGGCATCAAGGAGTGGAGAGGACGATAGGGTAGCTCTGTCTCACTCTGTTTCCTGCCTGAGAGGATGTGCGAGATCAGGGGAACAAGGAGGTACAGGTGCAAGAGAAAGAGAGAGACTCTAGGAGAGACATCCACTCAGGTGGGGGAGATTCGAATCCATATCTGGCCGGCTCCACCGCCCCAGCTCTGTCTGGGGATGAAGCAGGAGCCCTGACCGCACCCCAGCTGGGCAGGGAGCAGCAGACCTATGCAGGCAGAGGGCTGCAGTTGCCGAACCAGTCAGGGTGATGCCAAGCTGGCAGCCAGGAGTCTCTGGAGCAGCTGCTACCACCTTACCTCCCAGCCCAGGGCAGGAGGTTCCAGGAAAGCCCCCTAGCCCTCCAGATACCTGATGTCATGATCTAGGACAAAGGCAAGTCTAGGAAGATCCCCAGGCCCTGGCCACTTAGTGGAAGAGACCGTGACAACTCCATTCTGAGTCACGTGGCACTCAAGTCTGGCATGGTTGCTCTGACTTGGATACAGCCTGGCTCATCACCACCTTGCTTGGAGAGCATGTAACAATCCCTGCTTTTCACTGTATCTTAGGGACCCCCTTGATCTCTGATCTTGGCTGGTCCTGAGTCCTGCCCAGTACCCCTTATACACAAGGTTGCCTCCGAATGTCTGCTATAGAATGGAGTGGCACAGCTCACCTCCCTCTGTAAATCCCTCCCTCCCCTGTGGTTGGGCCCAAGACCCTACAACCATCTCTAGCCCCTTCTTCTCTCCATGACTAATCTCAAGTCAGTCCCTAGACCTCTGTGGGCCTTCCAGAGTGGCTACCAGACACCAGAGAGGTGACACACCCTCACCCTGAAACCCCAGCCACAGTGTACAGAAGGGCTTGGTGGGGCTGGGAAGACACTACCCTGTTCAGTGCCCTCTCTGCAGACACTGCAGCTCTTCATCTCCCAGGCAGCCAGCCATTCATGGGCAGCTCTGTTTCAGAGCTTGTTTGCTTTCGGCCCACTGCTATTCTCTGGTCCCCCTGGGGGCCCCCACCCCTCTGGCCTAGGGCTTTGCCAGAAAGGACAATGGTCAGTAAACAGAGAAGCCAGTTATGAAACTCAGCGAAACTGGACAGGGGTTGGACAAGTTCTGCTGAGCCCGGTGGACATAAATGTACATAGGCCTCTGTTTCCTCATTTATAAAATGGACACAATGGTACCAGGCTGGTGGAGCAGGAAGGGAACTCAAGGCCTGATACACAGTAGAAGCTGCCCCACAAGGTTTCTGGACAGCCAGCTTTCTTCACTCAGATGCCTGAGATTGGGGTATATGTACCCACTGAGTGACAGTAACCTCAGGCTGCAGTTGGGACTTGAGTTCAGTTCAAGCTTGGCTGTGCAATCTGGAGCAAAGAAGTTCCCTCTGTGAGCCTCTGGATATCGGTCTATCAACAGACAGTAATGTCCACGTGCAAAACTATGAGGGAAAGCAGAAGTGAGCCTATGGACTGTGACTATGGTCAAACTAGTCTCTCTCTTTATAGTGATGACATCATGCAAAAGAAGGTGACGTCTCAGAGCCACTGAGCCAGTGCCCACAGACCAGACCCAGAACTGAGGTCTCTGGACAATCAGACCAGAACTGAGGCCTCTATGGAACAGGGCTCCCTGGCACAGCTAGCTGGGCCTCTGCCCTGGCAAGTCGATCCTGGGCGTGGACAGCCATTGGGAAGCTAGCCAGTGAGGCTTGGCTGAAGCTGTCCTAGGGACTGAAGCCACGGGCCCTCTCCCAACTTCTGGAGCCAGCCCCACCTAGTGTTGTTAGCCAGGTCAGGACATTTGGAGAAGGCCTGGCTCCACCACTTCCTGACCCTATGCCCTGGAAGCAGCAAGATTTGGCCCATTGTGTACCACATTGTGGCAGCCCGGGGCCTTTTCTGCCAGGACCCACTATAGCCAAAAGTTTCTCTTGCCCTGGGGTAGGATCTGGGAGACTTGGGACAGCAAAGAACTATGTCCTAGCCTGTTGTCCCATCCCTAGCCCTGTGCAACCACCCTCAGAAGAGCCTAGGGACAAATGCAGGTCAATAGCAAGACAAAGAGGTCCAGATGTAAACACAGTGACTTAGGGTAAGAAAACTGGCAGGAACCTTGGACTGGGAGTACAGATCTGTGCTGGGGACAGAAAGCACCCCAGTCAGAGAAGAAAGGAAGCATTTGGGGGTGTCATTTGGAAAGAGCTCCTACCAGAAAAGGTTTTGGGATTGAATCTCTGACCTACCACCTAATTACTTGAGTGCCTTTGAGTGTGTCACTTTGGCTCTTAGACCCTCAATTTCCTCATGGCTAAGTGGGGATTATAGTATCTTCTTCTCATGTGTTTATAAGAATTTAACAAGGTAAGAAAAAAAAAAAGAAAAGAATTTAACAAGATAAAATATCTTAGGGACTTAACATAGGGCTTGGTGCAGATTAAGAGAATGTAACAAAAGCTGCTGTTATTGTTGGATTAGAGATTTGGATGAGAGTTTCAATCTCTCTGAGTATCAATTTCCTTGAGTGGAAATTAGAGGTAAAAACACCTTCCTGGCCAGGTATGGTAGTGTGTGCTACCTGTAATCCACTCAGGTTGCAGAAGCAGGAGAATCACTGCAAGCCTAGATAACAGTGAGTTTCAGAGCAGTCAGGGCTGGCTAGCAAGACCCTGTCACGAAACCAATCAACCAACCAACAACAACAACAAAAGTTTTCTTGAATGTTAGTCAAAAGGATTAAATGAGATCATAAGTGTGAACTATGCAAGGATGATGCTCTTCATAAAATAGATGTTTACATTTTTAAAAATAATGGTTTATAAAAGCAAGTTGTCCAAGAGATCTATCTGCAAGCCCATGTTCACAGCAGTACTGTTAGCAATGGCTAAAGGCAGAAGGGAGTCAAGTGTTTATGGATGTAATGAAGATGTAAGTAACATGAATATCACACAGAGGAACAGTGACCTTAAATACCTCCTGGTAGAGGGATGAACCTCAAGAACATTATTCCCAATAGAACAAGCCAGTTATGAAACAGCAAATACTATGGGAATTCACTTACATGAAACCCAAGAACCAAATGTATAGGGACATACTTTTAAATGATGACTGTCAGAGATGAGAAGATATTGTCTAGAGGGACCAGAGCTTCAGTTCTTCAAGATGAAGACTTCTAGGGGTGGATGGTGGTGATGGAGGCATAATACAGGCAACGCATTTAATAGCACAGAATCGTGTGTCTAAAACGCATGCGGTGCTAACTTTCATGTTGTGTCTATTTTGCCATAATAAAAACAATAGGAAAACAAATGTCAGTTTCCTTGCCTCTTTATGAGAGATAATGTACTTTCCAGTGGGAACCTAGTTGAGAGGACTCGGGTGACAAGTGAACCAGGCCATCCCTAAGATCCTTCAGGCTCTGGGACTCAAGGGTATAGAAAGAAATAGGTGGTAAACAGCATCTGGCCAAGTTGATATGGAGATCAACTTAATTCTTCACCAAGATCCAACAGGCCTGGTAGAGGCTCCCCAGGCCAACCTCATGCTGATGGGCACAGTGATGTGGGCCAGATGGTGTCAGGTCCTCCTGCCTTGGGCTTCATATGAAGCCCTACTTTGTCCTCACAAACCTATAGCTAACTACCACCACAGCTTCCCGCGTGGGGCTCTAGCCACAACACAAGCTCATGCGCTGAATGCTACTCTGAAGGCTGTCAGCAGGCATCCCAGAAAAGACGAAGGGGCGGGTGTGGGCAAGAGGTGGAACATGGTCTTTGTGAACCCAGATACAAGGTGTCCAGTACAGTTAAATTAAGTCTGAGTGGCCTTCTAGCCAAGAAATGACCAGGCCATGTTCAGGGACCAATCTGAAAGGAGCCCAAATCTCTACCTGAAGTGTACTTGGGCAAGTGGCTTCTTCCACTACATTCCAGTTTCCTTCTCTGTAAAGTGGCATGGTAATGGCCACTCTGTAGGATGTCGGGGAAGATCAAAGGCACTGTGTGTGGTACTCAGTGACAGGCATCCAAAGCGCCTACCCGGCCCTTACATAATATGCCCCTTATCCACCCCTGACCTCTGCTTATGTCTTTGCATTCAAAGCAGAGGACACCCGGAGGCTTCCATCCAAGGCCCAGAGACAGAGTGGTGGCCGCCCAGGGATGGGCAAGGGCCTTAGCTCACTCCTAAAGAGTCTGCCCCCATTTCTCTTCTTCTCTGAATTTGGCCTGCTCTGTCCCATGAAAACAGTAAGGACTCTGGCTTCCTGCTCTGACACTCACTAGTGGGCCTCAAAGTCTCTAAACCTCACTGCCTTTGGGCATAGAATGGCCAGACCATGTCATGGGTTTGCTACAGCTTAATTTTAGTTAAAAACACAGGAAATATCCAATGGGGAGATGAAGGTCAGGGGCTAGCAAGATCAGAGACAGAATCCATGGAGACCTTCTGTGCAACAGGACCATGGTAGGCACTTCTCCAGAGCCTTCCATGGCCCCAGTGCAGACAGAAGACAGGACTCCTAAGCTTGGCCCTCTCTGACCCTCTGGCCATATGCCTTAAGCGTTTTTTGCTCACCGACCACCAGAATACCCTCTGTGCCGTTCTACTTAGCCTCTCTCTAACCTTAACGCCCTACCTCCAGGACACTTGGGAACTGGCTTTAAATGGCTTTGTATGTGACTTGGGGCTAGCACCCTTGTTCACAGGAGACAAAATAAGGTGGTGAGTTCCAGGTGCCAAGAGGGCTCAGGAAACTCTTGCCCATGATCTACAGCCTCCTCTGCTGCAGTGCCCACGGCAGCTGTTAGCAATCTGCTTCCCAGGCCTCAACAGCAGCGCGATTTGCTCTCCATGAAGGCCCAAGAAGCAGTCTCTGTCAAGCCAACAGAGGTATCCAGGGAGCCAAGAGGAGAGAGGGCCAGGGCAGAGGAAAATTACAGGTGCTTGTCCTAGCCAGTGCTGGCTGGCTGGCCTGAAGAGCTAGGGGTCTGGCAGGTTGTTCCTGAGCCATGGACTTGGCCCCATGCCTTGACCCCTGTCTGAGCTAATGGAATGGTGGGTGTATTTGAGGCTCTAGTATTCCTCTGGGACACTCCTACTCTTTGGCATCCAGAAACAGGGAGGAGGAGGGAGAAACAGGCAGGCCTTTGTGAGGAAGAGAAAAGGTTCCTGCCCTGCTTGCTGGGTCCTGGGTTCTACCATGATGAAGGAGCCCATTCGGGCCTAGGAGCCCACCACTGCCAGAGCTCAAGCACCATGCTCTTGGGATCATACCTGTACATTGTGTGTGCTATACCACACCTAGTGTTGTTTATGGTATGATCATGGCGCACACCGGGCCTTGTGCTCCTTGGACCTTGTCCTGAGGGTCACCTTTGTAGCTGTCCTGGTATAACTCTTACCTTGGGACACGGGCCATTCCATGCCCATTATATGATACACTCTACTGTGTGCCATCTTCCCAGTCCCATGTCCACAGGAGACATTAGCAGTGCATGCCACAATTTTGTTCCAGATCCATGAACAGTGCCCCTCGCTCCAGAGCATTCACAGCCTAAGAGGCCACCCTTGTCAGAAGCAGTCTCTGGGACACACTCCCTGCCCTCTGCCACTACATGATGTCATCAAAACCACTTCCCCTTTCAGTACCTCATCTTCCTCAGCTCTAAAATGGAATGACAGCAACACTCCCCTAACAGGGCTGTCATGGGGATTAAAGTAGATAATGTATTGCTGCTAGTCCAGTGCCCAGCACAGAAAAAGTGCTGTGAAACACTGCCTGGGGTTGTTACAGAGGCCCCGTGCAGCATGCACCAGGATCCCACTTCCCCTGTGTCTACTGTGTATGAGACACTGTGCACACTAGGGAAATCCAAACAACATACAAGAGGGTGGGATTATCCCCTTATTATAAGGAGAAATTGGAGGCTCAGAGCAGGGTAACAATTGGCACGTGGTCAGCAGGGCCACAAGGGAGGCTAAGAAGGCAGGGAGCTGGACATTCAAAGAGACAGAGCCTGAAGAGTTGTGTGCTACAAGGCAATGGAGGAGATGGTAGACAGAGGTTACCAGGGACCTTCTTAGGGGTGATGAAAATGTTCTCAAATTTGATTGTGAAGATGGTTGCAGAACTCTAAGTTCACCACACACAAAAAAAAATCATTGAATTCATGAAAATGGGTGAATTCTATATCGAGAAATTATATTTGAAGTTACTTCAATCAATTGTGTAAATTCTATTTCAGGAATGATGCTTTATGTTTGGTTACAAAATAAGCTTTCCACTGTCAACTCCTTGGAGACCCAGCTGGGAGTTCCCTGGGGCCACTGACAACAGAGGGCGGCTGGCAATCTCTACGGAGCAGGTGGGCAGCATAATCTCTGGGAGAGTTTGGAAAGAGTAAGGATTCCCAGGCCCCACCCCCAGCCTTGGAGTGTGTAGGTCTGGGTGGGGATCAGGAACCCAACTCTAAAGGATTAGCTACCTATAGGAATTACTTGGCAAAGCCACAGTTGGGGAAACTGAGGCCAAGCAGAAGAAGGGACGTGTCTGGCCAGGTTGACCAAACAGCAAGAGAGCCAGGACTAGAATTGGGGCCCCCTTCCCTTTCCCTCTCCTTTTCCTCTGGCTCCTTCCAGGCCTCCCTCAGTCATGAGCTGTGACTCAGAGCTCTGAGTCATCCTGTGGCATCACAGAGAGAACTTCTTAGGAAAAACAATCCCTACACAAATCTCCCCCGATCTTGGAAACAAGATAGGCCCAGTGGGCTGGGAGGAGGGGAGAGAGAACTCAGGCTGGAGTAGAGGGCCCCGGGCTCCCAGACTTGACGGCTCCTCTTAGTCAATGACTTAGGGCTCTATATAAGGAACCTCAGTTTTGCCCCCTGTACACCAATACCTTTTACTGCACACAGAAGCTTATATGGAGCAGGCATCATAATAACTGTGTGTGTATTCATATGTATGCTGTAGAGCATGTAGAGACTTCCTAACTGTTTTGGAAATATGGTCTCTTTCTGAACCTGAAGCTTGCAGACTGGCTAGCCTGGCTGGCCAGGAAGCCCCAGCCTGGAATACTCCTGTCTCGGCCTTCCCAGTGCTGAGATTGTGTGTGCTGGAGATCCAAACTCAGATCTTCATGCTTGTGAGGTCAGCACATTACTGAGTGAGCCATCTCTCCCACCCCATGATAAGAATTTTTTTTGTCTTTTTGAGAAAGGGTCTCCCTGTAGCCCCAGCTGTCCTGGAACTCCCTATGCAGACCAGCTGGCCTTGAATTCACAGAGATCCACCTGCCTCTGTGTCCCAAGAGCTGGGATTAAAGGCGTGCGCCACTATGCATGGCTCCATGATAAGAATTTTGTAAGCATTATCTTTGTGACTACTCCTCCCAAACCCATGGGTAGCATCATCTGATTTTAGAGGTGGGGAAACTGAGGCTCAGACAACTTCTGCTGAAGACTGCACAGTTAGGAAATGCAGCACCCAGTTTGAATTCAGGGATACCTGCCTCTGCTGCCTGACTCCTTTAAAAAGCACCTACAGATAGGCTGGCATGATGGCTCAGAGGGTAATGGCACCTGCCACCAAGTCTGACAACCTGAGTTCAATCCCTGGGAACCACAAGTGCCATGGTGTGCAACTGATAAGATCTGTGAATAGTAGAGGAGCCATAAGCTTCATTAAGAAAGCTATCAGGTCATAAAACCCCCAACCAAATGATAGGAAACTGACAATCTAGTCTCACTAAAGCTTTATCAGACAAGTCACTCAGTGGCAGATGTCAAAACCAGCTGCAGGAAGCCTTTGAGGTACTATCTTGCTGGGCCTGGAAAATTATCTTAACAAAGGCTTTACTTATGCAAAGGTACTAGGCCCCAGCATCAAGTACATACCCACTGGATCCTAAGTAAAATAAAAAGGGTCTGTCACCCCCACCCCATTGACAAAGGTCCACTCGTTGCCAAGAGACCGGATCTTTGTTCCTCTTGCTGCCCGCCTGTCCCAAGGTCTGGTTCTGGTTCTTCTTAACTCTAAGCTTCGTTTTCCCTCTCCAAAAATCTAACAGCAGGGGCTGGAGAGATGGCCTAGCGGTTAAGAGCACCGACTGCTCTTACAGAGGACCCGGGTTCGATCCCCAACACCCACATGGCGGCTGAGAACCGTCTGTAACTCCAATTCCAGGAGAACTCCAGTTCCAAGGGGAATCCGACACCCTCTTCTGACTTCCGCGGCATTGCGCGACACGGGTGCACAAACCTACATGCAGACAATACATTCATACACATAAATAAAAAAAAAAAATCTAACAGCAAAACACACACACACACACACACACACACACACACACCATGTAATAAAAAATTAAAAAGTATAAAAAGGACCTATTACAGACAGGGTCCTGATGATTGGGCCCAATCAGATTCAAAAGATGAGTCCATAACGAGTGCCCAATCCCCAATGCTTTCTTCCTGACTTCCCTCCTGAGTGACGGGCCCTGCCTAGGGACTTCCCGTCTCAGTGGGCAGTCCACATAGGTACACAGGCAATCATCTGTGGGCAAGGGAAGCACAAAGAAAGGAGACCACAGCCTGATGGCGCCACAAAGAGAAGCGTCTGAGCAGAGCCTGGGTGGAGGCATCACAGGAAGCACAGGCTAAGGGGCCAGGCCACAGGTGGGGCGGGGCCTGCTACTGTGGCCTGCTACCATGCATGAGGGAGGCCTCGACCATCAGTGTCCTGGTCACAGAGACAGATTTTTAAGCAGAACAGAATGGGAACAGGTTCTCACCTCTGCAGCAAAGAGACTGGATGGTGGCTGACCTGGAAGTCGGGCTTTCTCTCAGGTTCATCTGTTGTCCCTCCTCTGGGCAAGTTGCAGAGAGCACTCTAAGTCCTCTGCTACTCACCCATGGATCACAGTTGCCCCCAAGGGCTTCTTCCTTGTCCATGACTGGGCAGGGCAGAGGGGATATGGCCACCAGCATAGGCCAGTTTAATCTCTCGGGCCTATAAATAGAACCCTGTGGCTGGGGCTGAAATAGCTGTGCCAGGCCCAACTCTACAGGCATCATAGCACGCACAGTTCCGGAAACAGCTCTTCTCCCTCACACAACTAACAGCCCCAACTTCCTCAGGAAACCATTGTTCACACTCCAAGGAGCCAGTGGATCTGAGAGAAGAGCCACACCTACCTACTGGGAACACTGGGGACAGTCCTGGGGCCCCTTTTTTGTTTCTTGTTTTTTGAAAAAAAAAAAAATTTTTACTTTATTCTATATGTATGGGTGTTTTACCTGTGTGTATGGAAGCACATCATGTGCTTACAATGCCCATGGAGGCCAGAAGAGGGTGTGAGATCCCCTGGAACTAGAGTTACACACCATCTGGGTGCTGGGAACTGAACCACTGAGCCATCACCCCAGCCCCGATTTCCTAGCTTCTTACCTCTACTGTTCCGGCCCAGGGTCTTGGTTTCCCAAAATATGAACTACAGAGGTCAGAGGTCAGTTTGCACACTCTGGCCCTTTGGGTCCGGAACTGTCTGGGATTCCTGTCTCCCTCAAATACCCAATACATTGTGATCATCCTCCCAAAAAACTTGGGAATTTTATTTTATTACTATACTTATCGATTTCAGTGCTTGGAATCAAACCTAGCCCCCCCTCCCACATGTTAGGCAAACATTCTATTATTCACAGTCCCTGTGACACTTTAAAATTACACTTTGTTATTGGCATTTAGTATTTTTGAGAACCTAGTTAGCAGGCATAAGCCAGTACCGTGTGCTGAGTCTGAAGAGTCAAACACGGCCTATCCAGCCCCCTGTGCCTGGCCCTACCAAAGTCATCTGCTCTCCGCATGGCTGCCTAGCACACTCCATGAACACTGCTGGGAATGTCTTGTTTCTGGTTCAGATTACAGATTTTTGGCCAAATCTGGAGCAGACTGTGACACGCACAGGGCCTTAATCAACAGGCTCCCCAGCCAGCCCATGTACCAAGCACGTGCCTAAGAACCCACTTCTCTGTTTCTTCCGAAACGTCTTTTAACCCACTTCCTGGATGAGGAAATGAGCTGAGGGGGTACTGAGGGGCTTGGTAAGGAGTGCACAGCACATCCAGGTCAGACTGACATGGTAGCTCAGATCCGTTCACTCCCAGAGTTGAGGGCTCAATTACACCTCAGTACTACAGGGACCCAACTCAGGACAGCTCAGGACAGCTGGTCAACGGGGACAGGACTGAACAAAGGAAAAGAACAGAGACAGGGAGACTATTCCTGTGTATGCAAAAGAAGAAGCCATGATAGGGTCTCACTTGTGGCTTGCAGCATTGCCCTCTCAGACTGGGCCATCCATTGAGTCCCTCCTCATCTCAATAGCTACCCATGGCTCCTGTCATCCACAGGACTGAGGCCTGGCATTCAAGGTCTCACCCAGGTCTCTCTCCCAGTCACTCAGCGCTCCTCCCTACCTCAGTCTCCCCACATGACTCACTAGCCCTCAGGCACAGAGGGCTCCTCCTCCAGGTGGCCAGCCTTTTGCACATAATCCTTTTGCCCAGAACACCCCATTCCCCATCTCAGTGCAGTGCTCATCAGATGGCAAGCTCCCTGGGTGCCTTGGACTGTATCATAATGCACTCTGGGCATCAGCTACCACCATTTCCCTTGGGAATTAGAGTGTCTCTCCTCTTATGGTGGGTACAGTTTACTTCCCTCTCCAGAGCAGAAATCAGCAAGGGTTGGCCAGGGAAGAAACAAAACAAAACAAAAATGTAAAGAAGCAAAAGAATCCTGGGGAAGTACACATTTCTCAGCACTGCTTGAAGCGAGGCCTCACCCAAGGCAGTGTGCGGACACTGCGGGAAACACCAAACCACACTGTCCAGGTTTATTAGGTGGATCTGTGTGTCGTCTCACTCACGATTCCCCTAATGAAATCCAGGTAGGTCTCCCATGGTGAAGCTCCCAACAGTCCTTAGTGGTCTGACATAAAATCCAGTCCTGAGCAGCATGGTCTGGAAGTTTCTGTCCCCTTTGTCCCACCTTTCTCTCTTCTGGAAATGTCCTCCCTTCCAGGCTACCCTGCCATCCTGCACTCAGGCTTCTTGGATCTGTCCAAACCAGCTTCACCCTCCTCTTCTGCTCCCATAGACCATCATTCTGTCCTCAGCTGAAGAAAGAACGGATCTGTGGTATGTGTAATGATCTACATAGGACGCCGGTGGGATGGGAGAATCTCACTCTTCACCACCCAGCCCAGAGCCAAACACGTCTACGAATGAATAAGTGAGTTAACCCATGTCTGTAATTCAAGGCGAGAAGGTGTCCAGAATCTTGGTGAACATTTAAAACAGAAAAATAGGGCCTCGTGCATGAGAAAGGTGAGATGCATGGGACAGACAGTGCAGCTTCCCAATAACAAAGAGGAGAAGGAGAAGGTATCAGAGGATTTGACAGGGGGAGGACACTGGGGTGCCTTGGTTGAACCCAAGTTCATGGATACAGATGTGAGGCAGAGGACTGGCAGGGTGAACAGGCAGACGCGTGTCTGGAACTGAGAGGAAGGAGGGCCAGGGTAGAGGAAAATTACTAGTGCTGGCTCCAGTCAGTGCTGGCCCACTAGCTTTGGAGAAAGGGAAGCTGGGGGCCTGACGGGCCCTTCCTGAGCCATAGACTGGCGCCCCACGCCTTGACCTCTGTCTGAGTTAATGGGGTAGTGGGTGTACCTGCGGCCCCCAGCCCTCCCCTGGGACACTCCTACTCCTTGGCATCCCTGTGCAGTCTGCGGAAGTGAGGCAGGCAGAAGGTGAGGTCTTTGTGGCAAGGTTAGCAAAGGCATTCACAAAAGGAACACTCCTTATGATAAGATCCGTTCCAGGCAGCTCAGCTTCTGGCGCTGTCAAAAGCAGGGCTCCAAGAAGCCAGATATGGCTCCTAAGCAGCAGCTGAGGTGGGGCCGGTCCCCTGTGTGGGCCTCATGGACCTTCCAGGAATCCCTGGCTCTGAGGACTAAGTATCTTGGAGCCCATCAAAGGCCTTTTCGTCTAGACTTTGGGAAAAAGGAACCTGGCCGGGGTTGGAAGCCAGCTAGCTGCCCTGGAAGCCCAAGTACTGTAGGAATATGTCCCCTACTTCTTTTAGCAAGCAACAGTGATGTTATGGGCTGATCAGTGATGCCATGGGCCATGGGGTGCTTTCGCAGCTCTTCTTACAATTAGAAATTTGCTCTGTCTGGGGGTTGGAGGTAGGGCTGTCCCCATCTCCTAGTAAGCCTTCCCCTTCCCAGGTCACAAAGTCCTCTGGCATCTACAAGCACATCTCACCCCCCCTACAATCTTGTTGGGTGGATACTGGGGAGATCAATGAACCACCTTCCTTACAGGTTTAGGTGGAGAAACTCAGGCCCAACTTGGGAGGGAATCTGGGTCTCCTGGCTTGAAGCCCAGCACTCCACTCCACCCAGCCTCCCAGAAGGCTCACCTGGGAATCCCATAGGTGAGTTCCACCCAGCGAGCCAGCCAGCCAGCCAGGTGCAGAGTGAGTCATCCACCCTCCCATGACTCACAGGCCTCAGGTGCCGCCTAATACCAACAAGCAGAGAACTTAACAGCCACACCTCCAACTTCTCAGACCTCTGCACAGCCTACAGGGAGAGGTCCTGCCTTGCCCTCTCATGGGCAATCTACCCTGCCACAGAGGAGGTCTCAGAAGTCCTGAGAGGGAAATGAATACTCCTGAAGTCACCCAGCAAGCAAGCAGCACAGCCAAGGGGGGAAGCCAGGCATCCGATGTGCAGCCTGCTTGCCTCATCCCTTTCCCGAAGGAGCACCCTCACCTGCCTTCCTCGCAGGGAGAGCAGATGAGGTAATGAATTAACAGTTCTCTGGGCCACATGTGGAGAAGCTTTGAATCAACCACAATTGTGTGGCTTTTTCTACTCTGAAGTCCCTCTAGACTCCCCTGGATAGTCAGGGCTATGACTGGGCAGACGGTGGTTCTATGTTGCTTTACCTACCTTACAAGAATGCACAGAACGAGAACCACTCCGGGGGAGGAGATGCTGTGATAGCGTCTGAAGCACAGCACAAGGGGAATCAGCCCCACCTGGAAAAGGGCCCAGGAATCTCAGTGTCGGGCTTGGAGGTCACCTGGCTAAATCCCCATTTCATGCTTCCTCCTGGCTGCACACCTCTAACAATGGGGCACTAGCTTCCTGCTAAGGCTGCCCAGACCTGCTGCTGGTGGGTTGGATATTAAAAGAACTGACCTGAGGGCTGGAGAGCGGCTCAGCAGTTAAGAGCACTGGCTGCTCTTGCAGAGGACCCAGCAGCCACATGGTGGCTAACAACCGTGTGTAACTCCAGTTCCAGGAGATCCAACACCCTCTTCTGACTGCCTCAGGCACTTCATGACACAGATACACTTAGATACAAGCAGGTATTACACTCAGACATATAAAATAATAATAATAATAATAATAATAATAATAATAATAATAATAAAAGAATTGACCTCAGATCTCTGTGCATTTGAGGCCCGACTGGTCTACATAGTAAGTTCCAGGCCTGCTCAACCTCTCCCCCCCAAAAAATATTGACCTTGGGATGTCAGGCTATTTTATTTGCTCCTTGGAGTAACTGCTTCATTCCAAGATCGTGGCCTTCCACAAGACCTGGCAAACCCCAGGCTCAGAGCGTGTTAGGTGAGGGGATGAAGGACTATCCTACACCAACCACAAGGTGGGTTATGCAATCAAGCCCTCCAGCCCTCATCTTCCAGGGACAACCTGGAACTTCACTCCTGAGTTCCCTGAGTTCCAGTTAGCTCCACATGAGGTGCAGTGGAGCAGGCTGGCTCTTGCCTACACTGGAAGATCTTGCTCCCAGCTTCTCTCAGCCAAGGGTGAAGTCAGGATCCCAAAGCACTGGGGCCTGTAGGCTCCTGAAATGAGGGCACAACAACCCCTTTCTCAAGGTCACAGTAAATCTCCCAGACATTGGTGATGGCTTCTGCCATGTCTGTAGGTGACACGGGTGTGCAGTAGTGGACCCAGAGCTATGGGAGTTAAATGGCACCTCTGCAGACCTTTCTCAAAGAATCTTGCAGAAAATTCTGGATTCCTAGGAGCAGATCAAAGCACAGTTGGGTTTTGTTCTTGAAGATGAGGATGACTCTCCATACTCTGTTAACCCCCAATCAGAATCACCTGCTCACCCGAAGGCCACATACACATCCCAAGCACACCCCTCCCCCTCACTCTCTCCATTCAGCAAAGGGCACCACCATCCACCAGCTACACAAGGGAGCAGGTCACTTTCCTCAATCCCCCCACCTCCTCTTTCACCTGAACTACTTCCTGCCAGTTCAGACTCTCTCCACACCATGTCTTTTCTCTGCCAACATGGTCACCTCTCCCTTGGGCAGCTCCCTAAGTGGCCTCCACATTCCCTCTCTGGCCTCCAGACAAGACCCCCAGTCAACTTTTCAGTGTCCACCCTGCCATACTAAATTGCAGCAATCTCTTTCTGTATCTATCAGTCTCTCCCAACAGACTGCAATCTGTTTACACATATCCCCGACCCTGGCCAAGCCTGGGGCCGCTGCAGCTCCAGATTCGCCAAAGGAAGAAATTAGTGAATCATAAGCTTGCACATGTGCACCACACATGTGCACATTCCCGCAGAGCCTGCTTGAAGTACAGATGCTGCCATCTATGGGCAAGAGAAGCACTGCACTCTTCCTATGACTGAGCTATCAGGAGCCCCAGGTTTCACACTCGGCTAGAATGAACCACAGCTAAGTCCACGTTTGTCTATTTTCCCTTCTGGATCTTACAGCTCCAGCAACTCAAAAACAAGATGCACAAACCACGGACTCTAGGCTCCTGCTCATATGCTCTGGATGGAGCCAGAAAGAAGGGCTTCAGTTGCAGTCCTCGAGGTCCCAGCCTGAGGCTCTGGCTCTGAGTCTGTCTGCTGAATTACACGTCAGAGCAGCTCCCCAGAGACAGGGCCACGGAGGGGAAAGCTAGTCCTCAGGTAGGGGAGCTCGCTGCCAGTCAGTGTGCAAACCACCAGGGGACCCTGTCTGTCTAGGCTGCTGAAGAGAAGCTGTCTGCCTTGCTGGTGACTGCAGAGGCTGGGGCAGCATCTCTTCTCTCCCTATGGGACCATCCCCTCCCGAATCATCAAGAGGACTTTTGGACTTGGTGTCCAGTCTCATTGTATGGATTCAAATGACAACTGATGCCCACAGTTGTTACCTTCTGTGTACTTACCAAATGTCGGACTTTACATCCTGTCCCATCCTCATGGAACTCTGCTAGGGAGATCTCATGAAACTCATTTCACAAAGCGAGGTCCCAGGCTCACAGCAGTGCCATAAGGTGCCAAGGGTCCCACAGACAGAATGCCTAGGCAGTTCCCACCAAGTCACACTACTTTCCTTAGTAAGAGGCTGTCAGGCTAGGCTTCTTAGTCACTAGAGAAATACTCAGAGCTCTAGTTGCTCTGGTTCACAGCAAAGTTCTGTAAAGAGCTACAGGGTATGGGGGCTGGAGAGATGGCTCAGCGGCTAAGAGCACTGACTGCTCTTGCAGAGGACCTGGGTTCAATCCCCAGCACCCACATAGTGGCTAAGAACCGTCTTTAACTCCAGTTCCAGGGGAATCTGATGCCCAGGGGAATCCGAGACCCCTTCTGACCTCCGCGGCATTGCACAACATGGTTGCACAAACCTTCATGCAGACAGTACATTCATACACATAAAAAATTAAAAAATTAAATTAAAAAAGAAAGTAGTAAACTAAAAAAAAATTTTAATTTGATTCCCAGCACCCGCATGGCGGCTAAGAACCATCTCTAACTCCAGTTCCAGGGGAATCCAACACCCTCTTCTGACCTTCACAGCATTGTGCGACATGGGTGCACCAACCTACATGCAGACAGTACACTCATACACATAAGAAAATAATAAACTTGGGGCTGGAGAGATGGCCTAGTGGTTAAGAGCGCCGACTGCTCTTGCAGAGGACCTGGGTTCAATCCCCAGCACCCACATAGTGGCTAAGAACCGTCTTTAACTCCAGTTCCAGGGGAATCTGATGCCCTCTTCTGACCTCCGCGGCATTGCACAACATGGTTGCACAAACCTTCATGCAGACAGTACATTCATACACATAAAAAATTAAAAAATTAAATTAAAAAAGAAAGTAGTAAACTAAAAAAAAAATTTTAAAGCTACAGGGTACAATAGTTGAGGTCCTGCTGTGTGCCCTCTCTGCCAAATAATCTTCCTGTTTGTTTTAATTGATGTTTTTCCTTCCTTCTGTCTTTTTCTTTCTGTGTTTTGTTTTGTTGTTTTTTCGTTTTAACATTCTTTTAAATATTTTTTAAGGCAGTTCTTAGCTCAAGTATATATAAAAGCAGACTTGAGCCCCTTCAGGCCATGAGTCAGCATTCATAGACTTCGAGAGGATAATGTTTATGATCTTAAGTATAAAACCTTCTGGAAGAAATGTTTATTTAAGCCACATGCTGGCCCTTCGGATCTCTCTCCCCCTTCAGATGGCTTCCTATTGAGTCACTCTCTCCCCAAGAAGGTTCTACCTCTCACTGCACAATTAAGCAGAAAAGTATTTCAACAGTTGCTCATCTTCTAGAAACTCATAGCAGTGGAACAAATAGTCTGAACCAGAGTTTGAAGAGACGAGGAAGGCAAATATTTATGGGTACAAGGAACCTCAAGGGTGAGACTTAAGGGCTGGGACAGCTCAGGGGTGTGGCACTTGCCCAGCATGTCCAAGGCTCTGGGTTCTATGCACAGCTCTGATTTTTTAAAGTATCTGAGGTCTAACAAACTCCTCATTCCTCATCAATGGATTTGACTCTTAAGCAGTTATTCTAAATTGATAATAAACTGATTATCTCCTTTAGCCCAGGCTGGCCTTGAACTCAATAGGCAGCTGAGGATGAACTTTTGATACTTGTCCTTGTGTTTCTGGCATCACAGTCATGAACCAGGCATGCATTGCTGGGGATCTAACACAGGGCTTCATGTGCTAGCTGAGCTATTCCTCATTGTGGACACGCAGTCTCTCGGGGCTTGAGAACCCCTGGGTGTGGAAGTGAAGGGTAGATCTGGAAAATTTCTGAAGTTCATCTATAAAAGTCAGATCTGGAAAGTATTGTGAGGTGAGAAGGCAGTCTGGAGTGGGACCTTCTTGCAGAGGGTCACCCCAGACACAGCAGAGTCTCAAGGTCCTTCTGCCCCAAGTGTGGAGGCAGAGGGTGGCTTGGCTTGGGCCAAATGGTTGGTATGCTTATGGTTGAATCCATACTGGTGAAGAAACTGAGGCCTCCAGAAGTCAGGGCTGCTGGCTAAGCCAAGAATCTCTCTTTCCAGCTGCCAACATGCAACATGACATCGCAGTGCTGGGAGCCTAGGCACTGGGATTTTCCTAGCATGGAAAATTCCATGCTAGGAGTGAAGGTGCGCCACCCAGAGGGGCCCTGATGTCAGGAGTCCCTCCTGCCTATTACCATGTGCATATTTCCTGGCTTTTGTTTCATTTTCTCCCCTGCATGCTGTGACCTGACTATGACCAAGGCAGAAATAGACTGAGAATTCCCCCTCCCCACCAGCCTTTCCCCAGTTTTGAACCAAACCGTGAATAATTATTTCCATTTTCCTATGGATTGTGTCATTTTCTCTTAATGCAGGGGAGCTTTTAAACCCAGAGCCAGTCCTTATGGTGGGACAGGAAGACATCCAATAATAGCAGAGGTGCCCTGTAGTAAGAAAACACAATAAAGGAACATGCAGAGCTAAAGAAATGCCTGATAGGGGAATCATCAGTCCCCTTATACACACTGTGTTCTCTTTTACACACACGGTCATTACAAAAAAGATTCACCTTGGGCTTTGATGGCAAGGCCCCTGGTCCAATGTTTTTCACACTTGAATTCGTATTAGGATCCCACAGGGAGACCTTGGAGGTGTGGATTTGGATTCAGTAGACCCAGAGTAGGTAGGGTTGCCAGATAAAAGACTGGTTGCCCACTTAAATTTGAATTACAAATATGCAATAACTTTTTTGGTATAAGTATGCCTTAAATATTGCCAGGAGGATAGTAATACTAAACCATTATTCATTCTTTATCTGAAATTCTAATTTAACTAGCATCCTGTTTTCTTAGTTGCTAAATATGGCCATGCTGAGGGCAGAGCCTGAGATCCCACATTTCTGCAAAGCCCCCCAATACAGCCCTACTGTGTTTAAAATACCATTCAATCTATGAAATGGATTGTTTAAAATACCATTTCAATCTATGAAAATGGGATTTTATACAAGCATAAGTTTCATGAGCTTTTTAAAATAGACCATTAAAAAACCCAAACAAGTAGTTTCTACATTCTGAAAGAGTGTTCTAGAAGGGCTGGAGACATGGCCTAGCAGTTAAGAGCACCGACCGCTCTTACAGAGGACCTGGGTTCGATCCCCAGCATCCACATGGTGGCTGAGAACCGTCTGAAACTCCAATTCCAGGAGAACTCCAGTTCCAGGGGAGTCCAACACCCTCTTCTGACCTCCACGGCATTGCACGATACGGGTGTACAAACTTGCATGCAGACAGTACATTCATACACATACAGAAATAAATAAAAAATTTTTAAATTAAAAAAATATATATTTTTTTGGGGGGCTGGAGAGATAGCCTAGCGGTTAAGAGCACCGACGCTCTTGCAGAGGACCCGGGTTCGATCCCCAGCACCCACATGGCGGCTAAGAACCGTCTGTAACTCCAATTCCAGGAGAACTCCAGTTCCAGGGGAATCCGAGACCCTCTTCTGACCTCCGCGGCATTGCACGACACGGGTGCACAGACCTGCATGCAGACAATACATTCATACACATACAAAAATAAATAATAAAAAAAAAAAATATATATATATATATATTTTTTAAAAAGAGTGTTCTAGAAAGAAGTATTCTCATGCTAGCCCACAAAAACCTATACCCTGAATGGCATGGTTAAGTTAGGACTTCTACTTCCTGATCTGGAGCTTAAGAAGCCAACACATGGCCAGTCCATAAAAATGGGAATGACCCATGCCCACCTGTTCATGCCCCTGGGCAGTTTTGCATCAGATGAGAAACTAGCAACTCACAGAACCTGAATGATCTATCCAAGGCAACCAGGTACGTGTCAGCACCTTCCAGAATCCTAGGAATGGGCTCTGCTTGTAGCTCGGCTGGTAGCGGGCTTGCCTAGCCTGCATGGAGCTCTGGCTTTGGTCCCCAGCATTGCACAAAACCGGGCACAGGGATAGGGAGGGGCACACCTATAATCCCAGCCCTTGGGAAGTGGAAGGAAGAGGATCAGAGGTTCAAGGTCATCCTCCCTACATAGTAAGTTCAAGATCAGCCTTGGCCATGAGACCCTGTCTCTAAAACAACAAAATCTTAGGAAGTTAGTGTTGAAAGCTTAACTTTACAGAAGAGGAAACCGAAGCACAGAGGGGTAATTTGCTCAAGGTCTAAACCACAAGTGCAAAGCAGAAATCAGAAAGAGAACCAAGCTCTCTCTGCTCTTCAGCCTGGAATCTTTACTCTTTACCTTTTCTGATACCGAACTGTGCAAACAGATCTGCTGAATGAATGAATGAGTGAAGTCTGGTGTTTCAGGAACATGGTCCCTTGACCTTTTTTTAAAATTTTTTATTTATTTATTTATGTGTATGAATGTATTGTCTGCATGTAGGTTTGTGCACCCATGTCGTGCAATGCCACGGAGGTCAGAAGAGGGCGTCGGATTCCCCTGGAACTGGAGTTCTCCTGGGATTGGAGTTACAGGCGGTTCTCAGCCACCATGTGGGTGCTGGGGATCGAACCCGGGTCCTCTGCAAGAGTAGTCGGCGCTCTTAACCGCTAGGCCATCTCTCCAGCCCCAGGTCCCTTGACCTTCTAATAAGACACCCGGACCACTGTAGATGCTCCTTCAAGAACACTGTCACCACCAGGTATGGTGGCCCTGGACTTTAGCCTCAGCAGTTAAGTGTCAGAGTAGGCAGATCTTTGTGAATCTGAGGCTATCCAGGGCTACACAGAGAATCTCTGTCTCAAAAAAATAAATACTGTCACCTCATCAATGATGGTAGGAAAAGGGATCACTGTAACCTTTCTAAGCAACAATTTGGCAAAATGTAGCAAAAGCTACAAAAGCTACACAATGTATCACTTTTGAGCCAGGAACTCCATTTAGTTTGTTTGTTGTTTGTTTTGTGTTTTTGGTCTTTTCGAGACAGGGTCTCCATGTAGCCCCAGCTGGCCTGGAACTCACTCTGTTTACCAGGCTGGCCTTGAACTCACAAAGATCTGCCTGCCTCTGCCTCCCAAGTGCTAGGATTAAAGGCGTGCACCACCATGCCCAGCTTGTAATAGGAAAGCAAACACAAGGCAAGAGAGATGGTTCCGCAGGTTGAAACACTTGCTGTCAAACCTAACAACTTATGTTCAATTTCCAGAACCCCATGCTAGGATAGAACCCACTCCTGAAAGTCATCCTCTAACCTCAACAAGCCTGCCTTGGCATGTATGAGCCCACACATACACACATACACACACACACACACACACACACACACACACACAATCAATCAATCAATCAATAGATAGAAACTAATTTTTCACCAGGATGTTCACTGTAGTACTGTTTATGGACAGCCTACATGTGCAATATTAGATGATTAGTGGGTAGTAGTGAGGGCACATGCCCACTAAGGATGGAATTAGAGTGATGAAATGAAAAATCATGGTGGTATATGTCACCTTTATAGTTACAAAAGTAGGGCTAGAGTGTGTATCAATGGTAGTCTGTGTGAAGCCCCAAGTTAGACCCTCAGCACTGGAAAAGAAAAGACAAGACAAAACCTCTTTCTTTCTTTTTCTCTTCACAAATAAAATGCAAAATTTTACTTCTTTAGTCTCCTTGTACCCCACTGGAGTAAAAGATTTTATATAGAATAAACCCGCATGTACCTACTTATGTATAGTATACTTTAGAACTCTTTTAAAAGTTTAATTTAAAATATTCTTAGCAATGAGAAAATACTTGTTATAATACTGAGAAAAAAATAAAAAGTCAGAACAGAACATTACAAATACAGTATGATCACTATGGTAAAAAGTAAATGCATTGGGCTGCATTAGCCTTTAATCTCAGCATCAGGGAGGTAGAGGCAGGGAGATCTCTGTGAGTTCTGAGCTAGCTGGGATTATAAGGAGGACCCTGTCTCAAAAACCCAAAGCCAAACAAAAGCAATTGTCAAGAAAATGTCAGGAAAAGAGGGCTGGGGAGAAGGCTCAGCGGTTAAAAGCATTTACTGCTCACACAGACGACCCAGCATCCAGGCCAGGTGACTCACAATCCCTCTTAACTTCAGTTCCAGGGGATAAGATGCCTCTGGCCTCCATGGGCATTGCATTCACCAGCACACACCTGCACACACATACACATGCATACACATAATTAAAAATAAAATAATAATGAGCTGAGCCTGGGGTGCACATCTTTAATCCTAGCATTCAGGAGGCAAAAGCAGATGGATCTCTGTGAGATCATGGGCAGCCTGGTCTACATTAGTGAGCTCCGGACCAGCTGGGACTACAGGGGGACCCTGTCTCAAAAAGATGAAAGAGCTGGGCGTGGTGGTGTACACTTTTAATCCTAGCACTTGGGAGGCAGAGGCAGGCGGATCTTTGTGAGTTCAAGGCCAGCCTGGTCTACAGAGCGAATTCCAGGACAGCTGGGGCTACAGGGAGACCCTGTCGGAAGGAAGAGAAAGAAAGAAAGAAAGAAAGAAAGAAAGAAAGAAAGAAAGAAAGAAAGAAAGAAAGAAAGAAAGAAGGAAGGAAGGAAGGAAGGAAGGAAGGAAGGAAGGAAGGAAGGAAGGAAGGAAGGCAGGCCAGGAAGTAAATCACCCAAATGTTAGCAATGATGGCTCCAGGGCACTTATGTACAATTCTCTTTTTAAAATGTTTTATTTATTAGTTTTATTTTATGTTCATGAGTGTATTGCCTGCCTGTGTATAAGAGCACCTGTGTCATACAAAGCCTAAGGAGGTCAGAAGAGGGCATCAAATCCCCTGGAACTGGAGTTACAGAAGGTGTTAGCCACCATGTAGGTGCTGGGAATCAAACCTGAGTTCTCTGGAAGAGCAGCCAGTGCTCTTAACTGTTGAGCCATCTCTCCAGCCCCCTTGTTTTGTTTTGTTTTGTTTTGTTTTGTCTCATCTTGTCTTGTCTTGTCTTTTTATCCTCTAAAACTGTTCTTTTCCAAATTTTCAATCAGCCATCTTTATTTTCATGAGGAAGGACATTTCATGAAGGAAGGGAGACAAAATTGTATAAGCCACTCCTCAATTTTAACTAGTATGTACTTAGTACCCACCAAAAGCTCAGCCCAGCCACTGTCTCTATAGCAGGGAAATCAAGGACCCCACCCTGGAGGTTCATATATATGGAACACACACACTACCACACACACACACACACACACACACACACACACACACACACATATCATTTGCTTAATAAGCTTGGACCAAATGATAGATTTGTTGAAGCTGGAAAGTAACAGGATGATTTGCTTAGCCAACGCATAGTAAAGGACTCTACTCCTCGCAAGCCCCCACCCCCCATGGCCCTTCTTGAGAGGTTCAGAGGAGACTCTGCAGCTACCCTAAGCTTGAAGAAGAAACAGGAAGTCACTTCATTCCTCTAGGCAGAGCCTCAGTTTGCTTATCTGTAAAACAAGTGTCAATATTTCTTCCTTCATAAAACTATTTAAAGTAGCGAAAGCCAAAGGTGAGCCCATAGTTAGCAGTCTGAAGCTGGGAATTGTTCATTATGGCTCGTAGCATGAAGAACAGGTCTATGACTGAAACCCAGGTCTTAACTTCTCATCTACAAAATGGAGCAATCAGTTCTGCCCACCTTTAAGGACAGCAGCAGAACTGGGTCTGACCACCATAGGCTCACCTGGTACTCTCTCAGATATACAAGTGCCATGTTCGTGATGTTCCTGTGCTGAGCTCTGACTCAGAGGCTATGGGGGCTGGGCAAGCCTGACATTGTGCTGTCCACCCTGTGCATGGTGTGCAATGGACAAAAAGCATGCAGCAGCCAAGCCCTAGCCCTCACTTTGTCAGTGCCCCAGCCAGGACACAAACCCAGGCCTTGAGCTACCCAGCCTCACCCACCACACCCACTACTTTGCTCTGCTCTGCCTTGCCCTTCAATTGCCAATGTGGTCCCAGGCAAGGCAGGGGCAAGCAGACATTTCTCAGGCAGAGGAGGAGGGGAAGCAGACTGGCAGTAGGAACTACGCTTGCCTGTGGTCTCACACAAACCACACCAGGCTGAAATATGACACACGCTCATTCAGCTGAAAGGGAGGAGATATTTTTACTTAACATCCAGCAGCTGCCTAAACATTGCTCTCTTTCTCCCCCGTCCCCAAATGCATAAGTCTTGGGATCTGCTTCTCTCTGCTTCAGGCCACATTTTCTCTGGGGGCACAGGAGGACCCAGTTTTCCCAGGCTTTTCCACACTGATGTCTAAGGACATGTCAAAGAGTAGAAAGGAAAGATCAGTTCTGGCTGGGCTTCCATCTTACCAAAGGATCTTGCCTGCCAAGCCTATGCCCAGGAGCCTTGATTTCCTGAAATAGATGAGAGACTGACCCACACTGGGGATGGTAAAGAAGGGTATGGGTTTATAAATAACCCCTGGGAGGCCCCTCAGTCCCCCTGAGCTGCGCACATCAAGTTCCCTCCCCACAAAGAGCCACAATAGAGCTGAGTTCCCACTGGTCCTGGGGGCAGGGTGGGGGCTGGGGGAAGAGTTGGGAGAGAATTCTCAGTGCTGTACCTCTGTAAGCAGACCTCCGGAATCCAAGCACCAGCCTGTACCCAAAACATGCATGGCCACCTCTCTAAGCCTTGATCCTGTGTAAAGGGGAATTACTGCATCCTCCTCCAAGAAATGGCTGGGGGTAGGCAATGAAGTAACTGGTGTTCCAGGTAGCTTATTAGCTACCGTGCAGACCAAACTCCTTCTACTGTGCAGATGAGGGATCAGAGGTCCAGAGAGCCAGGACTTGCTGAAGGTTCCTCAGAACTAAGAGGGGCTGGAAGGCGGCTCTGCGGGTAAAGCCCTTGCCAAGGACCTGAGTTTGGATTCCTAGCACCTAGGTAAGAGCCAGGAGCACACCAGTGCATCTCTAGGCCCTGCGTAGGGGAGAGTAGAGGCAGGCAAGTCCCTGATGCTCACCAGTCAGCCTGCTAAACTGACACATACGCTCCAGGTTCAGTGAGAGACCCTGCCTCGAAAACCAAAGCGGAGGGGCCGACGAGATGGCTCAGCGGGGGAAGCATGTGCTGTAGGAGTCTGACAACCTAAGTTCCACCCCCAGAACCCAAGAAAAGGTGTGAGGAGAGAAACAGCTCTGCCAAGTTGTCCTCGGACCTCCACACGCACACTGTGGCACGCATACGTCACACATGCGCAATAACAAATGCTTAAAAAAATTAAAGTGGAAAGTAACAGAGGAAGATACCCAAAATTGATCTCTTGCCTCTACCCTGCCTCTGCATCCAGGGGCACACACAGACACATGTGCATACCACCCCCCCCCCACCTCATACACACACAAAAGAACTGAGAATACAGCCAGCACTTTTAACTTCTCTTACCTTCTCCTTTCTACCTATCAGGGCTTGCAGGCACAGGCTGTCAGTTTTCTTGAAGAAAACCAGAGACCAAAGTCTCTGCAAAGTACTCTAGGCCAGAAAGATACCATCTCTTTGGCCAGACAGCGTGTCATCACAGAGCCAAATTGCCCACGTGGAGCCAGGAAGAGAGACCCAGTGACCCCAGATGACTAGGACACATGAAGGCCTCCCACCCACAGTCCTTGCTTCTAACAGTCCGGCCCTGTGCACAAACCACTGTTCACAGTGGGCACCTCTGGGAAGGGAGGAGGGTAAGCCAAAGTGAAGGAGCCTGGGAGCCCGTACCTCTTTTTGAACCTATAGCAATAGCAATAATCTTTTTATTTTAAAAAACACTGTTCTTTGGGGGCTTGTGTTTTGTTTTTGTTTTTGGTTTTGTTTGTAAGAAGAACAGAACACTGAGCTGTCTGCTTTCAGCTTCTAGAACCTGATGGCAGTCGAGTCCCAAAGGGGGCTTCCAGCACTTGCTGCTGATCAATTCCAGCAGATTCTGCTCTGGTTGGCACCTGCTGCTGATGGCAAGACAGCCTCCTCAGGGCCTCTCTGCCTCTAGTACAGCCCTTACCATGCACCCCATATCAGCCACCAGGTCAATGAGAGGTTATTTGTTTACGACATGGTCTAACTTTGTAGCCCTGGCTGCCCTGGAACTTACTATATAGACCAGGCCGGCCTCAAATTTACAAAGAAAACCCAAGTGCTGGGATTAAAGGGGTTCAACACTACTCCTGGCCCAAAGAATTGTTTGTTTTGTTTTGTCTTTTTGAGACAGGGTCTCCCTATAGCCCCAGCTGGCCTGGAACTCATTCTGTAGACCAGACTGGCTTTGAACTCACAGAGATCCACCTGCCTCAGTGCTAGGATTAAAGGGGTACACTACCATGCCTGGCTTAAAGGCAGTTCTTAGCTGCCATGTGGGTGCTGGGATTCAAACCCGGGTCCTCTGCAAGAGAAGTCAGAGCTCTTAACCACTGAGCCATCTCTCCAACCACCCCCCCCCCAAAGAATTTTTAAACACTGCTTTGGTCACAAGCCTTTCTTCCGCAGTGCCTCACTGCCTGACAGTCTAAGGTCTCGGTTTGTCCAGCTCCGTCTTCATTTACAGTCCCCATTCCACATTCCAACCTTGCCTCATCCTCCATCCCAGCCACACGGACTGCTCCGAAAACCTCAGTGCCTTTGAACAGACTGTCCCTGCTTCATAGACAAACTTATGCTCTGATCCCTTGTCTCCTAGCAAACTTACTCATTTGTGAATCCTGGCTCACCCACAACAGAATTAGTCACCTCCTCTTAGCAGACTGAAGTAACTGTCTCTATCTATGGTCTGGATGTGTCAAGATGGGAAGTATCTTAAGGTACATCACTGTCCTCCTTGAGGCTCCTGAGTCCCTCAGCGGCCAAGACCCAGAGCTCAGTTTCAGAGATGTCTGCATTGGGTTTGGAGAAAAGGAAGCAGCTTGATGCGCAAACCCGCCTGCTTCCCCAGGCTCTTGTTAGTCCGGAATAAAAAGACTATGGAAAATTCTGGAGTAAAGTTCCCTCCCCGGTTCACAGGGAAACCTTTGCTTCTGTGTAATTCACCCAAGTGCCAAACCAAGCTCGCTCGGCTGTTTATGATTTCCCTGGCATTTATAAATAGGGAGGCCCAGGAATGGAAAAAGCTTCAAAGAAGCTAGAAGCCATTGGACTCCAGCCCTTGCCCTTCTTCCTCTTTTCCTTAATATCCCCCAAGAAACACCAACCAGCACCCCCAAATGTGTGGGCTTGGGAGGGAGCCCAGTTCTTCACTGAATGAAATGCCCAAAAAGAGTCTGAAGTCCTACCAGCAAAGAGTCAGAAAAAGTAGACTGGCTCTGGTCCAGACCCAGCCTGGGCCTCCCTGTGTGACAGCCAACTGCAAAACTCTCTCTGGGGCCTTTGGTTGCAGCCTTAAAGATGCTCTTAAACGTGCCTTAAAGACGCGAACGTAAGAGGCCAATGAGGTCTGCTCATTATAAAGTGGCCCAGAGGTTCCGGAGCCCAGGTCAGAAGTGTGGTCCCTGGAGAACAGGACTTGCAGGATTAAGCCTTTGAAAGTCCCAGAGGCCAAACAAAGCTAAAGACCTCGGTCCCCAGGCATTCCAGGAAGGAGCCCTGGGTCTTTCAGAGTTCCCTTTCTGCTACGTGGAGACTGGGAGAGTTGGAATAAACAGGCTCAGGGGAACTATAAAGACAGTCAAGCCCCTTGCTCGCCCACACAGCGGCCCCCGGACCTCCCAGCCTGCCCAGGACTGAGGCTTTCCCTGCGCCGTCAGCCCTCCACCGCCAATGGGGGGGGGGGGGGTGGCTGTAAAAAGGTTGGGGGAGGGTGGACCTGAGCAGCGATGGGAGCACGGGGCCAAGAGGTTTCCAATCACTGTTTGACTCAGAAGTTTCTGCTCCAGGCTGGGATGGGAACACACTTCTGCAGGAAAGGGAGGAGGCAGCTAGTGCCAGCAGGTATCAGAGTCATGAAGTCAGACAGTACAAGGAAGAACTTTCTAAAAGTCCTGGGCCCCCGAAGGAGAAAGGAACCACTCAGGAGTGAAGGATCCAGTTTACGGACTCCTCCCCGAACCACCGCCCAAACTTCTGGTGGGCAATCACCTTCAGGCCAAGTCAGATACCAGAGGTGCAAGGGTGACCCTGGCCCACTTCCCCCACCCGTGGGGAGGGCTCAAGGTGAGGTCAGGTGCCTGCAGCGCAGTGGACCTGGAAGTGTGGAAATGGACCGCTCCTCTCGGGCTCTAGCCCCGAGCCACACTGCTAGGGTCCCCTTGAAATGGGGCAAGAGGAGCGCGACGCCCGTGGGCCAGGCCGAGTTTCATGCGCGTTGGACCTCTGAGCAGCCGGGAAGGAAGAAGACCGCTCAGATGGGCCCGCGATCCCCAGAAGGCCGGAGCTCCCTCCCCACCCCGTCCCCCTCTACCTGCTGCTGCTGCTGCTGCTGTTGCTGCTGCTGCTGCTGCTGCTGCTGCGCTGGCGACGGCCACTGCGGGGGTCCAGCTGTGCTCAGCTGGTTCCGGGCGGCAGACGGGGGCGCGGTCCCGCGAGGGGCGGGCAGAGAGCGCGCGCGGGAGCCGCCCTTGGCGGGGCGGGGCAGGCTGCGGGGAGGAGCTGGGTTGGGAGGATGGAGACTCTGGCTCCAGGCTAGCATTTATTCACTTTAGGAGACCACTCCTAGGTCCCACAGGAAGATGCCAGGCTCAGGGGCATATTGAGGCTCAGAGTTTAGAGGGCAGATCCCAAGAGGCTTAAATTGGAGAGGAGGAGACCCAGGGGTGCCCCAGGAATGGGCTGAGGGCAAAGAGCTCACTTGGTGTGGGCAGCATGCAGTGCTCAGCCTGGAAGAGCTAAGGCAGATTTCATCCCAGCAGAGCCTTCGGTGAAACACTCCCCGCAAAAGGGTGCCATGTACGAACCGCCAGCAGCTCGCCCTGCAAAGAAAATGGAGAATCTTGTCCAAAGCCACCCAGAACGAGAGAACGCAAAACACTAAGGGCAGCTCAGTACTAAAATGTGAATAATAGGTCAGTTTTGGAATTCGAAGGCCTAAGGTGAAACTTCCAGCCCTGTGACTCTGGGAGATGGCTCTAAATCTCAGCGCAGTCATTTCTCAAATAAGCACAACTGATTTGCCTCTTTTTGAGGCAGTGGAGAGACTCAGTGCTAAATGATTCTTACCACAATGGCAAGCAAATGGATTCCTCATAAACGGAGGTGAATACTAGGATGAAGGTAGATTTCATGCGGGGGACACTGAGAAAAGCCACATTGGTAAGGAAGATGAGTTCAAGCCTGCTTTTAAGCAAGTAATATTTGCTTTGTGTCCATTGCATCAGATATCATTGGACAAACGGCTAATTATAACCAAATAGGGTAGGGCGCAGTATGGTCTCTAAGCTGTCTTAGTACAAACATGGCTTCCCTTTGAAAGACTGTATATCCAGGGGACTACCCCAAATGACAGATGTCCCTTCTCAGTTTGAGTGCTGGCAGCTCACCAGAGTAAAACTCCTGACATGAGGTAAAATGCACCAGAGTCAGTAATTGCTAGGTGCCAAGGATCAGTTCAGAAAGGGCTGATGTTTCAGCAGCAGAGAAAACAAGAACTCAGAATTTGCTTCCTAGTTTGTTTGGTTTTTCCATTGAGAAGTAGCCAGGAAAACCACAAGGCCTGGGGAATCCGAGCCTGCCTGCCTCATCCTCCCACCCACCTCTCTCTGTACACCAGGAATGATCACAGAGCCTCCAGACATCCTCTGAGCTTCCCTTCTCAGCTCCCTCCCCTGTCTCGAGTGATACTGTGCAGCCTCATCTTCTATGACAAGTCTCTGGTCTTTACTCCTTGGCTCAATGTTCTGTGTCATACTCTGCCTTTCTTCCTAGCTTGGGAAACTGCCCAGTTCTGCTTTTTCTAAAAACTGAAGCAGAGTGCCCACACCAAGGAAGGCTCACACCCTCTCACCGCTACTCTGATTTCTGCAGAGGCTGTCTGTGGCCCTCTGTATTATCCACAGGGTGAAAAGAAAAATCCCAGGTGGCTTAGCCATCCCTCTTGGATTGACAAGCCCAGGCATACACATGCCTCAGAATTATCTAACATCGTTTCCAACCCAAGGAAGTTGTGTCTGGATGGAGCTAAAGAATATCATGTTGGGATGGAGGAAACATTATAGAGAACATTTAGGTCCAATCCTTCATTTTAGAGATGGAAAACCTTGAGGATCTGCCACCTATAACTGTGAGATTATTCAAGGTGATGTCTGAAGAAGCACATAGGTACTGGCTATCATCTAAAGTGATTAGTACCAATAGCAAAGACAAAGACGATGATGATAACTCATGCTTACAGAGGAGAGCCAAGCACATTCCTGGTCCTTGGCTTCCTGGAGTTCACAATGCTCAGTGCATTTCCTGGACTGCCATTTCAGGTCAAGTCTGCTTTGCAGGGGTGCTAGAAGTCCTCTTTGCCTTGTTGTTCCACCCTGTGTGTTTGTTTGTTTGTTTGTTTGTTTGTTTGTTTTCTGGACTCCTTGAAGCTTGGTGTCTGTCAGCTATTGTTGTTGTGGGTTGTTCTGGGTCTTGTCCAAGTCAATGCCTTGTGGATAGAAGAACTTTGATGTATTCTTTTGACAAAAGACCCCCTTCTCATGCCTGAGTGAAAATGAGAGAGAGAGAGGAAGGCCACACATAGACTGTGTAGAAGATGGGTGGGGGTGCCTGCTTTCTCTTCAAGAATGTTACACTCTACCCACAGAAGATCTACTCACCAGGATATGTGTACCATATCCCTCCCTGCTCTCGCCACACAGATGACAGCATTAGGAGTTGACCCTGGAACCAAAATTGTCAGAACTGAGAACTGAGCTTAGACATGGTAACTGTGACTAATTTAACAGGGCATCTGAGGACTGGGTACCTTTGAAGGCCTGGCTTCCATTTTGAGACAACCATTTCCTTCTGTGTTCAAAGGGAAAGCTTTATGGAATGATTTAGACAGATGTGGGAGAAACAGGAGACAGCTAGACTTGACAGTAAAGACTTCAGGATCAAGGGGAGACGCCATAACGCGCCAGGCCAGGATCGAAAGGTTATTCCTGGACAAACTGTCAGCCCATGAAAGGAAACAGCCAGAATTGACCAGAGTCCAAGTCAACAGCTCCAGAGAGAGTGGACTGTTTTACCTCTCATCCACCTGTGCCCCTTTTCTAAGCCTAGGGAACAACCTGCGGAAGAGGGGGCGTGGTAGAATGTAAGGGCTGCGATTGGGGTGAATGGTGAAACTACAGCAATGTAGTCTGGACACTCATTTGATCAACTTGATTGAACAAACAACCTGTCACCCCCCACTGGATGGTGGGGCTGTAGGTGTTTGGGCACAACAGCCTGCAGATAGGTTTTGCATGAAGGATGCTTGTACTCATGGATTATCACTTATAGCTAAAAATGAAAAAAAAAACTGAGAGAAAGATGCAGGACAGTTATGGCAGAATGCATGATCTGGGATGGGGTGGGGGTGGGGGGGAGGGAAAGGGAAATAAGCCTGAACTGAATTGGAAAAATGTATGAAATGCACAAAGCATCAATAAAAACTAATTTAAAAAAAGAAAAAAAAAAAAAGACTTCAGGATCAGTGGGGCTCTGTTGGCAATAGGTCCCTTCTAGAGCAAGATTCAGAAAGGCATGTTGTTAGGACAAGTATCCATGGAGCACTGAGTGCCACAAAATGGATTTCTAGAAGGAGCTGTGGATTTAGCTCACTGGTAGAGTGCTTGCCTAGCAAGTACAAGGCTCTGGGTTCAGTCCTCAGTTGACTAAAAAAAAAAAAAGATAGGAGCTGGAGAGATGGCTCAGAGGTTAAGAGCACTGACTGCTCTTGCAGAGGGCCTGGGTTCAATTCCCAGCACCCACACGGGGGCTAAGAACGATCTTTAACTCCAGTTCCAGGGGAATCTGACACCCTCTTCTGAGCTCCTCGGCATTGCATGTCACAGGTGCACCAACCTACATGCAGACAGTACACTCATATGCAAAAATAATAAATAATAAATTTAAAAAAATATTTTTAAAGATAAAATAGGTTTCTAGAAGTAGAGCACAAAGGGCTGAATCAAGGGATGCCATCAGAACATGCTGGAGTACTCTAGGGAACACCGGACCCAGGATGCAGCTGGGGTCAGACCACAAGCTGGGCCCGAGTACTATAGGACACCCAGCAAGGACTCTCACACCATCTTTCACCTCCCCCAGCATCATTCTCCCCTGCCTCTGCATAGCACACAAGCTTTCCTGTTTTCCACAAAGTGACATTTACTAGCCCGGAGCTGGAATCTTTTCTTGCTGGTCCACATCCTAGTGGATTAGGATGGTTACACTTTGTTCAACAAACCAGCCAGACTGGCAGGCTCCACTGCTCAAACTGGTCTCTCCTACTCTCATCTGTGGATGGAGGGGCGCATTTCTCAGAGGGGAAAAATGAGGGGCAAACTTGGGGTTTGGTGCAAAATAAGCAAGTACTCTACCAACTAAGCTACATACCCAGTACTGTATAACTATGTATGCTAATCCCCAGTACAGTATAACTATGTATGCTACATCCCCAGTACTGTACAACTCTCTATGCTACATCGCCAGTACAGTATAACTATGTATGCTAATCCTCAGTACAGTATAACTATGTAGGCTACATCCCCAGTACTGTATAACTATGTATGCTAATCCTCAGTACAGTATAACTATGTATGCTACATCCCCAGTACTGTATAACTATGTATGCTATATCCCCAGTACTGTATAACTATGTACACTATATCCCCAGTACTGTGTAACTATGTATGCTACATCCCCAGTACTGTATAACTATGTATGCTATATCCCCAGTACAGTATAACTATGTATGCTACATCCCCAGTACAGTATAACTATGTATGCTACATCTCCAGTACAGTATAACTATGTATACTACATCTCCAGTACAGTATAACTATGTATGCTACATACCCAGTACAGTTTAACTATGTATGCTACATCCCCAGTACAGTATAACTATGTATGCTACATCCCCAGTACAGTATAACTATGTATGCTACATCCCCAGTACAGTATAACTATGTATGCTACATCCCCAGTACAGTATAAGTATGTATGCTACATCCCCAGTACAGTATGACTATGTATGCTACATCCCCAGTACTGTATAACTATGTATGCTACATCCCCAGTACAGTATAACTATGTATGCTACATCCCCAGTACTGTATAACTATGCATGCTACATCCCTAGTACAGTATAACTATGTATGCTACATCCCTAGTACAGTATAACTATTTATGCTACATCCCCAGTACTGTATAACTATGTATGCTACATCCCCAGTACTGTATAACTATGTATGCTACATCCCCAGTACTGTATGTCTATTTAGGCTACATCCCCAGTACTGTATAACTATGTATGCTACATCCCCAGTACTGTATAACTATGTATGCTACATCCCCAGTACAGTATAACTATGTATGCTACATCCCCAGTACTGTATAACTATGTATGCTACATCCCCAGTACAGTATAACTATGTATGCTACATCCCCAGTACAGTATAACTATGTATGCTACATCCCCAGTACAGTATAACTATGTATGCTACATCCCCAGTACAGTATAACTATGTATGCTACATCCCCAGTACAGTATAACTATGTATGCTACATCCCCAGTACAGTATAACTATGTATGCTACATCCCCAGTACAGTATAACTATGTATGCTACATCCCCAGTACAGTATAACTATGTATGCTACATCCCCAGTACAGTATAACTATGTATGCTACATCCCCAGTACAGTATAACTATGTATGCTACATCCCCAGTACAGTATAACTATGTATGCTACATCCCCAGTACAGTATAACTATGTATGCTACATCCCCAGTACAGTATAACTATGTATGCTACATCCCCAGTACAGTATAACTATGTATGCTACATCCCCAGTACAGTATAACTATGTATGCTACATCCCCAGTACAGTATAACTATGTATGCTACATCCCCAGTACAGTATAACTATGTATGCTACATCCCCAGTACAGTATAACTATGTATGCTACATCCCCAGTACAGTATAACTATGTATGCTACATCCCCAGTACAGTATAACTATGTATGCTACATCCCCAGTACAGTATAACTATGTATGCTACATCCCCAGTACAGTATAACTATGTATGCTACATCCCCAGTACAGTATAACTATGTATGCTACATCCCCAGTACAGTATAACTATGTATGCTACATCCCCAGTACAGTATAACTATGTATGCTACATCCCCAGTACAGTATAACTATGTATGCTACATCCCCAGTACAGTATAACTATGTATGCTACATCCCCAGTACAGTATAACTATGTATGCTACATCCCCAGTACAGTATAACTATGTATGCTACATCCCCAGTACAGTATAACTATGTATGCTACATCCCCAGTACAGTATAAGTATGTATGCTACATCCCCAGGACAGTATAACTATGTATGCTACATCCCCAGTACAGTATAACTATGTATGCTACATCCCCAGTACTGTATGACTATGAATGCTACATCCCCAGCACAGTATAACTATGTATGCTACATCCCTAGTACTGTATGACTATGTATGCTACATCCCCAGTACAGTATAACTATGTATGCTACATCCCTAGTACTGTATGACTATGTATGCTACATCCCCAGTACAGTATAACTATGTATGGTGTTACAAATCTGGAACCTAGCATTTAGGAAGTGGAGGCAGTAAGATCAAAGGTTCAAAGTTTTTTTTAAGAGTTAAATGTCATTCTTAGCTGTATATTGAGCCTGAGGCTAGCCTGAGCTACATGAGATGGCTCAATAATTAAAAGAGCTGGGCATGGTGGAGCACACCTTTAATCCTAGCACTTGGAAGGCAGAGGCAGGTGGATCTTTGTGAGTTCAAGGCCAGCCTGGTCTACAGAGTGAGTTCCAAGACAGCTGGAGCTACAGGGAGACCCTGTCTCAAAAAGACAATAAATAAATAAATAAATAAATAAATAAATAAATAAATAAATAATAAGCTGGCAGAAAAACAGCTTCATCAGGAAGAAGGCCTCAAAAAGACAGAGATGAAAGAATGTAAGTGAGGAAGGGAACTGGGTCTTCTCTTAAGGCCCAGAACGAGCAGAGGAGGCGGGAGACAGAACTGGAGGTAGGAGAGGAGACTGTGATTTGCTCTGGCCTGACCCCCTTCAGAGACGGTTAGAGCCAGCTCATACCAGCTTATAAGAGCTGATTATTAAATCCCCAGGAATGTTTTACAGCCAGCTGTTGAACACAATTTATATAAATAACAATTTATATAAACTTATAATTAAATAAATTACACCAGTAATGCATTCTCAATGATTTTCCAATTATTTTACTATACTTCATTACTGTCTAGGAGCTTAACATCATTTCAGCTGTTTCCATATATGCAGAAGTGCTATATATGATTGGGAGCCATTGGAAGACCTTTGTTCTGTATCCAGGGACATGTTGGTAGCCAGAATCAGGCAAGGTAGAATTTACAACATGGAAATCAGGAAAGGCCTTGAGTCAGGGCCGCCAAAGCTTCTGTCACTGACAGCCTACCCTTTACCATTTACCAGCTCACCACTGCCTGTACCCTGTCTCCACTCCACCCCAACCCCATCAGGGGGCCTGGAGAGAGGGGTGCCACAGCTGTCAATCCCAATGTTTTCTCAGAACTGTGGGCAGGAATGTGTACGTACCATTACTTTGTTCTAGTTTATTTTTGTTTGTTTGTTTGTTTGATGTTTGGGTTTGGTTTGGGTGCTAGGGATTGTGCCCAGCCCTGCCCCCACTCCTCTGCATGCTAAGCATACTCTCTCCTACTGAATTAGACCCCAGTTCCATGCAATCCCTGCTAACTCAGTCATGAGACCCACAGTCGTGGATTTTCATGTTGCTGGACTTCTAGAGGACATGCTTCCATAATTATGCCCTATAAATGCCAGAGAGATTCTACACAGCACAACTTTAGTAAGGGTCACTGATTCTGTGACATAGCACAGGATTTCCTAGCCATCCAGCCTCCTGGGCACATTTTCAAGGAAAGACCCAAAGTACCAGTGCCAGGCGTGCCACTGCTGCCCCCAACCACATATACCAGCAGACCATACAGTAATAGAAATGAAAAGCATTATAACTGCCACATTTTGAATGTTTATTATCTGGTGCCCACTTTATTACTTCATTTAAGCCTTGTTAATTTCAATGTCTTAAATCAGTAAGGTAGGAAAGCCATAGAATGGGATTTGAATCCAGGTCTATCTCCAAAGCACAAATTTGTTTCCCTGTCAAAGTAAAAGGTGACTAAGGATACAGTTCTTTCTGTGCCTTCTATACAGAATCAAGAATTACTTCATCAAGGGGCCAGAAAGATGGCTCAGGAGTTAACAGCACTTATTGCTCTTGCAGGGGACCTGAGTTTGGTTCCCAGCACCCACATCAGGGAGCTCAACAACCAGCTGTAACTCCAGCTCCTGAGAATCTGATGCCCTCTTCTTACCTCCCTGGGCACCTGCACTTATATGCACATGCCCACACACAGACACACCACATACACATGGTTAAGAATAAAATATATATTTAAAAAACTATTCTTTCACCTTAGCAGTGTTAGCTCCCTCTCTGCCACTTCAGGCAATGACTGAGAATAATGTTTTTCTTTTTTGCTGGTTCATGGTTTCTGTGATGCTGGGGATTATACCTAGGGCATGCTGAGCACTGCATACTACCATTTAGCTACATCCTACCCCTCACTGTTTCTTTGCATGGAGGGGGTTGGGAGTTGTTTTAAAATTGTAGCAATATTTTAGGTAGGTTATAAACCATATCTTAAAAAAAAAAAGTAAGGGGGCTGGAGAGATAGCCTAGTGGTTAAGAGCACCGACTGCTCTTGCAGAGGACCCGGGTTCGATCCCCAGTACCCACATGGCGGCCGAGAACCGTCTGAAACTCCAATTCCAGGAGAACTCCAGTTCCAGGGGAATCCGAGACCCTCTTCTGACCTCCGCGGCATTGCACGACACGGGTGCACAAACCTGCATGCAGACAGTACATTCATACACATACAAAAATAAATAAAAAATTTAAAAAAAAATTATAAAAAAAAAAAAAAGTAAGCCAGGCATGGCAGTGCACACCTTTAATCCCAGCACTCAGGAGGCAGATGTAGGCAGATCTCTGTGAGTTTAAGGCCAGCCTGTTCTACATAGTGAGTTCTAGGCCAGCTGGGGCTACAGGGAGACCTTATCTCAAAAAGACCCCCCCAAAAGATTAAATAAATTTTAAAAAGAAGAAAAAGTAGGGGCTGGAGAGATGACTCAGCAGTTAAGAGCACTGACTGCTCTTGCAGAGGATCTGGGTTTGATTCCCAGCACCAACATGGTAGCTAACAACCATCTATAATTCCAATTCCAGGGGTTCTGACAGTGTCTTCTGACCTTTGTGGGCAGTCCAAGACATAGGTGCACTTACATATATGCAAGCAATACACTCATACACATAAAAAATAAAAGAAAATAAAAAGCAATTCGTAAAAATCTGTTAGACACACATACACTAAGGGTTCTGCTCTTTTTTTTTTTTATTCTAGACACAGGTTCTCAGTCATTCAACCTCTAAATGCCATGGTTTCTTTACCTGATATAAATTGTGTGCTTTCTAAGAGCTGAGGGGCACTTAGATGAAATTATTCATGCCAAGGCCTAGGGCACAGAAGGTCCCTGGAAACACTAGCTCTCATCATCACCAGAAGCCACTAGATTAAAGCTTGGAGGTACTTGAAGTCCATGAAGTTCAATGCCAGTGTGCGTACAGGAAAGGATGTGTTGACTGGGCTATCGATCAAGCCAGACAGCAAGCTGCTTCGAGCTTATAAGAAACAGGAAGACAACATGCTCGTGGGTACCTGTGCTGGTTGTTAACTTCTGCAAGCCTACACACTCCTCCTACACTTCATAGACAGAGAAACTAAGGCTCTGTGAGGTGAAGAACCAAGTTTTCATTGCACAACTGGGAAATGGAAGAGCTGGGGTAGTAGAATCCAGGTTTCCTCCTCAGCCCTGTCTACCAGGAAGAAGAGAGAGAAATAGCGAGAGAGAGTCTAGTGGACACAGGGGCCTTGCTGGCCTCATAGCCCATGCCTGCCAGGGATTTAGTAGGAAGAGCTGGCTTTTGTTCTGGATGAATCGGTCCAGCTGTTTATGAAAGGCCAGCCCTACTCTTCCGGGCACAGTGCACTAGAAGGCATTAGGCTGTCCGTGCAGTTCACCAGTGGGAGGAGGGGTGGTGCTTTGTATACTGGACTGCACCATTGACAGACTTACATTATCAGCCAACAGAACAATGAGCTTTTCAAATGTGGTACTGTGTCTTGGAGTACACACACACACACACACACACACACACCACACACAATCAGGACAAGAATACATAACCTTCTTTAGGATTTGGGGAGGTGGGGGTGGGAAGAATAGTTGAAAAGATTGAAGCTTTAATCAAAAGTTAATCTTGGGCTGAGGCTCAATTGGTAAATTACTTGCCAGGTAAACATGAGGACTTGAGTTTGATCACCAGTGCACATGTAAAAAAGCCTTGCGTGTGCCTGGAATCCCGGCACTAGGTAGAAGGAGCCAGAAGGACACTTCCTGGGGCCTGCTGACCTGCCAGGTGACTTCTGGGTTTACTAAAAGACACTATCTCAAAAATAAGGTGAAGTGACAGAGGAAAACACCTCAGGTTGACCTCTGTCCTCCACATGCATACATGTGCACACACACACACATATGCACACACCACGCACGCACACACACACACACACACCATGCACACACACACACACACTATGCGCACAAACCACGCACACACACACACACACACCACGCACACAAAACCATGCACATACACACACACACCATGCACGCACACACACACCACACACGCACACACACACCATGCATGCACACACACACACACACACACCACACACACACACACACACACACACACACATGCAAATAGATGAACTAATATAATCTCCTGGCACTGGGGGAGCTGAGGCAGGAGGATTGCTAGTCTGAGCCTATTTGCAGCTACAAAGACACTGATGAAAAAGATAAAGAAAAACAAAAGCTGATCTCCGTCCTCCTCTGACCTCACCCCAACTATTTTCCTTCTCCTCTTTGCTGTGTTCATTTTCTTTTCTTTTTCCTTTTGTCTTTTTTATTTGAGACAGGGTCTCCTTGTAGCCCCAGCTAGCCTGGAACTCACTATGCAGACCAGGCTGGCCTTGAACTGACAGAGATCCACCTGTGTCTGTCTCCTGAGTGCTGGGATTAAAGGCATGCGCCACCATGCCCAGCCCTGCCTGCTTTTAATTTTCTTTCATGTTTCTTTTTCCTTGTCCTGACTTCACCCTTTCTTCTCCTCTCTCAGAAAGCAGCATTTTACTGGAGTCCAAGTACCCTTGCTGAGTCTGCCTGTCCTGCCTTTTTCTTGCAGATGACCCAGGACAAGACCGTCACTCCTCTGAGCATCCACAATCTCTTTTGCAAATGGAGACAGCAGAAGTCACTACCCTTAGAGAGCTGGTAGCACCAGGCATGTCCCAGCCCCTGGTAATATGTCACTGGCCCAGCACTAGCTCCCCATACCCCAAGGACAGCCAGAAAGCCATTATCCCCCAAGATCCAGTAAGCTGTCCTTCAGTTCACTAGTTCTCAGGGCAAGTCATCCCAGGGTATCTTATTTAACACCTAATTTGTGAGAATGTCTTGTTTAAACATCACTTCATTTTTCTTCTTTGAAAATGACTGTCCTGAGACACCCAAAGCTTGACCCCAACAGAGCCTTGTCTCTCCTCCTGAGAGGTCCCCAGACTCTATGGCTGAAGCAGTCAGCCACCAGCACACAGAGTGGGCAGGTATGAGTGTTGTTTCTCTCTGGTGCACACTTAATGCACCTTTGACCTTGACCTCAGACAGGTGACTCTGCAGATCCAGGTCCATGGGCATGGAGGGTGGAGTAGGGGGGCGCTCAGACTTGCTCTTTACTGAGCCCAGAAACATTCACAGCTTCTTACATAGCCAAGGTCTCAGCTGGCCAGAAACCCTGCATCAAAATGTGTCCTATAACCCCCTCCACCTTACAGACTATGGCCATCTTCGTTCTTGTTTTCTGATACCCTGTATGTCCTCTTTTAGGGATGGAAAAAGCAGCCTTCAGGCAAGTTCAAGATAAAGAATGCCCAGAGGGTTTTCAAACCTATCTCCCCCTAAAACTGAAAAGGAAAATCAGTTACAACTTCAATGGGAAACCTGAGACTGGCCTTTTAAGTGTACAGCTTAAGTGTAGTATAAATTATGATTGGTGGTGTGATTTAGCTTTATGAGAATTCATGAGAGGCTCCAGGAACCTCACATGCCCAGGGCCAGGAGTAGGTGGGGCTGGTAAACTCTGTATGTTATCATCACCCAGACAGACTGGTTCCAAGTTTTTCTAGCCTGCCTGGTGACCAAACATGATCTGGCTTTACTTTATCTCTCCAGCCCCATCTTGTCCCCTTACCACCAGACCCTGTGCTGGCATGCTACTGAGTCACTTACTAGATCCCTAGCAAGTCAAAACTTCCACTGATAGCTCTAAACCTCCGAACCCCACCTCTGTATATGTGTGTCTCTCTCTGACTCTGTCTCTCTGTCTCTTTCTCTCCATCTCTGTGTCTCAATTGTTCACCATAGCAGACTTCCCATTAACTCTTCCCTGCCTTTCTACTTGGGGGGATCCTATTTAGGGGGCTTTCTCTGATACCTCCAAGGCGTATCTGTTGTATTAGCTGCCCCTCCATATCCCTAGTACCTTCTACATACCTCTATCCTGTAGAACTGGACTCCATGTCTTATTATTCTTCACCTCAGAACCCCATTTAATTCCCTTATAAGTGCTGGTTATTGTTAATGGTCTGTCTTCTCCACCAGCCTGTGAGTTCTGTAAATGCCAGATGTATCTTTCTCTCCTGCCTAGGAAAGCTGTGTGCTCTGCACAGAACAGAACCAGGACACACTCACTGAAATGAATTGACAATTTAGGCAAACTATCCATGTCCTAAGTATCTACTTGGGATTCCAGCACTATCAGTGAACCTATCATGGGCAGAATGTATCCCCAACAGAGCCTTGTCTCTCCTCCTGAGAGGTCCCCAGACTCTATGGCTGAAGCAGTCATCCACCAGCACACAGAGTGGGCAGTTATGAGTGCTGTTTCTCTCTGGTACACACTTAATGCACCTATTGTTCACTATTTTGCTACCAATGCCTATAGAATTCAAGACATAATAGGATACATGGATGGATGGATGGATGGATGGATGGATGGATGAACACTGGATGGATGAAATGACAAGCTAGAAAAACTACCATAAAATCAGGATAATAAAAATGTTCAAATAAAACCAACTCCAAGAGGCTGGAGAGATGGCTCAGTGGTTAAGAGCTTTGACTGCTCTTGCAGAGGACCGGGGTTCAAATCCCAGCATCCACATGGCAGCTAACAGCTGTCTGTAACTCTAGTTCCAGGGGATCTGACACCTTCTTATGACTTCTGTGGACATGTACCACATGGGTATACTTACACATATGCAGGCAATACACTAATATACATAAAAAAGAAATAGTTGCCAGGCATGGTGGCGCATGCCTTTAATCCCAGCACTCTGTGAGTTCAAGGACAGCCTGGTCTACAGAGTGAGCTCTAGGCCAGCTGGGACTAAAAGGGAGACCCTGTCTCAAAAAAAAAAGAAAGATAGAAAGAAATCATAAAAAAATAAAAGAAACCCAACTCCAAATAATTTGTTGGAGACAATCAATGAATAACTGTTGCTTTCACTATTTGAAATAAATGTAAGCGTCTAAGCTTCTCTTTGGATTCTGCTCATGTGTACTGTTGTCTGAGGAGAGCACAACATATAAAGGAGTTGGTCCAAGGGAAGAACAATCACCACAGAAACCCAATGACTGGGAGTCACCTTTTGATGACTAGGCAACATATTGACATCAATTTACATAATTAGTAGGGCTAGGGTACCATCTCCAAACATCTGCTCCTTGGATTTGTATCCAATATCACTCCCCTTTGTTTTTCCAAGTTTCATATTTTTAAAAAGTACACTAACTACTTAAATGCCTTCAGTATAATCATTAGCTTTAAGCAGTCATTTGTCTCCAAGTTTTCTAAACTCAGAGTCCAGCACCTGATACAGGACTGTCAACACCACAATCGTTAAACACAGAGCTGCCCTAGAGTGTTCTGGATGGGCAGACAGCACACCCACAGATATTTCTATTTTCATTTAGCTGTGATCATCACATTGAAATAATTGTACACACAGCTTTTTTTTTTCTCCTTGTTACATTATTTAACAAATGTTGGGCTGGAGAGATAGCCTAGCGGTTAAGAGCACCGACGCTCTTGCAGAGGACCCGGGTTCGATCCCCAGCACCCACATGGCGGCTAAGAACCGTCTGTAACTCCAATTCCAGGAGAACTCCAGTTCCAGGGGAATCCGAGACCCTCTTCTGACCTCCGCGGCATTGCACGACACGGGTGCACAGACCTGCATGCAGACGAGTACATTCATACACAGAACCAAAATAAATAAAATAATAAAAAAAAAAAAAAAAAAGTTAAAAAAAAAAAAAAAAAAAAAACAAATGTTTTTCCATGCTGCGATATGCTTTTTCTGTTCCTAAGAACAAATCACTTAAGTCTTCTCACCTGCAATTGCTCCCACTCTAACAACTCCTCAGACAGCCAGAGAGATAGGTGAGCTGAGAGAAATGGCTATTCATTCCAGGTGGTGGGAGGACAGGCCTTGAAGTCACATTTCCTTCTAGAATTCTGGCTCTGCAGACTCCTGATTATTTTGCCTTTAACAAACTACTTGTCACCTTTGATCCTCTGTTTTCTCACTGCAAACTGAAAATTACAGTGTCCTGTGGCCATAGGGATGGAGTTTTATTAGTGCATGTATAACATTTATTTATTACATTTATTCATTAATTTTGGGGGGTTGTGGATGTGTACATCATGGTGTGCTTGTTGGAGGTCAGAGGACAACTTTCGGTAGTTGGTTCTCTCCTTTTACTATCTGGGTTTGGGGATCAAATTCAGGTCATCAGGCTTGGTGGCCAGCACCTTCGCCAGCTGTCCTAGTTTGATTTCTGTTGCTGTGATAAAACACTAACCAAAACCATCTTGGGGAGGAAAGGGTTTATTGTGTCTTATACTGCCAGGTAACAGTTTATCATCACTGAAGGAAGTCAGAGCAGGACCTTAAGGCAGAGGCAGGGAGACAGGAACTGAAACAGAGATAGTGGAGAAACATTGCTTACTGACTTGCTTCCCATGGCTTGCTTATCTCTCTTATATAACCTAGTGCCACCTACCAAGGGATGGCACCACTCAGGGTGGACTAGGTCCTCCTATATCAATTAGCAATCAAGAAAATGACCCCAGGGGCTGGAGAGATGGCCTAGCGGTTAAGAGCACCAACTGCTCTTGCAGAGGACCGGGGTTCGATCCCCAGCACCCACATGGCGGCTGAGAACCGTCTGTAACTCCAATTCCAGGAGAACTCCAGTTCCAGGGGAATCCAACGCCCTCTTCTGACCTCCACGGCATTGCACGTCACGGGTGCACAAACTACATGCAGACAGTACATTCATACACATAAATAAATAAAATAAAATAAAATAAAATAAAATAAAATAAAATAAAATAAAATAAAATAAAAAAGAAAATGACCCCAAAGATTTGCCACAAGCCAATGTGATAAAGACAATTCTTCAGTTAATGTTTCCTCTTCCCAGGTATGTGAAATTCACAACTAAGATTAGCCATCACACCAGCTGAGCCATTTTGTCAGTCCCATGAGTAATATTTAACTTAGTACCTGACACATAGTCAGCTGATGGTATTATTATTCATATTGATGTGATTATTATTATACTTTCCTTTCTCATAGAATTCCTACATTGTGATTACTTAATGCTTACCATTGTTATTAAAAGACTTCCATTTCTTAACCCTTACAAGTAATTCTGCAAGCCATATCCCTAGGCAAAGCAAACTTTCTTCTCTCCAGATTAAAATTTCTCTCTTCAGATTAAACTCCCTAGAAGAGTCACACAGTGTTTCCCTTGTATTCCAGAAACCCCTGAGTATCAAGGCTCAACTTCGAGCCTTCCTTTCCAAAAAGCCTCCTTGACCCCCAGAGTGAATGAGGGTGTCCCCAGCCCTCCTTATCTAGAGCACACCATCTCTCACAGATACCTTCCCATCCTCTATAATCATTCCCACATGATCCCACAAGGATTTCTCTAAAACCACACACACACCACTTATGGGAAAATAATTTTTCACTGAGAACGTAAACCAGCTCAAGCCCCCAAAAAGACAATTTGGATCCATGCCTAGATTGGAATCAAATTGTAAATAAGGAATAGACAAAATCCTGGGGTAGTTAAATGGGGCATTCTCAAGATTGACCTACAGTGCTAAGTGAAAATGAGGTGCAAAAAAATGTATATGAAATATCACTATATTTGTTAAAAATAAATGAGAGGAAAGAAAAGTTGTGTGTTTGCATGTGCATACCATAAACTGATTTGGAAGTAGGTAGGCTTAAGCACTTCTGGAAAGACTACTGGGTAGCAGCAGTTGGAGGCAGAAAGATTATTTTTAAGTTTTTTTTTTATTATGCATGCGTATATGTGTGCATATGAGCGCGCATGAGTTCAGGTGCCCAGATAAGCCAGAAACAGGACAATGGACTCCTCGGAGCCGAAGTTACCAGTGGTTGTGAGCTGCCCAATGTAGGTGCTGGAAGCTGAACAGAGGTTCTCTGCCAGAGCAGTATTTTTTTACCTGCTAGGCCATCTCTCCAGGCCCAGAAAGGAGATTTTTCTATGTATATCTTTCAGCTGCTTTTGAATTTTAAACTATGTGTATGTATTCTTTATTCAAAATCATTATAAAATTAAAATATCTGCCCTAGACATGCACAGATATTGTTGTATCTGTGATACTATGAGGTCTGTCAGAAGAAATCATATTTGGACAAAGCCAAACCTCAGGGTCCAGTCTAGAAAGGAAAGGATAACCCACTGAGAGGCGGGGGATGGGCTCTTCAGGTGAAGAGTTTGTTCTGATTTTAAATGATTTTCTACCTCCTCTGGGATGGATCCAAGGTATTTGGGAACTAGAAGGAGAAATAGGAAAGAGAAGGAACTTAGATCTAAATATGAATGGAACCCAGAGCTGAGATGGCTCCCTAAAAGTGTGTAAAATCTGGAGAGCAAGCTGATCTTGTTTTACAGAGGCACCAAGTCTGGCTATTGTGCGATAAGGGTTGTGTGCTGGATAGCTTTAGTGTCAACTTGACACACCTGAGGGAGCCTCAGTTGGGGAATTGGCTCCATTGGATTGGCCTGTGGCCACATCTGTGGAGTATTGTCTTGATGGTCGAGCAGTGTGGGAGGGTCCAGCCCACAAGAGTGGTGCCACCCTGGGCAGGTTGTTGTGTACTTAAGGCGGGCTGGGCATAAGCCAGAGAGCAAGCCAGTGAACAGCCTTCCTCCATGGCCTGTGCTTCAGCCCCTGCCTCCAGGTTCCTGCCCTGAGTTCCTACTTTGGGCTCCCTAAGTGATGAACTGTGACCCAGGAGATGTAAGCTGAATAAACCCTTTCCTCCCCAAATTGGTGTCGGTCAGAGTGTTTTGTCACAGCAATGGAAGACAAACTAGAACAGGTTGTGAAGGCTTATATTGCTTCAACACCAAAGTTTAACTGATTTCTACCTGCTCTTTCTTTGTCTACTTAGTACGATATTTGTCTTCATATGTGGCACAGTTCAAATCCCAAGTAACTCCTAACCCTTAACAAAACTGAAATGTTTCCCTTTTTTTCTTTTCTATTTAAAACTTTTTCTGGTGTCTGATTTAATCGCTGACAATCCAGACTCTTGATTTAACAATTCATTTTATCAGTTACTTTTCTCCCTGTTGTGACAAAATACTAGACAGAGACAACTTAAGGGAGGAGAGGCTTATGTTGTCTCACTGTTCAGGGGGTACAGGCCTTGCCAGCAGGGAAGGCACAGTGGCTGGCGTGGCCCCAGCCAGGGTCACAGGAGCTTGCAGCTGACACTTGTCATGCCTTAGATCAGAAAGTAGAGAGGTCGGGCTGGTACTGAAGCAACTATCAACCACTTCTGCCAGCTAGGTTTCCCCTCCTAAAGATTCTATATTCTCCCCAGACAGAGCCACCAGCTGGGAACCATGCACGGGAGCCTACAGGGGCCGTTTCACATTCAAATTACAAGCCTTAGACGCTTCCTTTAAAACAAAACAGAAAAGCTAGAGAAAGGAGGAAACTGAAGAAAGAAGAAGCCTAAAAATGAAGGATTTTCTCAAAGGAAAAGAGGAGGCAAGGAAAGTCATTCTAATGCCCAGCTAGCCTGGGAGCTGATCTGGGCCAAACCTGCCTCAGATGCAAGAAAACCCAAGGTTAGTTGAGACAATTGAGTGTCTGTGAGACATCAAGAAGCAGGCTAGAAAAAAATAAAATAAAATAAAATAAATGAAGCAGTCTAGATCTGAGTCGTTAACACAGTCATGACCAAAGACCCTCCTCCCGCTGTCCTTATCAAAAGCATCTGTGCACCCTGTTCCTCTGTGGGCAGCCAGGGGTGATGATGTCATTCCATCAGCACCGACAACTCACTGGATACCTGGCCAGCTGGAGAAATGCCCATCCACAGCAAACAACCCATTTTTCCAGGTACCACATTCCTCTATAATGCCCCAGACCAAACCCAACAATAGGAAATGGGACCCGTGACCCAGTGGGACAGTGATAAGAAAACCGGGTACCTGTGCTTAATGGGAGAAGTGTAACAAGCCATGTGGGAGGTGAACGAGTCTGAGGAGGGAGAATGCTTAGTGACACTGCTACACAGGGACAGTCTGGATACGCTTTCTGTCAAGTCTGATAATATCACTTGCTTAGATCCCATCAAGGGTCACGCAATGCACTGAATTGGTCCAAATACATAGGTTGAAATTCTAACCCCCATGTGATGGTACTTGGAAGTGAGGCCTTCGAGAGATAATTTAATTACAAGGGTGGAGCCCTTACAAACAGGATTAGTGGCCTTATGAGATGCCAAAAGCTAGCTCTCTGTCTTTCCACCAGGTGAAAGAACATTGAGAAGTCAATACTCTGTAACCCCGAAGAGGGCTCTCCTCAGGACCCAGTCAGGCTGGCACCCTAATCTTAGACAGTGGACTCCACCAAAACTGGAAGAAATAAATTTCTGTTGCTTATCAGCCCCAGTCCATAGTCTTTATTATAGCACTTTGAATTGATGAAATTAAGCTATTTTCTACTTCCAGAGAAAATTGCAAATTTCTTAGGCAAGTGTATTAGTTAGGATAAGCTAAGTTATACTATAGTAATACATAAACCTCCAAGTACTAGTGGCCTGATACAATGAAAATTTCCTTTTTACCCATGGTACATATCTAGTGCATGGATATATACCTATTTACTCCCTGGACCCAGACTGATGGAGGGGCTGCTATTTTGTGACTGACCACTGGGACCCTCCTTGGGTCATTAGGGCAAAGGGACAACTCACATTTGCTCTTTTCATGTTCTGATCCAGAACTGACATAGGAGACTTCTGTTTATTGGTGAGACAAGTCACGTGGTCCCTCCAACTGTGAAAAGTCCCGGAAATGGGGAAAGTACATGGGTAGTTGTTAAAAAAGAAATGTCTCTGTTCCCTGGGACATTTAAGACCTTTAATCAGCACCCAGGCCCCCTCCAGTTCCACGTCCCAGCACTGTCCCTCTACAATGCTCATAACCACCTCCGGCCACGTGAGTCTTCCACCTTCCCATGCTTATTGAGCAGTTGTTCTCCCAGCCCTTAGCCTGTGCTGGTTTCTGACCATAACGTACCCCTTTCCCCCTTTCTACCATCTCCATCAGCTCAAATCCCTCTTCTTGAAGACCAGACGGAATGCTATGTTCTTCATTCCTGATCCCTCCAGGTAAAATTAATTCGCTCATACTGGTTTGGCGCCTCTTCTTCTCAACTTCTACTCCCTTTAACACTTCGGTTGCATGAAACTGAACTCCTGGCATCCTTCATGGTGCCTGGCACACAGTGGACACTAAATAAATATTGAAGAAATGCTTTGGCTTTAGAATTTTTCAAGTGATGATCGAATTGTTTGTACATCTTTCACACCCATTCCTCCCCCCATAGGTTATAAACTCTGAATGTTACCGACAAACAAGGTCTTATTCATCCTTGGCCACACTACCTAATAGCTCTAGGACATTTTGCAGTAAATAGTCCATGGGACTTGATTGATTTCCCTCATATTTAATTTTGAACAATAACATAAAAATAATTGCAAATGAGTTTTTTTTTTTACAAATGAACCTTGTCTCTATGTATGGTATACCTCAATTTAAAGGTTTATTTTAGGATCTAAATATGATTAAGCTGTATGGTATGAAATGAACAAAAATCCAATAAAAAAACATTGAGAAAAAAATGAGGCCACCCATAAAATTGAATAGAAATATAAACTTTACTTTCCTGTAGGGTACGATAGGAAAAGGAAAGCAAAATAGAGCATTATGTGTTTCTTATTAAAATGCTAAACAGGGGCTGGAGAGATGGCCTAGCAGGTTAAGAGTGCCGACTGCTCTTGCAGAGGACCCGGGTTTGATTCCCAGCACCCACATGGCGGCTGAGAACCATCTTTGACTCCAGTTCCAGGGGAATCTGACACCCTCTTCCGATCTCTGAGGCATTGCACGACATGGGTGTACCAACCTACATGCAGACAGGACATGCATACACATACAAAATAAATTTAAAAAAGAAAAGAAAAGAAAAGAAAAGAAAATGCTAAACAATGTTGATATATTTTTTAAAATATTTTTTATAACCAGGCGTGGTGGCACACACCTTTAATCCCAACACTTGAGAAGCAGAGGCAGGAAGATCTCTGTGAGTTCAAAGCCAGCCTGGTCTACATAGTAAGTTCCAGGACACCTGGGGCCACAAGGAGACCCTGTCTCAAAATTTTTTTTCTTTTATGCACATGAGTGTATTGCTTACATGTATGTAAAGCACACATGTGTCATGCAATGCCCATGGAGGTCAGAAGGGGAAGGTTGTTGGCCAAACATATGGGTGCTAGGAATTGAACTTGGGTCCTTTGCAAGAGCAGCCAGTTCTCTTAATAACTGAGCCATCTCTCCAGCCCTCAATTATTTAAAATAAAAGGCAAAAAAAGTTTATTTTTAAAAATGAGCAGTAATAAGAAACAAAGAAGAGAACTGTTTAGAGACTAAATTTTATAGACATAAAGGTGTTCCTAGAAGATATAGTCAGGCCTTTGTTGTGAAAGCTTTGAAATGACATCTGCAGCTAAATCTATTCAAGTTCCCCTGGGTAGGGTTGTAACAGCTTAAAGCACCAGGAAGCCCAAGGGCAGAATCTCATCCCAGCCTCAGAATAAAGCAAAATCTGGGCTCCAGAATTCAGGTCTCTGGACGTCCTCAGCTGTTTCTCTCAGGGCCTATGTTTTATTATTGTCACTCATTAAAGCTCACTTTTTCTACTGCTCAGAAAACAGACACTTGGACCATAGCCAACAGCTGGTTCCTAGTCCCTTTTAAGACAGCAGCAGCTGCATTCTCCCTTCCACTTCAGCAGCTGCATTCTCCCTTCCACTTCAAGATTCCAGAAAAGACTGTGCTCAACACCTGGCTGAAAGCCCCCAGGTATACATGTGATATATATACAGGTCCAAGTAACTGCTTTTACAAAGGAACCAGACTCCAAGTAGACTGGGAAGAAAAAGTAATTGCTGCCTATGAAAATCAGGAAGGAGAACTCTTCTTGAGAAGATAGCTACAGAAAGAGATAGTATATAAATCTAAAGGTATCCTCTGAGAAGTGGATATAAGGACACAGCACAACCTTTGGAGGGATTCACCTTTCTCTTGCAACACTGTGCATACACCCGTGTGTGGACTTCTCATCAGGTCTGTCTCAGGACGCTTTTTGTGAACTACCTCCCTCTTCACAATCTCCTAGCCTCAGACGTTACTTTGGCCTAGATTGATGCAATAACTTCCTAACTGTCTTAACATCTCCAGTCTCATCTTGCCTAATCATCTACCCCATGATGGCTTCCAAATAGTCCTTACAAAGACACAAGCCCTGTCACTTCCCTGCTTCCAGGGCCTCAGAAGCCCCTACCAGGTCTAAGCCTCTTGGCACAGCTTCCAAGGCCCTCCCTGATCTGGGCCCAGCCTCAACTGCTCTTACCAGGACTTCTTCCCATCTGCTCCCCACCAACCTCTGTCTTCTAAGGTATCTGGCCCCCCTCTTCTCTTAGGATGTCCTTCCCGTCTCATTGATTCTGCCTGTGGATGCTGCTAACTCTCCAAGTTCCAGTTAAATGTTTTTTTTTTTTTTTTCCTTCTCTGTAAGGTCACCACAGGTTATTGTTTTAGATCCGGATGCAGCTGCTTCTACTGTTGTGTTTTTTCAAGGGAATAACTATGTCTATTTCATTTTGAATCTCTAGTTCCAAGACCATCGCCTGGCAGATGCTAGAAATTCATGAGCGTTACAGAAGGAATGAGGTAAGAAGGAAGAGAAGAAAGGGAGAAGAGAAGGGAAAGGGAGAGGAAAGAGGAAGGAAGGAAGGAAGGAAGGAAGGAAGGAAGGAAGGAAGGAAGGGAGGGAGGGAGGGAGGGAGGGAGGGAGGGAGGGAGAGAGGGAGGGAGGGAGGGAGGAGGGGAGAGAGGGATAGAGGGACAGAGGGAAGATTGGTTGAGGAAAGTGCTAAGGACTTGAGTTTACAATACTTTTTTATCACTAACTGACTCCCACTTTTAAAAATAGTGTCAATCCTATCTAATGCAAACTCTTGAAGGATCAAATGACAAAGAGATGGTGGAAGCACTCTACTTGTTTCTATGCAAACATTGGCCATTGTGAATTCGCCACTCTGTAGCATATATTCCCCTAACCACAACCTCAACTCTTTAGAAAACATTTTACTTATTATTTTTATTTTATGTGCATGAGTGTTTTGCCTACGGGTACATAAGTGCATAATATGCATTCAGTGCTCACAGAGGCAAGAAGAGGTCATCGAATTCCTTGGAACTGGAGTTATAGATGGTTGTTAGCTGTCATGTGTGGGTGCTGGGAACTTAACCCAGGGTCTGCAAGAGCAGCCAGTGCTCTTAACTGCTAAGCTATGTCTCCAGCCCTACAACCTCTGTTCTTAGTGGAATGCTCTCATTGGTTTGGAGTCCCTGCAGCAAGTGCGGCAGGAAGTAGAATGGAGAGCTTTCATTGGTTAGAGTCCCTAAAGTGTGTGTGTGGGGGGGGATTATTTTCTTTTTTTGTTCTTTTTTTTTTTTTGTTTTGGTGCTTTCGAGACAGGGTCTCCCTGTAGTCCCAGCTGTCCTGGAACTCACTCTGTAGACCAGGCTGGCCTTGATCTCACAAAGATCCGCCTGCCTCTGCCTCCCGAGTGCCAGCGAGCGCCACCATGTCCAGCTGAGATTATTTTCATTGGTTGGAGTTCCTGCAGTGGGTGGAGCTTGGGGGAGGGAGGGACATTTGTTTAGTTGTGTTGGATCAGTGAGTCATTACCAGAATCTTATGATTCAGGTGTGGCTGACATTGGAATGCATTTGGATTGCCATGGAGTAATTGTGTAAATTTGATGACATCACTCTTATGTGTAATCCTTTTGTACTTATTAGAAGTCTTGGGTACTCTTTTTCCTCTGAATTCAAATGAATACTACAGAAGACCCAGAGCCATGGGCTCTTACTAATGATTTAAATCCAAACATTTTCAATCGGCTTCTCTCTCAAACTTCTGGGTGAGTTTAACTGAAAATGGCTAGAGACTAGGGCTCAGTGTAGAATACTTACCTGGCATGCACAGGGCCCTGAGTTCAATCCCCAGCACCACCATGTCCCCACCCACAGTGGCTTGAACTTGACATTTTGGTGTGTACCGGTGAAAACCTGCTTCAGCTCCTAACTTCTTATCACTGCAGTGATACACTGCATTACAGCCAACACAGAGGCAGAAGGAAACTGGGAGCTGCAGGAGTGGCAGGCTGAGGTGCCACATCGCCCTCTGGCAGGCTAAGTTCAAGACTGATGATATTTGCAGAAAAGGCTTTTGACGAAATCCAATAGCCCTTCATGTGAAAAGTCATGAGGAATTCTGGGTAGAAGGAACATAGCTCAACAAACCTACAGCCAACATTATATTAAATGGAGAAAAGTCTCAAAGCATTTGCACTAAAACCAGAATAAGACAGGGGTGTCCACTATCTCAGTGCATGGTACTGGGAGTCTTAGCTACAGAAATTAGACAAAAGAAGGAATTTAAAGGTATAAAAATAGAAAAGGAAGAAGTCAAAATATCTCTATTTGCAGATAATGTGATTCTATATGTAAAAGATTCTAAAGACTCCACCAGAAAACTCTAAGAACTAAGCAAAGTGGCGAATACAAAATGAACACGCAAAAGTCATTACTCTTCCTGTACACCCCAGCAAACAAACAGAAGATGAAACAAGTGAAACAATCCCATTCATACACACACACAAAAAAACACAACAAAACTGTTGTAATAATCCTAACCAAGGACGTGAAACATGTCTATAATAAAAACCTTAAAATACTGAAGAAAGAAGTTGAGGAAGATACCGGGAAATGGATAGACCTCCCGCGTTCATGGATAAGAATCAATACTGTGAAGATGACTACCTTATCAAAAGCAATCTACAGAGTAAATTCAGTGCAATCCCAATCAAATTTCCAGCGGCATTCTTCACAGAAATAGAAAAAGTCTTAAAATTTATATGGAAGTACAAGAGACCCTACACAGACAAAGTAATCTTGAACAAAAAGGATACTGCTGGAGATATTGCCATGCCTGATTTCAAGTTGTGTTATAAAGCCATAGCAATAACACTGTTATAAGAAACAGAGGCCTGGGGCTGGAGAGATGGCTCAACAGTTAAGAGCGCCGACTGCTCTTGCAGAGGACCCGGGTTCAATTTCCAGCACCCACATGGTAGCAAAGAACCATCTTTAACTCCGGTTCCAGGGGAGTCCTACACCCTCTTCTGACCTCCGATACATTGCACGACACAGGTGCACCAACCTACATGCAGACAATACACTCATACACATAAAAAATAAAAATAAAAATAAATAAATAAAATAGTCATTATTTAAAAATATTTAAAAAAAAAAGAAACAGCCCTACAAGATAAGTGTGGGAGGGCTGTGGGCAAGGGCCCCTCCTGTAGAAGCAGATAGACCCTTGGGTGCTGCCCGGCCTTCACTGGAGCACTGAGGCCTTACCTGAGCACCTCAGGCCTGGATAACTCCTCACTGCCCATGAGCTTACCCACCAAAAGGTACACCTGTTTACCATAAATACATTTTAGCTAAAGTAAAAAAAAAGGAATAGTGAGCAGATGGGGGGGTGGCACTTTCTGTCCTTTCCACTACCCCTGACAGCTTAGAGAAGCTCTTATTAATTAGCTCAGTGATGACGTCAGAAGCAAATCTTACTCCGTTTGCTCCCAGACATTTACCCTTCATCACTTCCCACCTTGAATAGTCCAAGGCTGCTGTCCTTTGCCCTGTCATTTCCCTAAACCGTACTGTTCCTTGACAAAGAGTTTTAAGCTGCTAAGCGGGGCTACCATTCACTGAACTTTGTCCCATATGATGTACCCTATGTGTGGTAATAAATTCACATGGGTTTCTCTTCTGAATCCATCTTTTGTTACATAGGTCTGCCCCATGAAAAGTAGAGAAGTTACTTTTTTCCCCGAACCCCAGCAGTAGATCTGCTACAATTTGGATGGGCATCGAATATTCTGTGTTAAGAGAGAACAGCTAGATTTTAAACCTTCTGACTTTATCACTCCATTCTCAAAAAGGCAAATGTTACAGAGCCAGGGGCTGGGTGAAGGGTTGCTTTGATTAAGACGTGAATTTTCTTGGCGTGATGAAACCGTTCTATGTCTTGATTATGACATAGTTCCATAACTACCTATTTCTCACAACTTTTAGAATTGAGCACTTTTTTTAATTGAAATTTGTGCCTTTGATTAGAATCGAACATTTAAAAGAGCAAATTTTACTATATGTAAATGACACCTGTTACCCTTAAAGAAAAATAGGCAGGTGTGGCAGTGATGCATGTCTATTACCCCTACCACTTGGGAGACTGAAGCAAGGAGATCACCAGTTCGAGGCCAGCCTAGACATCTTAGCAAGACTCTGTCTCAAAATGAAAAAGAAAAGAAAAGGGGTAAGTGGGGATGTTAGCTCAGCGCTTCAGTGGGAGAGCACTTGCTTAATATGAGGCCCTAGGTTCAATCCTTAGAACCACCCAAAAATAAAGGAGAGAGAGAGGGAGAGAAGAGGGGCAGAGAAGGGAGGGGAAGGAGGAGAGAAGCATGGGCAATTTTCTCTTTTTTTTTAAATTTATTTATTTTTTATGTGTATGAATGTACTGTCTGCATGTAGGTTGGTGTACCTGTGTCGTGCAATGCCACAGAGGTCAGAAGAGGGCATCAGATTCCCCTGGAACTGGAGTTAAAGAGTTCTCAGCTGCCATGTGGGTGCTGGGAATTGAACCCGGGTTCTCTGCAAGAGCAGTCAGTGCTCTTAACCGCTGAGCCATTTCTCCAGCCCCGAGGCAATTTTCTGGTTAATATCAAAACCCCCACCTCAGAGATGCTAATCAATAATCCCCAAAGATAGCTAGATCGTAATCTGGAACTTGTGGATGTGACCTTAAAGGCTAAAGGAATTTTTGATTAAGACTCTTGACATGAAAGTGTCTTCTGGGTGATCCAGGTTACATGCCCACATGAAAGCATCATGGACATCCTTAGAAGCAGGGTTGTGTGTGTGTGTGTGTGTGTGTGTGTTTACAAGTACAAGTACTGTGAAGACACAGAGCAAAAAGACATTTGAAGAGGCAAGTCTGCCAACCTTGGCAATGGAGGAAGGAGCCATGTGCCAAGAAAGGCCAGGGACAAAACTCTACAAGCTGCTGCAAATCATGAGGACATAGATTCTCGTGCAGAGCCACCAGAGGGACCATAGTGAGACTTCTTACCTCTAGAGCTTTGAGAGGATCATTTGTGCTGGTTTAAGTCCAATTTGTAGTACCATGTTTTGTTGTTGTAACAAGTGAATGCAACCCTCTGCAGGGACCATACTGTTTCAAAGTCTCTTGAAAAAAATGTAAGGGACCTGTGTGGCAGTCCACACCTTTAATCCCAGCACTCAGGAAGCAGCGGCAGGCAGATCCCTGTGAGTTTGAGATCAGCCTGGTCTACATAGAGAGTTCCTGGCCAGCCAAGGGTACAAAGTGAGACCCTGTCTCAAAACAAACAAACAACAACAAAATCAAAAGAGAGATAGAGAAGGAAGGAAGGAAGGGAGGGAGGGAGGGAGGGAGGGAGGGAGAGAGAGGAGGGAGGGCAAGGCAAGGCATGAGCTGGGTGTCTGTGTGTCCATCCATGCTTATAATCCCAGCACCTCTAAGGATCTGGAGTTCAAGACCAGGTTGGATGACACTAAGTTCAAGATCAGAGACTTTATCTTTAAAAAGACAAATAAAAAGAATAAATAAATGACTTCTCTGGGTCTCTATCTCTCTCTCCCCCTCTCTCTGTCTCTCTTTATCTCTCTCCCTCTCTTTTTATTTTTACTTATGTATATGAGTGTATTGTCTGCAGACACATAAATGCGCCCATGACTTGTGATGCCCGTGAAGGCCAGAAAAAGGTGTTGGATCCCCTAGAACTGGAGTTATGGATGGTTGTCAGCCACCATGTAAGTGCTGGGAACCAAACCTGGGTTCTCTGTGAGAGCAGCCAGTGCTCTTAACCACTGAGCCAACTGTCTAGGTACATGTCTACTCATCCCACAACCCTTTAAAGCATGTGTCCTCATATCTCATTGGCCAGACTGTGTCATATGCCCACTCCTAAACCAATCAATGATAAGAGTAGTCAGGCTTCCGCACCCTTGTAGGAAACTGAACTCTTTCTGTTACTTCGCTTTGGTGCCTGAACCCAGGACCTTGCACGTAGTAAACACATTCCCCAGCACAGAGCCCCACCCAGCCCAGCTCTTTGTATTTCCTGTTGAGTGTATCCCTCTACAAACCCATTTAGCAGCTAAGTTGAATCATATGTTTGGTTCTGTTATGCTTTTTTTCTAATTGATTTATATTGTTATTATTTCCGGTTAGTAACTTAATACCTGATTAAACCTGACACCTGATTAAACTTTGTTTCTAAGAGCCTTTAAGTTGACTCTAATTTTCAGGATAGGATGAAAACCATCATCGGTGGACCCTGAGACAAGCAAAACACAAAGCCTACCTTCTGAGTCTACACGTCCTTGAATTTTCCAGACAACTACATGGCTCAGTGACCTATTTAGAGACATAGCTGCTTGAGCTGGAAGCCTTTTGCCAATGAATTCCGACATGCATCCAACATCTGTGCTTTCAACCCAGCCTCCCTCCACACCACTGTATGGTGGTAGAGCCTTTGTCTTCTTTTTTTGGTGGGGGGGAATGCCCCTCCATCTCTCCATGAAGTTCTAACAAGACTCATTGATCCCCAAAAAACCTGGTTCCATGGTAGGCTAACCAAACTAACTCTTGCCAGACTGTGTGTCATGAGGGCTGGTAAGATGACTCAGCAGGTAAAGGCACCAAGCCTGGTGACCTGAGTTTGTTGCCTGGAATTAATATGGTGGAAGGAGAGCGCTGACTCCCGCAAGTTGTCCTCTGACCTGCACGTGCACACAAGTTTGCCTCCCCCTCATCTACATGCAGTATAAATAAATAAAAGCAATTTTTTCAAAAACAATGTGTGTCTTGAGAGATCTTATGGCTGACCAGAAGGACACTGGAGCAGTCTTTTAGTAGGCAGTTCCCTACTGAAATGTCTGGGAACTTTTGCCTGGGGCTGATCTGTTTCTGTGTTGTTCAAGATCTTGTTTCAAGTTTCTTTTGATCCCAGTATTATAGGCGGAGTACTGAGTTCTGAAGAAACCTGCTGGAGTTACCAGTTTCTTGTGTCACAGGACAAAGAATTATATCAGGGACACAGGCGAGGAGGTAAAATAGAAACAGCTTATTAAGAAAAGGAAAATGCTCTCAAGAACGGGAGCGGGCTAGTGGGCAGAGAAACGGTGTCGTCTACCCAGAAGCACTGGGCCACGTGGCTCATTCATGACTCCTTCAAGTCATTTACACTGCACCTGCCTCTCCTATGTCTTGTACTTCATGCTTTTCTTACTCATGCTGTGTTTGTTGAATGTAGCCACATGGGGAAGACTTCCCAGTGTATTTTCCATTTTTCTACTTATTTATTTATTTCAGTTTTATGTATATGAATGTTCTGCATATAAATGTATCACATGTGTGCAAAAGCCAGAAAAAGGCATGATTGTCAGCTACCATGTTGGTGTTGGGAACTGAACCTGGGTCCTCTGTGAGAGCAGCGGGTACTCTTAACTTCTTAAGCATCTTTCCAGCCCTTCTTTTTTCTTTTCACAGATTTATTATTATTATTATTATTATTATTATTATTATTAGTGTGTGTACGTATGTATATATGTTGTGAGGGCAGGCGTGTGCCTGCCGTTGAGCACATGTGGAGGCCAGTGAGCGACTCTCCAGGACCTGTTTCTCTCTTTCCACACCATTTGGAGTCAAGGTCTGTTATGTTTTGGCTGCTGCGCTATGTAAATGCTTAAGCAAGCCCCTGCTTCCCAGCTCTGTGTAGAAATTCTGGGATTACAGATTCAAGCCACCCAGGCATTCTCAGCCAAAGTCTTCTTAAGTAGGTTCTGAAAATGGAACTCGGGCTTGCTATGCAAATGCTTTTACAAGGCTGGACCATCTCCTGAGCCCCCGACTGCCTCCTTTCATCACGTTAATCTTGATGTGGCTTTCCCTAGTCCTTATTTTCCCAACACACTGGCAGAAAACTGCATATGCCCTTCCCTGAATCAGCATCCCATGTTAATGCTGTTTTTCTCTCTTTTTCCACTTGTGCTGCTGAGAGCTGCCCCCCCCCCCAGCCAAGCCCCCTGCAGCCTTTCTTAGCTTAAGTGGCAGGATTTAGAATCTGGTGTATGGCAAGCATTTTGCAGTCTCTTTTGTAGCTAACCATAACAATGAGCTATATGTTCATAGTGGAACACACAAGTGACACAGGCTGCTACTCATCCCTTCTTCCACCCTACTGCTTGAAGTGTCCTTTTGATACTTGAGGCTGATACCATGCAGAACACACGGAAAAGACCAGTGTTCCTGACACATTGTAGTAACAGTCCAGCTTGGACTGCTCACCCACTTTTTTTTTTTTTTTTTTTTTTTTTTTTTTGTCTTTTAACAGGGATTCTCCCTGTAGCCTCAGCTGCTCAGCTGTCCTGGAACTCATTCTGTAGACCAGGCTGGCCTTGAACTCACAAACATCCGCCTGCCTCTGCCTCCCAAGTGCTAGGATTAAAGGCGTAAGGAAACTTCCTGCTTGTTTAAAGTTCTGTAGTCTGGGGTTTTCTGTTGCTCAATGAAGCCACACACATCTATGGTGGTTTGAAGAAGTGTTCCAGATAGGCTCCAAGTATTTGGACACTTGCACGCACCCCCCCCAACTCCGCCACTCCCCCCCCCCCCCCCGTTCCTGGTACTCTTAGGGGAGGGCACTGGAACCTCTGGGAGGTATGGCCATGCTGGAGGAAACAGGAGGCTTGGAGAGTTCAAACCCACGTCCCATTTCCACTTTCTCTCTGCTTCCTGTGGCTGTTTGAAGACATGAGTGCTTGGCTTTCCATTCCCGCTGCTTCCTGTCATCCCTTCCTTGCCACAATGGACTCATCCATCTGGAACCATGAATCCAATAAACTCTTCTTCCTATAAGTTACCTTGGTCATGGTGTTTTGTCACAGCAACAGAAAAGTAACTGATACAATATCTCTGGCAATACAATTGATTCAGGAACCAAAGAGCTGAATTGCTCAGAGTAACACCTAACAAAGCCCTCCGGCCATGAAGGTTGTCTACTGTCCTAAGACTCTGGGTTCTAATATCAAGTCTCCAGGTTTGGGGGCTTCATTTGTTTACCTATTATTGTGTTACCAACTGCTGCAAAATGCTGTGGCTTAAGGCACAGCCTATTTTCTCCTGGTTTTGCGGGACTCAGTGTGTAATTCTTGCTTTGAGCCTCCGCTGAGGTTGAGTCAGGTATCAAGTAGGCCTGAAGCCATTTGAAGGCTTGAGTGGGCTAGACATAAAAGATGGCTCCCACGCATGCCCCCTCAGCTCCTGGGTGCTCTTTTTATGGCCTATGTCCCCAGTAAAAGACCCTAGACTTCTCTGTTGGTTGCTTGGGACTCTCAGAGCAAAAGGTTCCTGCTTATCAAAGGCTTGCCCAGAACCATTAGAAACCTTCTTTTCTACCTCATAATGTTGGTGTAGCAGTCTCAGGCCAACCTAGAGTCAAGGTGAGAGAGAACATATGTAATCTCTCAACAGAAACAGATAAGGAATTTTGCAGTTACCTTAAATCCACCATAAAGTCATTGAGGGAAATTCTGCTACCAGGAGACTCACCCTGCTTTCCTGATGTTGGAAGGTGACATGCAGTCAGATGACTTTGAAGCCACAAAGCACACATCAAGAAAAGGTGGCCAAGCACGGTGGTAATCCCAGCACTTAAGAGGCTAAGGAATCAAGGAATTCAAAGTCAGCCTGGGCTGCATGAGGAGACCCTGTTTCAAAAACAAAAAAGAGGTCTAGTGAGATGGCTCACCTGGTAAAACGTCTGCCACATAAAACTAATGACCAGAGATCGATTCCCGGGACCTGTATAATAAAGGTGGAAGGAAAGAACTGACGCTACAAAATTATCCTCTGCCTTCTACATAAGCTCTGGGGCACACGCATGTCCCCCACCATCTCACACACAAGTGGAAGAAAAAGCAAAGGCATGTCTCCTGCATTTAGATGTCTAGCCTTTTCAATACCTAACTCATAACTGCTCTGTGAACCTCAGACCTATGCAGAGTTTCCCCAGTCAAACCCACACCTGAATACCAATACCCCCCTTTCTATCCCTTGGCTTAAGATGACAAGATTGATTAACATTTCAAGAGCCTACTCAGCCACATCATTCTGAATCTATTGCACACACAGATAAGTTAAAAAGGTGGATCTCATTTGCGTTCTTATCATAATAAATAAAGTAAAAATAGACAGCAATATTAGACTCTGTTCCTCAACAAAATGCTCATTGCTGTTGTGAGCATAAGGTTTTTCACTCTGGTATTTCTCCCCATCAAAGATGTTCGAAGCTTCTCAAAGGAATAACTGACTGCCCCCCTCAAGGTAAGACAGAATCACAACTTTTATCTATATAAACTACAATAATCTTTGTAATCATAGTGAAGGCTCTTGAGATCCCAAGATTTTTCAATATCATTCCCCAGATTCCCTGATAATGCAAATGCTTGTTAAGGTCTTACTAGACAGCAGACCCTGTGCTAGCATTGGAAAAACCACCTGAAGAACAAACAGTCCCTAACTTCAAAGAATGACAACAGGCTTAGTAGTTATTATAACAAATTCAGTTTTAGATCATCAGTTCCCTCTAACTCTGCAATTTATTAGTTTCAGTAGTCATCTGGAGTGGCTGGGTCTTAGTTTTCTGCTACTGTAACAGAATACCCGAGGTAATCAACTAAACAAAGAGCTTTATTTTGGCTCATGGTTCAAGCGTTTCACTCCTTTGTTCTTTTGCTTTTAGGGCCTGTGGCAAGGAAGCATATCAAGGAGGCTGGGGGAATAGCAGAGTAAAACTGCTAACCCTAGGGTTTAGTATAGTAGTAACTTTTCTCCTCACAGTGACAGAATGCCTGACGGGAGCCACTTAAGGTTTATCTTGGCTCACTGTCTCAGTATCTTACGGTGGAGAATGCTCAGCAGTTGGAGTGCCTTGGTGTGTGTCAGTGAAAGCTAATGGCTTATTCCCATCTGGGTGGATCAGGAAGCAGAAATGGGCCCAGAAGCAGGCTCAGGTTGTTCACTGCAAAGCTTGCCCCTATGGACCAGGGACCGGTATCCACCAGCATCCCCTAGCCTAGAGTTTTTACAGCCACCCAAAACAGCATCACCAGCTGAAGATCAAGCGTTCAGACAAATGAATCTGGAGGGGTGGGGGTTGAGGGGGGTGATATTTCATATCCAAATCACCACAGCCAAGAAGCAAACAAAGGGGAAGAAGAAGGGGCTGGGTCCTATGTCCCCTGAAGGACTCCAATAACCTAAAGACCTTCCATGAGGCCTCACCTTAAAAAGTTCTCCACCTTCCAATACTGACATGCTAGAAATCAAGCCTTCAGCTCCTAGGCTTTGGGAGGCATTCTAGTTCCAAACTATAGCACTTTGCAAATACTTTCATATTTTTAAGATTAAAACTTTTCTCTACCTCCTGGCTTTATCACCATGAATATTCACAATGTAGGACCCTCGGGTCAAGCTACTGAAACCTAGGCCACTCTCTGTCCCCTTTCCAGTTTTCAGTTGAATAAGCTGGAGATCGGACAGCGATGAGGTCACTGAGTTGTTTTTTCTTTTTTTTTTTCTTAGAAATCATATCCTGGGGCTGGAGAGATGGCCTAGCGGTTAAGAGCGCCAACCGCTCTTACAGAGGACCCGGGTTCGATCCCCAGCACCCACATGGCGGCTGAGAACCGTCTGAAGCTCCAATTCCAGGAGAACTCCAGTTCCAGGGGAATCCGACACCCTCTTCTGACCTCCGCGGCATTGCACGACACGGGTGCACAGACCTACATGCAGACAGTACACTCATACACAAAGAAAAATAAATAAAAATAAAAAAAATAAAAAAAAATAAGTTTAAAAGAAAAAAAAAAAAAGAAATCATATCCTAAATGAACAATCATTTTAAAGAGCTTTTCTAACCAGCGTCCCCAGTTGAGGCATTTGGTTCTAGATTGGCTGGGCCTCTGCTACCTTCACACAGTTATTGTTTGAAGTATACCAGGAGTCCTTAGGAAGTCACACTAGCCTGAGTCATCTCAAAGATAGAAGGAAAGATATTCCTGTCTCCTGCTCCTCTCCAATGACATATTCTGTGGAAAGAATGCCATTGTGTTGATGGCAATGATAACGGGTTGTTGTTGTTGTTGTTGTTTTCCTGAGATAAGGTCTCGATATGTATCCAGACAGGCCTTGAACTCCCAGTCCTCCTGCCTTAGCCTCCTCAGAGCTGGGGCTGCAGGTCTGTGTGGGCAGTGAGATTGCCCTTTACCATCCCAGGGTTCTTCAGCCTTGCAGAGCATTTTTTTTCAGCTGGAACTTCTCTCCTCTTCTGACCTTTGGACAGAGGACAAGCTTGAAGGTTGGAGACAGCTGGACTGGTGGAATCCCAGCTTGGCTTCTCATTGGCTCTGGACTGCCAATGAATTCTGTGTTAAGGAAAAATATAACAACACTCACCTTTGTCTTTAGTGATGGGAATGTGATCTCCCTGCACATAGCAGGTGTTCATGCCATCTGTTGAGCACTGCTGTGCAGTTTGCAAGGGAGCAATCATAAGCCTTGATATATACATGAATAGACTGAAGCTCATGAACTTGTCCAAAGTCCCTGAGACTGGACAAGGGCCTTCTGAATCCAAATCCATTTGCCTTTCCGACCACCCAACTCACTAAATCACAGAACTTTCTCAGATTTTATTTTGTGGTTCTAGGACTTGAACCCAGGGCCTTGCATATGCCAATCATGGCAAAGACCTTGAGATATCAAGGTTGCCATGGCAATCCCCGGATTCTTCACGATGCTAAGGATTTTGAGGTTCCCACTGGATGCCAGACTATACACTCAACTCTGGAAAGACCAATCCCTGATCTGAGAGAACGCCGATACACTTTGTATTTATTATAATAAATTAGATTTGAAATTATCAGACCCCTTTCCCCACATAAACACACTTGGTAAGTGCTCTGTCACTGAGCTATACTTCAACCCTCTCCAATTTTTTTATTTATTTCTTTTGTGTATGAATATACTGTCTGCATGTAGGTTTGTGCACCCATGCCATGCAATGCCGAGGAGGTCAGAAGAGGGTGTCAGATTCCCCTGGAACTGGAGTCAAAGACGGTTCTCAGCCACCATGTTGGTGTTGGAAATCGAACTTGGGTCCTCTGCAAGAGCAGTCAGTGCTCTTAAACGCTAGGCCATCTCTCCAGCTCCCAACCCTCTCCAATCTTCTGCACTTACAGAAGCACTGTTGGTGAAGGTATATTTCATTTACTAGGTGTTTAACATGTGCCAGATGCTAAACAAAGCACTTTGTTTGAATGAATCCATTCAAGTTTATGAAGTAGGTGTGATTGCCTCATTTCACAGATGGAAAAGGCTAATACTCATCAAGGTAAACTGACCTGCCCAAAGACACAAGGGAAGAGTATGCCTCCTCCGTGTGAAAGAATAGTGTGATTCTTCCTGCCTTCAAAACCCACAGTCTTAGCCCCACATTACAACTTCCTCAATATACATAATATCCTTGGAATGTGTTATTAATCACCTAAGTTCAAAGTTATCCGGGCATCCCCATTATTAGACAAGCTTTGTGTGTGGTCAGTTAATGATTTATCTGGATTTGGGATCATTCCTATGTCTTTAAAATATTTTATTTATTTATGATTATTATTTCATGTGTATGAGTATATTGCCTACATGTATGTAAGTACACCTGTGTCATGCAATGCCAGGGAAGGCCAGAAGAGGATGTTGTATCCATCTGGAACTGGAGTTACAGATTGCTGTTAGCTACTATATGGGTGCTGGGAACAGAACCTGGGTCCTCTGTAAGAACACCCAGGGCCCTTAACCACTGAGCCATCTCTCCAGCCCTTGTTGCTATGTCTTGATAATTTTCCTTCACCATAGGACTGGTTCAGTTACATTCCTAGGAATTTGTAATTTAAAGTGCAAAGCTTAATCAAGAGCCCCCCCCCAATATTGTGAAAAACCATGGCATTTCCTCCCTGGGCTTCCATTTTACTCTTTTGTAAAGAAAGAGTAAAAGATGAGTCTAGGATACCTTGTACCAGAAAGCAAGAGGTGCTCAGAGCTACTGGAGTGTGAGAAGGCACAGAGGAGCCAGCTCACGATAGCTCCCATAAGTCAAATTTGAGATGATTCCAACATAAGTGGAATGACCAAAAGGATTACTACATGGCAAATAAAAAAGGAATTTATGAGTCCAAAGTGTTATTCTAATAAGAGAGAAAAAGACAGAGGTAGAGATAGAGGAAGAAAGAAATTTACAACACCACTTTATAGTGGTGGTGCAAGCATTTAATCCCAGCACTCAGGAAGGAGCAAGTGGATCTATGTGAGATTAAGGACAGTCTGGGCAACAAAGCAAGTTCCAGATCAGCTGTGGCTACAGGAGACCTAGCTAAAAAAATATATACTTCTACTACTACTACTACTACTACTACTAATAATAATAATAATAATAATAACAACAACAACAATACACCAGTGAGTGACAGATCGCCAACCTCACCCCAGTGGCTCCCTGTACCATCAGAGCCCCCTGTCCAGTTGCCAGTACCCCACTCCCAACCCCGGATGTGGGCATCCAGATGGAAACAGTGGTAGTGTTGCCAGAGCACAAGGTAACAGAAGAGACAGCAAACCTGCCACTCCACAGACAACCGAGAGGAACAGGCCTTCAACACAAGGAAGAAGGACCTGAATATTGTATCAAGTTACAATCAACAAATCAACAAATTGAATCCACATGCCAAAAGCATAATGAAAAATCAGCAACATGGGAAAAGCAAATAATAAATCCCCACCAAATTTTATCAGTCCTATACAAGACTCCAACAATGAGATCTCCCTGGAGTAACTCAGGATACATATCTTTTTTTTTTTTTTTTTTTTTTTTTTTTGGTCTTTTTGAGACACGGTCTCCCTGTAGCCCCAGCTGTCCTGGAACTCACTCTGTAGACCAGGCTGGCCTTAAACTCACAAAAATCTGCCTGCCTCTGCCTCCCAAGCAAGGTGTGCACCACCATGCCCAGCAGGATACATATCTTAAAGGAACAATCATAGACATGCTCAAAGAAATCAAGGAATATAAAGAACAAATCAAAAAACTAAAGGGAGAGAATGACCAACTCTGGGAGGAACTGGAAATGTTGAAAAAAAAATCTCAGCTGAAATGAAAGAGGAAACTGAAAAACAAATCAAAGAACTAGAAGGAAAGGGTGGCCAAAACTGGAAGGAAATGAAATACTAAGGGAATTACAGACTAAAATGAAGAAGGAAAGCAAAAAACAAATCAAAGAACTAGAAGGGAAGAATGGCCAACTCTGGAAGGAAATGGAAATACTAAAGGAATATCAGGCTGAAATGAAAAAGGAAATTGAACACTCATCCAGTCAACAGGAAAGGGCAGGAAAAAGCCTCAGTAACAGAATGGATGAAGCAGAAAATAGAATATCAAGTCTAGAAGACAACACAGAAGAACTGAAGAGCTCAAGCAAAGACTATGAAAATATTTTAAAAAACACAAGTGTGGACTAACCAGGAAAGGTGGGACACCATAACCAGACCAAACCTCTGAATCATAGGTATAGAGGAAGGAGAATAATCCCAGGATAATGGTATGGACCAGATTCTCAACAGAATTACAGAAAACTATTTCCCCAAATTGAAAAAAGACACACCCATACAAATACAAGAAGCACATAGAACACCAAATAGAAAAGATCAGAAAAGAAACTCCCAATGCCATATCATAATCAAAACTTACTAGATGCCCAAAACAACGACAGAATACCGAAAGCTATAAGAGAAAAACAACAAGTTACATATAAAGGAAAACCCATCAGAATTACAGTTGACTTTCCAATGTAAACAATGAAAGCCAGAAGAGCTTGGACTACAGATGCCAACCTAGGTTACTCTACCCAGCAAAAATGTCAATTATAATTGAAGGAGGAAGGAAAATCTTCCATGACATAAACAAGATGAAAGAATACATGTCTAGGAGGCACAGGGTGTGGGCCATGCGTGTCATCAAGGCAGGTTGAGGGAGGATTGGATTTGGGGCCTGCTGTGCATAGAGCAAAGAGCTGGAGCCAACCCAAGTGCCCCTCAACTGACAAGTGGATAGAGAAAAATGTGGTACATCTACACAATGGAGTTCTATGTGGCGGTAAAGAAAGATGGCATCATGAAGTTTGCAAGTAAATGGATGGAACTAGAAGATATTATGTTAAGTGAAGTAACACAGTCAAAGAAAAACAAAAGACAAATGGTATCCCTCATCTGTGGATGCTTGCACCAAGTACATAGTTGTAAGGCAAACTGAGCAACATTAATATTATATTCCTTGTGATCTGAAAATAACTGTGCTCTTATATTGTGAATCCCTAGACAGGTTCTAGAATTAACCTACGATTTATTTTCAGACTTTGTATTTTTGGTATATGATGGTGGGTATGTATGCATAGTTTAGAGTAATATAAAATTAAAATAGAAAAATGCAAATCAAGAAATATGGAAATAACATAGTTGTTTTTTTTTTAAAGAAGATATCATTTTAGTATAGGTGCGATGTATCAAGCTGGTGTAACTTAGCCTTTCTGGATGCTTAATGACCATACTTAATACCCATACCAATTTGGCCAAGAGACCTAAGGGATAACTCTGTTCCTTTCCCTCAGAAGTCAACTAAGACTCAGGGGACTATGCATGGGGGCATCTCTTGAAATGTCCTGCAGATGTGGGTCACCAGTCTTCCTGTGTAGGGAGGTCTTGGAGACCCACTAATAGGACTTCAGCCAGTGTCCAGTCTATAAAGAGGAAAGTCTGCTCATGCTTCCAAAAGGGAAGCCTGGTCTAGCAAGACCTGATTTTGTCCTCCAGTGGATGGAACTGGTAAATGAAAAGCCAAAAGGAGCCAGGCACTCTCCCCAACCCGCCAAAAAACCTGAGTGACCCCTGATGACCAGATCCTTAACTGACAAAAAAAAAAAAAAAAAAAAAAAAAAAAAAACAAATAAAAAAATAGAAAAAAAAAAAAAAATAAAAAAAAAAAAAAAAAAAAA
>VZQC01004423.1:1767275-1791616 GCA_009823505.1 Rhizomys pruinosus
GCATCTCCAAAAAGCTGGGGTCGCCACTGAAACTGAGGTTGCACCTTTACCAATGGTCTCTTCTGACCTCTCCTGGTGCAAAGCCTCAGCTTCTCTCCATGACCCCTGCAATCCTGGGGTCTTCACTGCAACCGAGGTGCACTTCCATCAATGGTCTTTCCTGACCTCTCACAGTGCCAAGCCTTAGCTGCTCTCTGTGACTCCCTCAAATTTCAACACCGGAACCATATAGGAGACTCTTACATGTTACCAAGTCCTGCTTCTGGCTTGAGATGGAGGCTCAGGCCCCTTCTGGAACACAGCTTCTGTGTGCTGAGCCTGAAGAAATTCTTCCCAGAAGATTTCACCACAGTGATGCTGGTCTTTTGTTACTTACAGCTGATTCTTTCAGCCCCAGCTAACCAGCATCAATTGTCCCAGTACAACAAAGATTTCACTTCAGGTTCTGGTCTCTTGTTACTTACAGCTGATTCTTCAGCCCCAATTGACCAGAACCCACAGATTACACAGTCCTGATGATCTCTGCTCCCCTTTGAAACTAGAAACTTCACAAGCCAGGCCTCCATCTTCTACAACTCCTTCAGCAAAACTGCTCCAAGCGCCACAGCAATGATCTTTAAGCATTCAATGATCTTCCCAGCCCAAAGTTCCAAACACCTCCACAATCCTTCCCCAAAACACCAAGGTCAGGTCTGTCACAGCAATATCCCACTCTTCTGGTACCAATTTCTGTTCTAGTTTGTCTTCTATTGCTGTGACAAAACACTCTGACCAACACCGACTTGGGGAGGAAAGGGTTTATTCTGCTTACATCTCCAGGGTCACAGTTCTCAGGGAGCCCAAGGCAAGAACTCAGAGCAGGAACCTGGAGGCAGGAACTGAAGCACAAGCCATGGAGGAATGCTGTTCACTGGCTTGCTCCCCTGGCTCATGCCTGTGGGAAGCAGGTGTGGCGACAGTCCTAAGAAGGCACCCGAGACTTTAGCAAAGTTTTATGACTAACACCTGAGTCTTATGATTAACACCTGATTCCCTCCTACCTCTAAGTAAAGCCACACTCACCATTTGAGCTGTGCAGGTGCATCCTGTATACAAGATCAGGCCAGATGATACCAATAGACTGAGGCCACGCAACCTGGGCTGGGAAGGTGGATAAATAGAAGGACTTTCTAGATAGAGGGACACTCTCTCTACTTTCTAGTCTTAGGAGAGAAGTTTGCTTGCCTGAGGAAGGAGAAGGCTTGGAGAAGGGAGAAGGCTTAGAGGGAAAGACCTGAGGCTTAGAGGGAGAAGCTTGGAGAAAGAGAAAAGATGTGCCTGAATAAACCGTTCTGACAAAACCTGCCTGCCTGAATAAACCGCTTTGAGAAGAACGAGCAAGAGGTGCTTTGTTGCTGCGGCTTCATACAAGTGTTTCCTACAAGTGTGCAAGTGTTTCATACAAGTGGTGGCCCATACGGGGAGGCAGAGCAATGGCCACGCTCAGCCCAGAGCCCCCGGAACTTTAGACAAAGAGAGAAAAGACATTTGCTACAAAGACTTAAGAACGCAGTGTAAACGCAACAAAGAGACTTAAGACATTTGCTGCAGAGACTTCAACAGAGCTGCAGAGACTTCAGACCAGGCTTCAACAGGGCTCGGCTAGCAGAGACTGTGAGCAGGCACTTGGAAGGGCCTTGGTGCCGCTGGCTCGGCATGAATCCAGAACCCGCCGAGCTGGCCCGGGCACCGATCGGACAGACCCAGAGAGAAAAACCAGCCATTCGACTGAAACTTGGCGAAGGAAGCACGGGGCACACAGAAGATGCGAAGGAAGAGCGGGGCGCGCAGGAGATGACGTTGGTGGCCAGCAGCCTGCAGGCGAGGAGGCATAGCAGCCCCGCCGAAGTGGCGGTTTGGGCTTTCTTGTGACAGAAGCTGAACTGGGAACTGGGGCACCGCCGTGCGCTGGAAGTCCGCAAACTTTGAAGGGTTACCAGAGAAGCCGGTGTGTCTCGGCGGGAACAGTTAAAGCCCAGAAAAGGGGGAAAGTAAAGCGCGGTAAAGGGAACAATTAAAGCCCGGAAAAGGGGGAAAGTAGAGCATGGTAAAGGGAACAGTTAAAGCCCGGAAAAGGGGGAAAGTAAAGCCCGGAAAAGGGGGAACAGTTAAAGCCCGGTAAAGGGGGAACAGTTAAAAGCCCGGAAAAGGGGGAACAGTTAAAGCCCGGAAAAGGGGGAACAGTTAAAGCCCGGAAAAGGGGGAACAGTTAAAGCCCGGAAAAGGGGGAACAGTTAAAGCCAAGAAAAGGAAAAGGGGTCCGGAAAAGAGTAAGGTTCCCCGGAAATGGGGACAATAGGGAAGGCTCCCCGGAAATGGGACCAATTAAGAAGGCTCCCTGGAATGGGGACAATAAGGAAGGCTTCCCGGAAAAAGGGGACAATAAGGAAAGCTCCCCAGAAAAGGGGACAATCCTCGGTGCCGCAGGCTTGGCGTGAATCCAGAACACGCTGAGCTGGCCCTGATAACTGACAAAAAACAAAAATCTAAAAATAAATAAAGAAGGGGGAGATGTGGGGAGCAGGTGTGGCGACAGTCCTAGGATGGCACCCGAGACTTTAGCAACGTTTTATGACTAACACCTGAGTCTTATGATTAACACCTGATTCCCTCCTACCTTAAAGTAAAGCCACGCTCACTGTTTTGAGCTGTGCAGGTGCACCCTGTAAACAAGATCAGGCCAGATGATACCAATAGACTGGGGCCACGTAACCTGGGCTGGAAGGTGGATAAAGAGGGACTTTTCCTAGATAGAGGGACAACTCTCTCCTTTCTATTCTTAGGAGAGAAGCTTGCTGGCCTGAGGAAGGAGAAGGCTGGGAAAAGGGAGAAGGCTTAGAGGGAAAGACCCGAGGCTTAGAGGGAGAAGCCTTGGAGAAAAGAAAAGATGTGCCTGAATAAACCGTTCTGACGAGACCTGCCTGCCTGAATAAACCCTTTGAGAAGAACGAGCGAGAAGTGCTTTGTTGCTGCGGCTTCATACAAGTGTTTCCTACAATTGTGCAAGTGTTTCATACACATGCCCAGCCCGCCTATCTTATACCGTACACACAACCTGCCCAATGGCACCCATAGTGGCTGGGCACTCTCACATTGCCTGACAATCAAAGACAATACTCCACAGATGTGGCCAGGCCAATCCAATGGAGCCAATTCCCCATTGAGGCTCCCTCAACCCAAGGTGTGTCAAGATTGACACTAAAGCTAATCAGTCCACAGACGATTCTTCACACAGTCACACACAAACACACACACACACACGACAACAGCATATATATATATATATATATAGAGAGAGAGAGAGAGAGAGAGAGAGAATTAGTGAAGGTATAACCCCCAGAAATAAAACATAGACCAAAATGCAAACAGAAAATATAAACTGAAGCAATATATACATTTCTCAAATATTAAACCCTCAATATTAATTGCTTCTGAACTCTCCACCAGAGACCAGAGACTGGGAAATGGATAAGAAACTGAATCCCAGCCAGTTTGCGCTTTAATCCTATGCACTTGGGAGGCAGAGGGCAGGAGACTCCTGTGAGTTCAAAGCCAGCCTGGTCCTACAGAGTTGAGTTAGGCTAGACTGGGCTAACAGGAGACACTGTCTCAAAAAAAAAAAAAGCCAGTGTGGTGCCACACACCTTTAATCCTAGCACTTGGGAGGCAGAGGCAGGCAGATCTTTGTGAGTTCAGGGCCAGCCTGGTCTACAGAGTGAGTTCCAGGACAGCTGGGGCTACAGGGAGATCCTGTTTCAAAAAGACCAAAAAAAAAAAAAAAAAGGAAAAGAAAAAAAGAAAAAGAAACTGAATCCATCTTTCTGTTGTCTATAAGAAATACACCTCACCTTCAAGGACAGGCATCACCTTAAGGTGAAAGGATGAAAAAAAATAACATTCCAACCGAAAAGCAAGCAGGAGTTGCTATTTTAATATCAGAAAAATAGCTTTCAAAATAAAACTAATCAGAATATATGAAGAGGGTCACTACATCCTTATCAAAGGATTAATCAGCCATGACGATATCAAAATCATAAATATATATTCACCAAACTCTGGTGCAATGAAATTCATAAACACAATCCTGCAGGACTTCAAGGCACAGATCAATCCCAGCACACTAATATTGGGAGACTTCAATACCTCACTGAGCCCATTGGACAGGTCAACTAGACAAAGAATAGACAGAGAGACATCTGAACTGAACAATATGATACACCAAATGGACCTAACAGACATCTACTGAATATTCCACCCAAACACCAAAGAATATACTTTCTACTAAGCACCCCATGGAACATTCTCCAAAATCAGCCATATACTGAAACACAGAGCAAACCTCAGCAAGCACAAAAATTGAAATAATTTCATGCATCATATTAGACTATAGTGCAATAAAGCTTAATATCAGCACCTGAAAGAGCACTAGTAGCTACAAGAACACATAAGACTAAATGACACACTACCGAATAATGGATGAGTCAAAGGTGAAATAAAGAAATAAAAGCATTCCTGACACTAAATGAAAGGGATGATACAACACAGCAAAACATATGGGACACCTTAAAAGCAGTCTTGAGAGGGAAAAAATAGCCCTAAGTGCCTACATTAAGAAAAGAGAAAGAGCACAAATAAATGACCTAACATTGTAATTAAAAAAAACTTGAGAGGCAACAACAAATGAATCCTAAACCTGGTAGACAGGAAGAAATAACAAAAATCAGAGCAGAAATCAATGAAATAGAAACAAAGAAAACAATACAAAAAATCAATAAATACAAGAGCTGGTTCTTTGAAAGGATAAACAAGATAGATATACCTTTATCCCAGTTGACCAAAAGAAGGAAAGAACAATTCCAAATCAACAAAATTAGAGATGAAAATGGAAACATCATAATAGATAGTGAAAAGATTCAATGATACAGGAATCCTTCATAAACCTATACTCCACTAAATTTGAAAACCTAAGATGGATGAATACCTAAAATCACGAAATCCACCAAAACATAACCAGGAAGAGATCAACAGATTAAATAGACCCATAATAAAGAAGGAAATTGAAACTGTGATAAAATAAATCTCCTGACTAAAAAAAGCCCAGGCCCAGATAGATTCATGGCAGAATTCTATAAGACATTTAAAGAAGACCTACAGCCACTACTACTCAAATTATTCAAAAGGATAGAAATGGAAGGAAATCTTCAAAATTCCTTCTACAAAGCCAACATCACTCTGGATAGCCAAAGCAACCCTGAGCAAAAAGAGCAATATATGGGGGATTACCATACAAGAGTTCAAACTATATTACAGGGATATAGTCATAAAAACTGCCTGGAACTGGCACAAAAACAGACCTGTAAATCAATGGAACAAAATTGAGGATCTGAACCTTAGGACATCCAATTTCAGCCACCTCATATTCGACAAAGGGGCCAAGAAGGCTCAATGGAGGGAAGAAATCATCTTCAGCAAATGGTGTTGGTATAACTGGATCACCACTTTTAGAAGAATAAAATTAAACCCATACCTCTCACCATGTACAAAAATCGACTCTAAATGGATCAAAGACCTCAATGTGAAATTAGAAACTCCAAAAATTATAGAAGAAAACGTTGGTAATAACCTATAAGACATAGGTGTAGGAAAAGACTTTCTAGGTCAGGCAGCAACTGCACAAAAAATAAGGTCAACAATTGACAAATGGAACCTTATTAAACTCAAGAGCTTCTGTACAACAAAAGAAACAATCAATGAAGTGAAGAGAAAACACACAGAGTGGGAGGAAACCTTCACCAGTGATACATTTGATATAGCATTAACATCCAGAGTGTATAAACTACTCAAAAAAAGCAAAAGAGGAAGAAAACAAGTGGCCCACTCAAAAGATAGAGTCAAGAGCTGAAGAGACTTCACAAACAAAGAAGTAAAGATGGCTGAGAAACATCTTAAAAACAGTTCAACATCACTAATAATTAAGGAAATGCAAATTAAAACCACCCTAAGATTTCAACTTACTCTGTTAAGACTAGCTATGATCAAGAAAACAAAGGACACCAAATGCCGGAGAGGTTGTGGGGAAAGGAGAACACTCATCCACTGCTGGTGGGAATGCAATCTCATGCAACCCCTATGGAAAACAGTGTGGAGAACTCTTAAGAAATTGAAAATGAGCCTACCAGCTTGATATATTCCCACCAGCAGTGGGATGTCATTTTCATACCACTCCTGGGTATATACCACAAGACTCATGCTATCACAGAGATACATGCACATCTATGTTTATTGCAGCTCTCTTCACAATAGCAAAAAGCTGGAAGCAACCCAAGTGTCCCTCAACCGATGAGTGGATAGAGAAAATGTGGTACATCTACACAATGGAATTCTATGCAGCAGTAAAGAAAGATTACCTCTTCTATGAAGCCAGCATCACTCTATTACCAAAACCAGGCAAAGATCCAACTAAAAAGGAGAATTATAGACCCATCTCCCTCATGAACACAGATGCCAAAATTCTAAACAGAATACTGGCAAATCGCATACAGACCCACATCAAGAAGATCATCCATCATGACCAAGTTGTATTCATACCAGAGATGCAGGATGGTTCAACATAAAAACAATAAACATCATCAAACACTTAAATGGAATAAAAGACAAAACCAACACCATGCATCCACAAATGATGCTGAAAAAGCTTTGACAATGCAGCACCTTCATGCTAAGTCCTAGAAGGGAATTGGATTGGAGGGATCATTCCTCAATGTAAATCAAAGCCATATACAGGAAACCCAAAGCCAATATCATCCTAAAGGGGAACAACAGAAATATTCCCCTTATAAAGGTAGGGAACTCAGCGAGGCTGCCCCCATCACCACTCTTTAAATAGTGCTTGAAACACTTGCTAGAGCAAGAAGAAAAGAAAAGGAATTAAAAGGAGTATAAGTTGGAAAAGAGAAGTCAATACTATCCCTATTGCTGATGATATGATTGGTTTACCTTAAGGGATGCAAAAAACTCAAACTCCACCAGAAAACTCCTAGAAAAAGATTTAGCTTCAGCAAAGTGGGCAGATACAAAATTAACCTTAAAAAATCAATGGCCGGGCTGGAGGGATAAGCGCAGCCGTTAAAAGGCTAAGGCAACAACCAAAATATAAAAAATCAATGGCCTTTCTTTACACCAAGAACAAGCAACGGGAGAAAGAATTAAAGAGACCTTCCCACTCACTATAGCCTCAAAAACAATAAAATACATAGGAACAAACCTACACAAAGACACCAAAGATCTGTACAACAAAATTTCAACCCTAAAGAAAGAAATTGAAGAGAAGACATCAGAAAATGGAAAAACCTCCCATGCTCATGATTTGGGAAAATGAACATTATAAAAATGTCCGTTCTACTACCAACAAAACTCTTGTATAATTTAAATGAATGTCCACATCAAAATCCCCAAAATGTTTCTCACAGGCTTGGAAAAAAAGTCCTAAAGTCATTTGAAAAACAAAAGACCCCAAATAGCCAAAACAACCCGAGCAAAAAAGCTAACACAGGGGGATCTCTATACCAGACCTTCAACTATTACTAAGAAGCTATAGTCATAAAATAGCCTGGTACTGGCACAAAAACAGACCTGTTTACCAATGGAACAAAACCAAAGATCCAAACCTGAGCACATACAATTTCAGCCATCTCATATTTGACAAGGGGGCACAAGAGACACATGGAGAAAAGACAGCATCCTTCACCAGCAATTGGTGTTGGCAAACCTGGATCACCACTTGTAGAGGAATGAAATTAAGCCCCTTCCTCTAGCCCTGTACAAAAGTCAACTCCAATGGATAAAGACCTCAACATGAAACCCCAAACTCGGAAGGCGATAGAAGAAAATAGGTTGGCAGCAGACTACAAGACATAGGCATAGGAAAAGACTTCCTAAATCAGACAGCAGCTGCGCAAGAAATAAGTCGACATGCAAAGTGGGACCTCATTAAACTCAAAAGCTTCTGTACATCAAAAGAAACAATAAGGAAGTGAAGAGAAATCCCACAGAGTGGGAGGAAATCTTCATGCAGAAACAGGCTGACAAAGCATTGATTTCCAAATATATAAACGTACTCAAAAACAAAAGAAGAAGAAAACAAGGACCCACTCAATAGATGGAGCATAATAGCTGAACAGAGACTCCACAAGTGAGAAGTTAGAGATGCTGAGAACACCTTAAGAAGTTTCAGCATCACTATCATTAAGGAAACGCAAATCAAACCACTTGAGGATATCATCTTACTCCAATAAGCGGGCTAGGATCAAGAAAACAAATGAACCAATGCTGGAGAGTTGTGGGGAAAGGGAACACTCATCCCTTCGTGGGACATGTAAACTGTAAATGTGCAGCCACTAGGGAAAGCAGTGTGGAGAACCCTTGGAAGACTTGGAATGAACTGCCACCAACCCAGCCATACCACTCCTAGGCATGTATCCTCAAGACTCACCCCACCGCAGAGATACTGCACGGCCATGTTTATTTCAAGCTCTCTCACAATAGCAAAGAGCTGGAACAAAACCTAAATGCCCCTCAACTGATGAGTAAATAGAGAAAATTTGTACAATATAACAAGGAGTCTATATGCAGCAATAAAGAAAGATGACGGACACACACAATTAGATATATAGGTTATTTAAACAGTACTAATTGTTATGGTAGGTTACTTTGGTATAGACACAGATGTTTGATGGTATGTTAATTCATGAATTAACATTTTCTTCTGTTAAGTATGGCAAGGTCTTCGTGTGTTTAAACATCAACCATTAGAGGATGTAAGCTTTGGCATCAGCCGTGGGTATTTTCCTCCAAGGAGAGAGCTAATAGCCAATAGATTTTGGATATACAGACATATGACTTGCCACGGCTACACAGTATTCCAGGCAGATGAGGTGTAGCTGGTGCTGACGGAGGAGTCTTGCTTGACATCAAGGAGACCTATATTTGCTTTATTGGTTTAGTGGTCGTGGTAACAGTCTCTGGCATTCCAGAGACCATCTGTAACTTGCAAGTGCGGTCTCCATACATCTTTCCCATGTTTATATCAGGTCCACAACAGCAGGGCCTTACACTCTCTTCCGCAGATAGTCCCAGTTTGGAGGCAAGGGTCCTTTACCATTTGTGGGGGCTTGGATCCCTGGCCAACATCTCCTTGGTAGAATAATCCATTGTTAATATCAGATTGCTACTGTATTAAACATTTGTCAATGCATAGCTAAGGAAGGCTTAATATATAGCTGTTTAAATACCTAAATATCTAATTGCATGTGCTTCATTAGTAGGATCGAAAGGTTATCCTGGACAAGCTGGCAGTCCATGAAGAAAACAGCCAGAACTGACTAGAGACCAAGACACCACTCCAGAGAAAGTAGTGTTTTGCTTCTCATCCACCTGTGCCCCTTTTCTAAGCCTAGGGGAACAATCTGCGGAAGAGGGGGCATGGTAGAATGTAAGGGCGTGATTGGGGTTAATGGTAAACTACAATATAGACTGGACACTCATTTGATCAACTTGATTGAACATAACAAGCCCCCCCCCCCGCTGGATGGTGGACCCATGAGCTGTGTGGGTTTGGGCACAACTGCTTGCAAATTGGTTTACATGAAGGATGCTTGTATCACAATTCACTTAGTGTTAAAAAAAATGAAAACAAAACAAAAAAGCAGAGAAAGATGCAGAAAACTTACAGTCAGAATGCATGATCTGGGGATGGGTAGGGGTGGGTGGGGGGAAAGGGAAGGGGATATATGCCTGAACTGAATTGAAAATGATGTAGGAAATACACAAAGCATCAATAAAAAAATAAAAAAGAAAAATAAAAAAATAAAAATAAAAAAAATAAAAAAAAGAAAGATGACATCATGAGCTTTGCAGGAAAATGGCTGGAGCTAGAGGACATCATGCTGAGTAGAAGAACACAGTCCCAGAGAAATAAATGACGAATGGTATATCCCCTGCATCTGTGGATGTCTAGTGCCAATTACCCAGTTGTAAGTATTTCCTTGTTCATGGCCCCTTGAACTTTCGTCCAAAGCAGTGTTGGAGTGATGGCATATTGGAAACACAACAACAACAACAGAAAGGACTGCATCAAAGAACTGACTAAAACAGTGAACTTCTGCTCAAAACAGTCAACTTCCCCATGGAGAATATTGAGAAAGACTGAGAAAGAGATGAATAGCATGTTTGGCAGAATGCATGAGCTCTGGAGGGATGGGGGAGAGGGGGGACACGGATCTAGATTTGATAAAAAATATATGTATAAACAAATAAATTAAAAAAAAAGAAAGACGACATCATGAACTTTGCAGATAAATGGATGGAACTCAAAGCCATTATGCTAAGTGAAGTAACACAGACCCCCCCAAAACAAATGACATATGGTATCCCTCATTTGTGGATGCTAGCACCAGTTCTCTCTTTAGAAGGCAAAACTGAATAATTCCTTTTTATCTGCATATAATCCTACTATCAAAATGTGAAATCCTAAACATGTTTTGGATTTAACCTGGAGTTTACTTTCAGATGTCATAACTTTGGTAGTTATAAGGCATATTTTGGAATGATATAAATGAGAAGGAACAACAATAACAAAGAAGACTGGGTCAAAGATCTGACTGAAACAGTAATCTTAAGCACAAAACAGTAAACTTCAGCATTAAAAAATTTTTATATACTTTCTTTTATTTCATTTTTTTAACAATAAGTAATGTTATGAGTCCAAGCATACTTCATGTAAAACCAATTTGCAAGCAGTTGTGCCCAAACCCACACAGCCCAAGGCTCCAACCATCCAGCTGGAGGGGCTTGTATGTCCAATCAAGTTGATCAAATAAGTGTCCAGTCTATATTGCTGTAGTTTCACCATTCACCCCAATCGCAGCTGTTACATTCTACCATGCCCCCTCTTCTGCAGATTGTTCCCTAGGCTTAGAAAAGGGGCACTGGTGGACGAGAAGCAAAACGGTCTACTTTCTCTGGAGAGGTCGTTTTGGACTCTGATCAGTTCTGGCTGTTTCCTTTCATGGGCTGACAGTTTGTCCAGGAATAACCTTTCAATCCTGCTAATGAAGCACAAGCAATTAGATATATAGGTATTTAAACAGTACTAATTATTATGGTAAGTTACTTTGGTATAGACACAGATGTTTGGATGGTATGGCTTATAACATCTCCTAACCACTAGAGGATGTAAGATTGTGGCATCAGCCATGAGTTATTCCTCCAAGGAGAGAGCTAATAGCCAGTTAGATTTGGGATATACAGACATATGGCTGCCACTGTTGCACAGTATTTCCAGGCAGGTGAGGTGTAGCTGATGCTGACGGAGGAGTCTTTGCTGTTGTCTACATCTGTTTTACTTAAAATCTGTATAACAATAACTTTGGGATTAACATATACAAATGTTCTCTATAATTTTTGTGTTATACAGTATCATCTTGTAACATTCTCTTTTACCTATAGGATAATTTAACTTAAGGAATTAAGTTTGCTTCCCAAATTAACAACATACAGTCACCCAAAACAGCTTGGATAAATTTAATGAAATTTACACCTTGATTCCTGCCATAGGTATGTGTACTACAACTGCTTTTTTTAGACTCCTGGGTCAAAAAATAAAAACCTAAAATAAAAAATGGGGGAGATACAGTTATATATTAAAGCTTTTTGTCAAAAATTTTTCAATTTAGTCTTAAAACTAACTATGGGAAAAGATTTGTATGCTCCCACAGGTCAAAACGTCACCAACTTAATGGCTGAAAAAGAAAAGATACAGATTTGCATTGTGCAGGATGTACCAAGAAATACCAGCAGAGAAGTTGGCCCATCTAAACACTAAAAGGAAGAAAAGCCTCAGACTGCTACAGGCATCAAACATCTCTGTGGATCCTATTTGTAACAACTGTTTATAAAGAGTCCTAATGAACCTTACCTTTTAGGTGCCACAAAGTTCTAATATGAGAGACTTTCTTACCTCTTTTTCATAGAACAAAGAAAAACATGATGGTAATGAAGTCACTCTCTAACTGTAAATTAGAGCCAACTGTTATAGAGGTAATCTCTTATAAAACCAGTAAAACTGCTTTTTTTAAATTGACTAATAGACAGAGGAACTGTGAAAAGGATTATTCTCTATTCAGAACCAAATATAATACTAAAGTCTCTTTAAGCTGTGCATTTAAACAAAATATATTAATATAGGAGTGCTCTGATATCAGCAATGGATTATTCTGCCAAGGAGATGTTGGCCAGGGGATCCAAGTCCCCCCAAAAGGGAAAGGCTTCTTGCCTGTAAACTGGGATACCTGCAAGAAGAGAGACGGTAAGGCCCTGCTGTCAAAGACCTGATGTAAGCATGGGAAAGATGTATTGAGACTGCTCTTGCAAGTGTACAGTTGGTCTCTGGAATACCAGAGAGTGTTACCAAAGGCCACTAAACCAATAAAGCAAATATAGGTCTCCTTGAGTCAAGCAAGACAGCATCAAAAAATTTTAAAAAGACAGAAAAAGATGAAAGACATGTATGGCAGAATGCATTAGCTCTGACAGGGAGGGGGCAAGGAAGGGGAATTGGGTCTAAATTTGATTAAGAAATATTGTGCGAAATATATAAAACTTCAATAAATTAATAATAAAATACCATCTTACAACTACCATAATGATAATTAACTCAGATAAGCTCATCTGTATTAGATGAGAAGTTGTTTAAGAACATAGTATAGTCTCAAAGTCTTTCTGAATTTGCCTTTTTTTTTTTTTTTTTGGTCTTTTTGAGACAGGGTCTCCCTATAGCCCCAGCTGTCCTGGAACTCACTCTGTAGACCAGGCTGGCCTTGAACTCACAAAGATCCGCCTGCCTCTGCCTCCCAAGTGCTAGGATTAAAGGTGTGCGCCACTTTTTAAAAAATTATTTTTTGAACTTGCTTTTTAATTAAAAAGATGACTTACAATAAAGACATTTGGTGGAGATCTCTTTTACTAACTGATTTAATACAATTTGATACCACATGCCTTCTGAGGTAACACACTAGAGAGAGACGGCATAACCTGAATTTATTTGGTCTTTGGTCTCTGTGTGATAGTTAATCTTTATTGTCAACTTCGCTGACTTTGCACTCACATAGGAGACAAACCTCTGGGTGTATTTTTGAGAGAATTTCCATAGTAATTTAAATTAGGAGGGAAGACCCACTCTGAATGTGGGCGATACCATCCCATGGGCTGGGGTCCTGGACTAAAACAAAAAGGACACAGGAGAAAGTAAGGTGAGTACAGGTATCCATCTCCCTCTACTTCCCGACAGCTGTTACAGAGTGGCCAGTCACCTCCTGCTCCTGTCGCCACACACACACCCCCATGAGAGATAACAGTTACCTACTAAATGAGTTACATTTTGCAAAGCTTCATCCATCATTCATTTCACAAAAATACTCAGCCCTCATATGCAGGGGCTGGAGAATAAGCTGGGGACAGAGAGAGGGATCACACACATTGATTTCTCATGGGATGCTCCAGAGAGTGGAAGAGACACAAGTAGGTAATTATAATCCAGAAAAGGTGCCAGAGAAGAGAAATTAGGACTTGGCACAGGAGTGAATGATCACCTCTGAGTTGAAATCAGAGACCTGAACCATTTGTCTACATTCTTTGTGCAGAGCCAGTAGATTGCACCTGAGTTTCTGGATGCATTAACCAATTCCTAGACAGTGAGGATCACCTGAAAAGTGGCTAGTTTCTGGACCAAGAGTATCTAGAATGAGGCTGGGGGAAATCTCTCTTGGGGATACTGGAGCCCAAATTACTGAGCTGGGGATTCTGGTGGGCCTGAAGGGCAAGTGCCTTGTTCAGAGATATAATTCAGAATTCAAATGTTCCCCCAAAGGCCTGTGTGGAGAAGGTTTGGTCCCTAGTATGTGGGGACACTACCCCCTTCTCTTTTTGTTTTCTAGTCATCACAAGGTGAGTGGGTTCCTCTATCACATGTCCCCACCATGATGTACCACAGGCCTCAAAGCAAAAGACTGTGGATTAAGACCTCTGAAATCATGACCCAAAATAAACCTTTCCTTCTTGATTTATCTCAGGAGTTTGTTACAGTCCTAGAAAGATGACTGAGACACTTAGGCTCCAGCCACACTGGCTTCCTTTGGTAGAGGGAAAAAGTGTTTTCCTAATGTCACCTGCCCCGCAACATGATATGTTGGATGACAGTGTATGGGCTTTCCCCACAGACCAAGTGCTTCTCCAGTGACCACCAGCCCAGGGTCTGGTGATGCTTATCTTTAGTTCTAGCACTTGGGAGGAAGAGAGAGGAGGATCTCTATGAGTTCCAGGCTAGCTACAGCAATGCAGTGAGACCCCCATCTCAAATAAACAAATTCTGACATTGTCCACCTGGAGATAGCATCAGATCCCACAGGCTGATGGCTCAGTCCCACAAGACTGTCCAACATCAGATAGGCTATTATTAACATTTTCAGCCCCTCTCCTCTGTTTAGAGAAGATGGGATGGGGCTGAGAACTCCAAGCTTTAGGATGACCAACCCCTAAGGACCACCCCATTAGAACAAAAAATGACATTCTTATCACCCCAGAAATTCCAAAGGATTTAAGAGATCCTTGTAAGTTACCAAGGTCAAAGATCACACACTAGAACCAAGGAGTCCCTGGTCCTCCTATTGCTCAGGAAATAACAAAAGGGTATTATGAGCTCTGCACCAGGAGGCAAGAGCAGACACACACATCTGTGCTTGACTATAGGTGTTAGGTCTAAAGCATGTTTCATTAGGCAATGTCATTGTGTGTGAACATCATAGAAAAGCAATATTCCAGCCGGGTGTGGTGGCACACACCTTTAATCCTAGCGCTTGGGAGGCAGAGGCAGGCGGATCTCTGTGAGGTCAAGGCCAGCCTGGTCTACAGAGTGAGTTCCAGGACAGTCAGAGCTACAGGGAGACCCTGTCTCAAAAAGACCAAAAAAAAAAAAAAAAAAAGAAAGAAAAGCAATATTCCAGAACATTCCAGAAACCAAAACAGCTGCAGTGTCACCAGCTGATAAAATCTTATGGGACCACTTTCATATATGAAATCTGTCAATCACTGCCAAATGTGGCTACATTTATTTCTTATTTTTAAATTTATATTTTTATTTTATGTGTATGAGTATATTGCCTGCATGTATGTAAGTGTTCCCGTGTCATGCAGTCCCTGTAGAAGTGGAAGAGGGTGTCAGTTCCCCTGGAACTGGGATTACAGATGGTTGTTATCTGCCATGTGGGTGCTGGGATTCGAACCTGAGTCTTCTGCAAGTGCAGCCAATGTTCTTAACCACCGAGCTATATCTCCAGCTCCAACTATATTTATTTCTTTTATTTCACATCAGGTACCCTGGGCTATTCTGCTCACACTTTTTTTTTTTTTTACCAGCCTGAAGTGCCATAATCTATGCTAATTCTCCCTATTCATCAGGTCTCTTCCAAAGAGGAAGTTTTGGAACATTCTTCTCTCATCCCCCAGAACTCACTCATGGAATCTGTCCTAACAGCTCTCCTTTGGTTGAAAATAATTCATTTTTGTAGAATTATCAGATCTGTCTGATAGACTCATGGGACTGTAGACTCCAGGAAGGTACAGCCTGTCTCCCAGCACTTGTGTAACAGGAAGCATGTGAGACGCCCAGTCTACACTCTTCTGAATGAACAGCCTGGAGAGTCCAGGAGTCCATGTGAGTTCCTAGTGGAGGCAGAGGGAAGGGGACACACTTTCATTGTGATCATCTGATAAATGCCAGGCTGTGCGCTGATAGTCCAGGTTCACCACCTGACCCATTTCTCAAAAGGCATTCTGAAAAGTATTGTCACCAGCCCCAGCTTAGAAATGAGGACATGAGGGTGCAGGAGAGTATGCATCTCATCCAAGAAAAGACCAAGGCCAACTGGGCCAAGATTCAAATCCAAGTGTGTCTGGCTTGAGAACTTGGCTTTCCCACTTTGGAGTAAGGTTACTACTGGTCATTCCCCACATACCACCCTCTGACCTTATTCATGTCTGATACTTTCCCCCATGACTTTGATTTCATAGTTAGATACTTGCGAAGCTTGCCATGGTAGCCACAGCAAGTTTTCACCATCTATTGATGAAAAATGCCTTCCAACTACCTGCTTTCACAGGCATTCTATTTCCTAGTCCTGTAACCAGTTGGCAACTGGTGAATGCAGAGGCAATTTTTGTCTTTGTTTTGTTTTGGTTTTGAGACAGTCTCCCTGTAGCCCCAGCTGGCCTGGAACTTGCTATGGAGACCAAGTTGGCCTTGATCTCACAGACATCTGCCTCTGCCTCTTGAGTGCTGATTTAAGCATGCAAATATCCCATGCATGGCTCCAGAAATGATTTTTGCTGTGTGATTTTGTGTCTCAAAAGTGAGACCTTGGGTGAAATGTCCCTTTGTTTCTAGGTTCATTTATAATAGTAGGTGTTTGGGGGGTTGTCTACCTACCTATTTGGTGTGTGTGGCCACCTTATGTTTTGAGGCTGGGTCTCTCAATGAACCTCTCACTCACCATTTCAGCTAGATGAGCTCTTCAACAAGCCCTGGAGATCGTCCTGTCTTAACCTCTCCGCCCTGCTCCCCTGTGCTGAGGTGATGGGTACACATCGCCACGCCACGCCACGCCTGGCTTTATGTGGATGGTGGGAAATCTGAACTCAGATTCTCATGCTTGAGTAATAAGCATTTTACCCAGTGAGCCATCTTCCTGGCCCCACGGCATATTTTATTGCCATATAAATAATCTATGCCTCTATTATCAAGTTTATTTCTGCATTCCTGATTGTGTATGTGTATCTGTTAATTAGTTTTAATACATTACTGGTTACCTTATTGAATAATGAGCTAAATAAAGACTTTGACAAAAACTCATTTTGTATTCATCTGAGAATTCTGACTCTATTTTTTTAATTGTAGCTATTTCTAGATTAATACTACCTTCATTACGAAGATATATGCCTTAACATTTCTTGAAACCCTGAAGAGATGAACACAAAAATATTTAAGAAGGATCTGTTCAGGGGAATGTGGATCTTATTTCACTAGACCCTTTTCTTCTCTTTTTAATTTAACTTAATTTGTTTTGAGATGGAATGCCAGTGTATAACATCCTCGAGGTTGAATTTGCTATCCTCATTTGGATTCCCGAATCCTCACATCTCCTGCATGACAGGATTCCAGGTGTGCACCACCACACCCAGCTTCCCTTGTCCAAACTGACGTTTATTTATTTAATTATTTTTTATGATGGGGATGAAACACAGGACTTCCTACATGATAAACACCTGATCTGACACTGATCTATGCCTCCTGCCCCTGGGCTATCTAAATATTCTTCTTTTAATTTTATTTATTTATTTATGTTTGTGTGTGTGTGTGTGTGTGTGTGTGTGTGTGTGTGTACTGTTCTGTTTGTGCACTACATGCATGCAGGCACCCCCAGAGGCCAAAAAAGAGGGTATCAGATCCTTTGGAACCGGAGCTATAGCTGCTGCGAGCCACATGATACAAGTTCTGGGGTCTGAACCTGGGTCCTTTGTAAGAGCAGCAAGAACTCTTAATCACTGAGCCATCTTCCCAGCCCCCTATCTAAATATTCTTATACTAGGTGCTTGTTTCATGGAGACTTCAACTAAGAAAAACAATTATTCTCCTTGAGGGTTAGCTCTCATAATACTAGAAGGGGCTATTCAAGCTGAGAAGGGGAAGAAATTACCCACAGTCTTACCCAGATCTAAGGCCTGAGAACCACAACAATGAGATCAGCAAGATATTTCCCACACTGCAAAAGTGGCACTTGTGTCTTGGGGGCAACCACCAGCTGTCTGTACCTAAAGCCTGCTCAGTTGAAGGGAACTCGTGCCTGGTATTGTAAACTAGCCAAGAACCTGTAGCTGGAGAGGTCATAAGCCCTACAGGAGAACCTATGACTGCCATATTACTATTAATATTACATGTCAATATAGTTTTCAACTACTTCTAAACACTTGTCCTTCTACCCATACATAAGTGCAGATCTCATATCTCATCAAAGAATCTTCTTTTTGCAGCAGATGGAGATTACTACACAGAATCATACTAGTCAAAATGAAGAACATAAGTTCAAATTGGACATATATAACACAATCCCTGCACCTAAGGCTTAGGGAGCTTTGAGGAAGCATTGCAGAAAGATTATAAGAGGTTTAGAACCAGGGCGACTACTGTGTTACAGTTTCTTTTGAACAGGACAGGAATGTTGTTCCCATGAATTCTCAGTGACATGCACAAGACCTGCAAATATCACATGAAGGAAAATTCCACAAGACTACATCCTTAGATGAAGAGCAACACAGGTAGTGTCTGCTGGCAGAGGGAGAGTCAGTTTATTTTTCTGTTTATAGCTGACAAGATCCCAATCCTAAAGGATCAGCCTTAAACATATGCAAATAAGGTCAACACAAATCAGAATCTCTCTCTCCATATATATATATATATATATATATATATATATATATATATATGTGTGTGTGTGTGTGTGTGTGTGTGTGTGTGTATGTATACATATATATGAGGTCATCAATTCAAGACAGGCTGTTGGGAGACACAGGAGGAATTGGTGGGAGGAGGAGAGGAGGGAAAGATGCAAATACAGTGTTCTCCTATATGAAACCTTCAAATAAAATAATATAGTAAAATGAAATAATGTTATGGTTGTCTTGTTTTCATGAACATATTCTTTTCAGTAAATGGAAGAAAATAAGACCTGTTTGTTAAATATGCATCAGTCTTTCATAGTCACTATTGTCAATGGGCTATGATAAAATTAAAATATATTATATAACAACATCAACAAAAACAGTCATTAAAGGCAAATTTTCCTTTTAAAACAATAAACAAAGTGTTGGGAAGACAGCTCTGGGCATAGTGCTTGCTAGCCAAGAGTGACAACTTGAGCTATGATTCCCCAAACCCCACCTAAAAGCCAGACATGGAAGCATGCATTTATGACCCCAGCTCTGGGATAATGGAGATGGTGCAGGGGTCCTGGGGCTTGCTGCTCAGCCAATCTAGCTGAAATCGTAAGTTCAGGATTCAGAGAGACACCTTATTTCAAAAAAATATGGTGGAGGGCTGGAGAGATGGCCTAGCGGTTAAGAGCGCCAACTGCTCTTACAGAGGACCCGGGTTCGATCCCCAGCACCCACATGGCGGCCGAGAACCGTCTGAAACTCCAATTCCAGGAGAACTCCAGTTCCAGGGGAATCCGACACCCACTTCTGACCTCCGTGGCATTGCACGACATGGGTGCACACACTTGCATGCAGACAGTACATTCATACACATACAGAAATAAAAAAAAATAAAAAAAATAAAAAAATATTAAAAAAAAATACGGTGGAGATCCATAGAGAAGGATACCCAGTGTTGACTTCCAGTTCCCACGTGCTTACCCTCAGGTGTGAGCATACAGGTGAGGGTGCAGGTGCACATCCACGCTGGAAACAATGACTGGAATTGGGGGAGAGTGTGAGGAGTCAAAAGCCTCCTCACTGTAGCGTCAGGTGCTGCTTTAAGGAGAGACCCGTCATGAAGAAAGCAGGACAGGTTATTTCCCAGCTGACTAATTTTTTTTAGTGGTGAGCACTCAGGCATAAAACAATTGAAAGTGACAGTGTATCAATGTCCTCTTAGTGGCTGGTCTGGGGGCAGGCCTGAGAATTGGGCCACAGTGCTTGCGCTTTGGGCCTCTTTGATCTGTAGTTATCAATGAGTTGAGGCTCAGCCCACAGAATGTCCTCTCATGCAACCTTTGTACTGTGGATGAAAATGAATGACTCTGCTTTGAGGAAATTAAAAAATGGGTTCATTCTGAGCCAAATAAGAGTGACCATGATCTAGGAACATGGATTCGAGTCACTCCAAGCAACATGATCTGCAGTGAATGAGTTGTGGGTTTTATTTTGTTTGTTTGTTTTTGTGAATGAGTTTTCATAGCCATAAAGACAAGACCAGAAGGAAGACATAAAGAATACAGTTACCATTTGTACTGGTGGCAGCAACAGGTAGGTGGGCTGCAGCAAAGCGGGGTCATCTATTCTGCAGATTTCAGATATTAGAACATTTTAGCTTTAGGGTTGGTGAGGACCGGGGGGTCTGCTAAGTGAAGAGGGAATTTCCCTGGGTATGTTTGTTATAGAAGTCAGATATGAAAGTGAAGTTAATTGACTGCTGAAGGGCCTACCATCACTCGAGATAATCTCATCTGTTGGCCTATGGCAAATAGTCTGCAGAATTTTTGCTTCTTCAGAGAACTTCAGTTCACACTAATCTGAGCCCCTGACTATGGCTCAGGAACATGGATCCAATTGACCTGAAAGACATGTTCCAGGCATTCATATTCAACTTGGAGTAAAAACTATATTCCTATTTCCTAATTTAAAGCAGAACCATTATTTTACATTAAAACTATTGAGGGGAAAGTTGAGGCCAGAAGAGGGACCCCAATAGAAGGCATTGGCAAATGTGAAGTCACCATAGTAATAGAGCCCCAGTGTGTAGAGTCCCGGATGATGCTTCTGACCTCATCATATTGGTTTGACCATGAAGGTGTTAGAAGACCAACCCAAAGACATTGGCCTCCACAACACGATAGAACTGGATAAGAGAAGACTAAGATCAGGGCTATACTTCAAGGGGTCTCCCATTAGACTTGAGACGAGCAGGGGCAGGGTACCACTCTTAAGATCTCATTTTCTTTCAGGCCTTTAAGAAGCTGTCCTTCGACAAATGGTATCCCTCATATGTGGATGCTAGCAGCAATAACCCAGTTATTAATATTTCTTGTGAAGAGGGATGCATATTAAAAGAACAACAGAAAGACTGCATCAGAAAACTGACTGAAGGGGTGAACTGGGAGGGGTGGGAGGGGCAGGAGAGGGACATGGGTCTATATTCTATTAATGTATATTTAATTTAAAATTACATGGTATTTTACTCAAAATTTATATAACAATAACTTGGGGATTAACATAAACAAATGTTGTCTATAATTTTTGTGTTGTGCAGTATCATCTTGTAACATCCTCTTTTACCTGTAGGATAATTTAACTTAAGGATTTAAGTTTGCTTCCCAAATTAACAACATGCACTCACCCCCCCCAAAAAAAAACATGGACAAATTTGATGAAATTTACACCTTGATCCCTGTCTATAGGTATGTATACTACAACTGCCTTTTTGAGACTCATGGGTCAAAAAATAAAATAAAATTTAAAAAGGGGAGATACAGTTTATAGGCCAGTTGTATGCTAGCAGTGACGTCTCATAACATTTTGCATGCTCACCTCAGGTCTTCGACAACAGGGACTGTGAAAGCTGTTCGCCTTGAATATATCCCACTTGTAGGCAAAGGGCCTTTATAATGTGGGGGGAGTGGGTTTGAAGTCCCCTAGCAACATCTCCTAGGCAAATAATTCATTGCTGATGTCAGATCTTTCCTGAGGTAATATATTTTGCTTAATTACACATCTTATAAACACTTTACTATTAAATTTGGCTCTAGTTAGGGAAATATCCTTTCACAGTTCCGATGCCTATCAATCAGTTAATATGTTATGCCTGTTTTATAGGAAATTACCACTGTAAGAGTTGGCTCTAGTTTACAGTTAGGAGTGTTTTCATTACTCATGTTTTTCTGTTTCCAAAAAAAAGGGGGAGAGCTAGGAAGGTTTCTCAGCACCTAGAAGGTAAACTTCGTTAGGGTTCCATTATAAACAGTCAACCCAATATTATTCAGAGAGATGCTCAGTGTGCGTGAACTCAGGCAGTCTGAGGTTCTCATTCCTTAATGTTCAGATGGTCAACCTCTCTGCTGGCAAGTCCCCAGTTCATCCGGCACAGCCATAAGTTGTACACTTTCAGGCATTTAAATTGGTATTTTTACCTCTGGGAAAACATTAAAAATTTCTCCCTCCCATTGTTATGTTCAAGATCAGAAAAATTGAAAATTTAGCAATAGGATTGGAACACAGAGTTTTCCAATTGTATCCCAAAAAGGATAGTACCCCACCCTCCCACTCAACTCTTTTTTTTTTTTCGGTTTTTATGTTTTGACCTATGATGCCTAATTTTTGTATTACACATACCCATAAACAGTGGCCAAGGCATAAGCTTCATTAAATTTACCCAAACTCGTTTCTATTGACTGCTAGGCTACTTATGTGGAAGGAATTAAGCTAGTTCCTTTAAATTTGTCCTACAAGTAAAAGAAATTGTTATAATGTGATTGTTGTGTTTCAGATATTACCATTTGTATACCTTAACCAGTACAATGATTAGAAATAAAACCAATTAACATTTTTATTCCCAATTAGTTCAGTTTTATGTACATTTCCCATCCACCAAAACCTGACACCTAAATTTAACTAATGTAAACATTCACTAAGCCTTTGAAATATCCTATACTTGGTGAAAAGCTTGGGCAGAGTGAGTACCTGCTAAATAAATTTTACCCAATAACACTTTGCTCTTTATGCTATATGACTGTGACCTAATACTTCTACTTATTGGGAAGTAAGATTTAAGCTTAATTCCTTTAAATTGTCCTACAAGTAAAAAGAAAGTGTTACAATGTGATATTGTATAATTCAAAATAAATGAGAATTGACCAACCCAAATACAAACTATAAATAAAACAACAGCATTTATATTCACCAGTTAGTTTCAAATGTCAGTATCTAGACTCTCCTTTTTTTTTTTTTTTTTTGCCAAGAATCCTCATATAAACCCAATTTGCAAGCAGTTTTGCCCAGCCCACACAGCCCAAGGCCACATTATCCAGCTGGAGAGCTTGAAGGTGTCAAATCAAGTTGATCAAATAAGTGTCCAGTCTGATATGTGTCATAGTTTTACATTCCCCCTATCGCAGGACCCCTACAATATCCCTCCCCTCTTCCACAGATTGTTCTTAGGCTTAGAGATGGGCACCGAGGTGGACAAGAACACAACAGTCTACGTTTGCTGGAGATGTCATTTTGGACTCTGGTCATTCTTTCATGTTTCCTTTCATGAGCTGACCGATTGCCCCAGGGACAGGCTTTCAATCCTGCTAAGGAAGCATAAGCGATTAGATATATATGGATTAACAGTTGCTAGCTTACTGATGGTAGGTTACTTTGGTAAACAACAGATGTTTGGATGGTATTAAAATCCCTGGATTACTTTTTTTTCCCTTGATGAGAGATGACAAGGCCTACTGTGGCATATATATCTCCTAATCGATAAAGGATATAAGCTTGGTGGTGACATCCACGAGTTATTCCTCCAGGAGAGAGCAATAAATAAATAAAGTTGGATATACAGACATATGGCTGCCCTGCTGCACAGTATCTCAAGCAATTGGGGTGTAGCTGTTGTTGGTGGAAGATTTTTGCTTGACTCAAGGAGACCAACATTTGGTTTATTGGTTAGTGGCTTTGGTAACACTCTCTGGTATTCCAGAGACCAACTGTATACTTGAAGTGCGACTCGATACAATCCTCCCATGGTTACATCAGGTCATTGACAGCAGGGCGGACCTACCACCTCTTTTCTTGCAGATCCCCAGTTTACAGGCAAAAGAGCCTTAACCTTTTGGGGGGAGGGCTTGGGTCCCCTGGCTTACATCCTTGGCAGAATAATCCATTGCTGCTATCAATGCTCTCTTGATTAGTTATATGAACTACTTAAAGAGACTTAGTATTATATTTGTTTTCTGAATAGACAATAATCCTTTTTACAGTTCCTATGTATTTAGTCAATTAAAGAAAGCAGTTTTTTCAGTTTTATAAGAGATTACTTCTAGAAACGTCATCTCTAATTACGCGTTAATGGATGACTTCATTTCCACCCTGTTTTCCTTTGTTTTATGAAACCGAGGTAAGGAAGGTCTCTCATGGAGACGGCTGCTCTCGAAGGGAAAGTTTCATTGAGACTCACGGTCAAACCAGATGTTATCACCTATGGCCCAGAGATGTTTGATGCCTGTAACAGTCTGAGGCTTTCTTCCTTCTTGTTTTAAGATGGTGAACTTCTCTGCTGGTATTTCTTGGTACAACCTACACACGGAAGGCTATTCCTTTTTTTCTCAGCCCTTTGAGTTGGTGACGTTTTGACCTGTGGAACATACAAATCTTTCCCATAGTTAGTTTTAAGATTAAATTGAAAGTTTTTGACAAAAAGGTTAATAGGATCT
>VZQC01004423.1:1807588-1914608 GCA_009823505.1 Rhizomys pruinosus
CTCCTCTGTGAAGTCTCTATTCAATCTTGCGCTCCATCTTTGAGTGATTCATTTGTTTTCTTTCTTCTTTGTTTTTGAGTAGCTTGTATACTCTGGAATTAATGCTTGTGTCAGATGTATTCTGGCAGTGAAGGTTTCCTCCACACTTGTGGGCTTTCTCTTCACTTCCTTTTATTGTTTCTTTTTATGTAAGAAGCTTTTGAGTTTAATGAGGTCCTACTTTGTCAATTGTCGATCTTATTTCTTGTGCAGCTGCTGTCTGATTTAGAAGTCTTTTCCTATGCCTAGTCTGTAGTTTGCTGCCAATTCTCTTCTATCACACTCCAAGTTTTGGGTTTCACGTTGAGGTCTTTTGGTCCATCTGGAATTGACTTTTGTTTACGAGGGTGAGAGGTAGGGGTTTAATTTCATTCTTCTACAAGGGTGATTCCAGTTTTGCCAACACCACTTACTGAAGATGCTGTCTTTCTCCATTTGTGTTTCTTGGCCCCTTGTCAAATATGAGGCGGCTGAAATTGTATGAGCTCAGGTTTGGATCTTCAGTTTTATTCCATTGGTCAACTGGTCTGTTTTTGTGACAAGTTTACCATGCCTGTTTTTTATGACTATAGCCCCTGTATAATAGTTTGATGTCTGGTATAGCATCCCCCTGTATTGCTCTTTTTCATCAGGGTTGCTCTTGGCTATTCGGGGTCTTTTGTTTTTCCAAATGAAATTGAGGAATTTTTGAAGAGGGGGCATGGTAGAATGTAAGGGCTGCGATTGGGGTGAATGGTGAAACTATAGCAATATAGTCTGGACACTTATTTGATCAACTTGATTGAACATATAAGCCCCCCCCCCTTGCTGGATGCTGGGGCTGTGGGGGTTTGGGCACAACAGCCTGCAAATTGGTTTTATGTGAGGGATGCTTATATACATAAATTATCACTTATTGCTAAAAAATGAAAAAAAACTGAGAGAAAGATGCAGGACAGTTATGGCAGAATGCATGATCTGGGATGGGGTGGGGTGGGATGGGGGGGAGGGAAAGGGAAATATGCCTGAACTGAATTGGAAAATGATGTATGAAACACACAAAGCATCAATAAAAATAATAGAAAAAAAATAAATTAAAAAAAAATCAAGTGCAGCCTTATAGCAGGAGCACCACACTCCTGTTAGTAAGCCCTCATCCATCGCTCTATAAATAAACCCAGTAAAACTCAGTGGTTTCCCAGACTACAGTTTGGTGAAACTGTACCTCAGTTTGTCATTGAGACCAAGGGAGGAGAGGGAAGATGTTGTTTACACCAACCCAGAAGGAACTTTAGCTACAGGCTAATTACACTGCTTTTCTGTATGGTAAACACCGCAGCATTTACATGCTATTATATGGTTAGTTTGTATTGGCCACTTAACACAACCTTGGAAAAGAGTCTCCAGGTGGGACTGTCTAGATCTGCTTGGCCTGTGGGCGTGTCTATGGGAGATTCCCATGGGAAAGCCTGCCCACTGCGTCTGGCTCTATTCCCTAGGCAGGGTTTCTGTAAATATAAATAATATAAATATAAATATATATTTATATTTAAATATGTATATATATATTCTGTAATATATATTCTGTAAATATAAATATATATTTAAATATGTATATATATTTATTCTGTAATATATATATTCTGTATATTTACAGAAGCCAGAGCATCTTGGACCTTCAAACTACATCAAAATGTGTATCTTCCTCCTGATTCTAGTTCTACGCATCAGCTAGCACAAAGCATGTATTTTCTCTTCCAGTTTCTCTTCCAGTTGCTGTGATAAAATATCTGGACACAAGTAATTTAGGAGAACAAATATATGTATATTTGGTCTTTTCTTTTTTTTTTAATTTACTTTTGTATGTGTATGAATGCACTGTCTGCATGCAGGCCTCTGCACCCATGTCGTGCAATGCCGCAGAGGTCAGAAGAGGACATCAGACTCACCCGGAACCAGAGCCAAAGACGGCCCTCAGCCGCCATGTGGGTGCTGGGGACCAAACCCGGGTCCTCCGCAAGAGCAGTTGGTGCTCCCAACCACTAGGCCATCTCTCCAGCCCCTATGTTTGGTCTTTTCAATACAGGGTCTCCCTGTAGCCCCAGCTGTCCTGGAACTCACTCTGTAGACCGGGCTGGCCTTGAACTCACAAAGATTCACCTGCCTCTGCCTCCTGAGTGCTAGGATTAAAGGTGTGTGCCATGTAAATATATCTTAAAAATCAATGAGCACTTACCATCTGAATCACTTAGGTGTGGATTTTCCTTATAATTTACAATGCCAGGCAAAGGGAAGGGAAGCAACTCCACAAAGAGTAACTAACCCCCAAAGAAACAGTCTCTTACACAAACAGTACCTCTAAATGCCAGCTAATTTGAAGGCAGTAGGAGATGGCTAGAATAATTATCATGCTCTGTTTTATGTGTGAGGAAAGTGAGACACTGTAATATCAGCTGACTGCTAGAAAATTCATAGCAGACCTATGTACCCCATGACTCCACTGTTTAATATTTCAGCAAGTATTCTGAGTATGTTTAGTCATCGCTAATCTCTAAGTCAAGACAAGGGAGAGAGTAACACATACTTAAAAAGAATGAATAAATTGGGGCTTTTCACAGTAATATACATAATATGAGACATTCATGCAGCAGGAAAAAAAAACATACTAAAGCTGTATCATTATAAGGGTGACCTCATAAACACAGAGCTCCCAGTTTGATGGCATAGGACAGAGAAAGAACTTCAGCTTTTCCTGTTTTGTTGGAGGCTATTATAATAATAATAGCAATATATTTATATATTATTTGAGCTTATTAAAAATTTTAAGAAACAACTGTCTTAGGCCAAATCACATCGCTTGGCTCCCATCCCAAGATAAATTAAAGCCTTAACTTCCAGGACCTCAGAATGTAACTGTAACCAGAGACAGTCCTATTGCTGTGGTAAAACAACCAAAAAATAAAACCAAAATCAATTTCTTTTTTTTTTCATCCCCTCAGAACTTGGACAAAACCAATTTCAATCAGGTGTGGTGGTAAACGCCTTTAATGTCAGTACTCAGCAGGCAGAGGCAGGTGGGAATTTAAGGAATTCTAAGACGACCCTGGTCTACATAGCATCTTCCAGGTCTGCTAGAACTACAAAGTGAGACCCTGTCACAAAAAATTAAATAAATAAAATAAAAACCACCCTGAACCCAAACACACAAAACAAAACAAAAATAAAAAGCAACTTACAGGAGGAAGGGGTTTATTTGTCTTACAATTCCAAGTTCTAGTCCATTTTGGGGACATCAAGGCAGGAACTCAGCAGTTAGTCACATCACGTCACATCACATCACATCACATCACATCACATCACATCACATCACATCACATCACATCACACCCACTGTCAGGAGCTTGCTCAATTGTTCTCAGCCAGCTTTCTTTTTTTTAATTTTTTTTCATGTGTATGAATGTATTGTCTGCATGCAAGTTTGTGCACCCGTGACATGCAATGCCGCGGAGGTCAGAAGAGGGTGTCGGATTCCCCTGGAACTGGAGTTCTCCTGGAAGTGGAGTCTCAGACGGTTCTCGGCCGCCATGTGAGTGCTGGGGATCGAACCCGGGTCCTCTGCAAGAGCAGTCAGTGCTCTTAACCGCTAGGCCATCCCTCCAGCCCCAACCAGCTTTCTTCTATCTTCCTCTGTTCAGGGCCTTCTGCCTAGGGAACGGTGCTGTCTACAATGGCCTCGGTCTTCCTACATCAACTGGCAATCGAGACAATGCTCACAGCCGACCTGATGTAGATATTTCCTCATTCAGACACATTTGTCAGGTGATTCTAGGTTGTAGCATGTTGACAATTAAAAACTAACCAGCACAGGGTCATTAAAGAGATGAGTTAAAATGACATCATAAGGGCGAGTCCTAATCTGACTAGTGTCCTCATAAAAAGAAGAGGTTACACACAGAGGGAAGACCATGAAGATGAAGGAAGAATTCCATCTACATGCTACAAAAGAAACCAATCCGGAAAAAAAAGAAGAAAAGAAACCAATCGGAATAGAAACTAGCTTTTGACACCTTGATCTTGGACTTTCAGCACCAGAATTGTGAGAAAACAGAGAGGGATAAGCACAAGGTAGTGCTCAACTCACTTTCTCCATTTTGTGCAATCCATGCCACCCCGCCCAGGGAATGTACCACAATTAAGATGGGCCTTTCCACCTCAGCAGAATCAAGAGACTCCCCTACAGGTCTGCCCAGAAGCCCATTTCCCAGGTGATTCTAGATCCTATCAAGTTGTCAATTAGCATTAAGCATCATAGAAATGATCCTTAGAGGATGGAGAGATGGCCCTGTGGTTAAGAGCACTGGCTCCTCTTGCACAGGATCCAGATCCAAATCCCAGCACCTACATGGCAGCTAACAACCAGCTGTAATTTTAGTTCCAGGGGATCAGACAGCCTCTTCTGACTTCTGCAGGCATTGCATGATATGGATGCACTTATATACATGCAGGCAATACATACACATAAAAGAAAAAAAAAGAAATAGTCATTCTTTGCTCCATAAAGTGATAACTGTTTCTTATTATCTGTTGTATTTGTGTGTGTGTGTATATTTATGAGACAGGGTCTCCCTGTAGCCCCAGCTGTCCCAGAACTCACTATGTGGACCAGGCTGGCCTTGAACTCACAAAGATCCACCTCCCTCTGCCTCCTGAGTGCTGCTGTTGTATTTTCAATCATTGCCATGAAGCAGGTTTATATGTTGTAGCACTTAATTCTCTCCACAACTCTATGAAAAATCCCCACTTTATGGATGAGAAATGCCGGGTTCAGAAGGCTTATGTGACTCAGACTTTAAGAACGAATACTTATCACATGACTGTACCGTGCCAGGCCCTGCACTGAGCATCATAGGCATCCGTGGATCCGGTCTGTACAAGACCCTACGAGATGAGGAAAAGTGAGAGCCAGGAGGTGAAGCACCTGCCCAGGTGTGTAACTGCTGAAGGCAGACAAGGAATGCAATGCACTGTCCAAGATGGCCTGAGCTTGTTGGTTAAAAAGGCTTTTTGGATTTTGTTTTGTTTTGCTTTGTTAGTCTTTTCGAGACAGCCCTAGCTGGCCTAGAACCCCCTATATAGGCCAGGCTGGCCTTGAACTCACAGAGATCCACCTGCCCGGCTGTTTATCTTTTTATGTGTTGATGAACATTCATCAAGCTTCATATTGGAGAGAAGAGCTGGGTGGAGTTGAGACAGAAAGGCTGGGCCTAAGTCTTTGGGTCCTCATCCATGAAATGTAGGGGCTTTACTGACTGATCTGGAAGGTTCCTTTGTGTATCTGGAGTCTGCAATTCCCTGCTTCCCCAGGCCTGGGAAGAAGTCACCAAATTATTCATCAGAATGCTACCTAACCTGCCAGGATTTCAGGAAATGGCCGAGCTAAGGTTTAAATCCAAGTATACCTGACTCCAAAGCATCTCCCCTCTGCTGGGTTGAAGAAAGATTGAGAAAGAGACTGAGGAAACACTGTGGCCAATCCTGATGTGGGCCAGCAGCAGAAGCCCAGTAGCCACAAACAGGGTCTCCTGGCTGCAAAAGGCCTGGGGTAGACCTACTACGCCCTCTTGTGGAGATGGCCTGAAATGCTCTGCTGGATTTCTCATCCTGACCAGAATAGACTAGACACAGAACAGGCCAGTAAGAAGTTACTTTTCCCCGTAGTACAGTCTAGTGACCTCAGCCACTGTCTCACACAGGAGACTATGAAGGCATCAGTGACTGCTCCATGAAGCTCAGCTGCCATCGTTCTGGTGTTGACAAAACAATATTTTTGTTTCGATCTTACATCAGGTCTATGCTTCTTCCAGAACTAAAACCGCAGACACCCACCAGAACTGCTGTCTTTCCTCTGCACGTGTGGAAGAAGTCAAACAGTAAATCTGTAAAATCGCAAATAAGGACTCTGGCAGGGAGCAATTCAGCTTCCTTTATATTTATTCTCCTTTGCTTTCTTTCCCATCACTGGGGTTAGGGAAAGAACTTTAGCAAACCCAAGGCATGGAGTGTTAAGATTTGAATGTGCAACATATTCCTCAGGGCTCTGTGTTTGAATTCTTGTTTCCCAGTTGGTGGGCTGTTTAGAGAGACTGTGGAACCTCTGGGAGGCCCGCCTCCTGGAGAAGCAGGTTGCTGGGAGGCGGGCCAAAAGGGCTATACCTAACCCTGCCTCCTGCCTCGCCTCCCCTATGAGCTGATTCAGCCATCACGCCTTCTCGCCGCTGCTCCTACATGGAGATAATCCCCTTAAACTGTGAACCGGCATAAATCTGTCCTCCCTCAGGTTACATCTTGATAGAGCACAGCAATGAGAAAAGTACTAATGTAGGCAGAGTTTTAATGTACTAATGCATTGAAATCAACCTCGAGGGGCTGGAGAGATGGCCTAGCGGTTAAGAGCGCCGACCGCTCTTGCAGAGGACCCGGGTTCGATCCCCAGCACCCACATGGCGGCCGAGAGCCGTCTGAAACTCCAGTTCCAGGAGAACTCCAGTTCCAGGGGAATCCGAGACCCTCTTCTGACCTCCGCGGCATTGCACGACACGGGTGCACAGACCTGCATGCAGACAGTACATTGATATACATACCGAAATAAATAAAATAAATAAATAAAATAAAAAAAAATTTAAAAAAGAAATCAACCTCGAGACTGCTCTGTGGGTCTCTTGGGGGAGGAGGGACAAGTGTAAAGTGTGGCTTCCCTAAGGCAGAACAAGGTGATGGAGCAGGGAGATTGACCACCAAACTGATCACCGATGGCTTTTATTCCACAAATTCCTCAGAAACTGAGGCTGGGAGAAATGAAGAAGATTGCTCAAAATGAGAAATCCAAAAAACTAACATCTAGTCTCAACTTGGAAAATGTGTGGTCACTGCGGTCTCTGCTTTCCCGTCTGCACGACAGAAACGTGGTTTCAAAGGTGTCTTTGGGCTCTTGTGGGCTCTTTCTGCCAGAGCAGAAAAACCGAAAGTGGACGCAGAGGGACTGGAAGAGACAGGAGCATAAGTCTCGTCCTTTCACACTTTAGAGACAATATACTGCCAAGCCAGTGCATCTCCGGAGTGTACCTCAGAGCTTATCACAAACAGCAGAACCCGTAGACCTTATCTCTCTCAAAAGCACCAAGCCATAAATCCTTCAAAAACGGCTGCTATGGTTTTTGTTGTTTGAGGGGTATAGAGAGGGGAAGGCGGAAGGGATACAGCTCCACCTAACTGAACCTTGTAGATGACTCTGTGGCCCCTCAGGCTGAGAAACATTGGACTGGATCGCTGAGTTCAACTAATCTTGCCATATTCCGGATAGGGAAAATGAGCTCCAGAGAAAGGCGGTGACGTCTCTCAAAGTCTCACAGCTGCCTTCTTCAAAGTCTTGACCCCCCAGCCTTCACATTTTGGTTATTTATCCAATTCACCCCCTTCTCTCCAGTTAATTTACATCTGGAAGCTACTGTTTGTTACCAATCAGCAACTTACATAGTGGTTACAGGACCTGTCAGTATGAGCAGAATTATTCAAAACTTGAAGATAATTAAGTATTTAATTTTTTTTCCTCCAATGTACTCTTTGGGGGTAGTAAAATAAAGGATATAATATATAGCATTCTAACCTCTATATGTGTGTGTGTGTGTGTGTGTGTGTGTGTGTGTGTATGCAAGCCAGAGGACAACCATGGGTGTCATTTCTAAAGTGCTATTCACTTTGTTCTTTGAGAAAGGCTCTTTAACTGGCCTGGGACTCACTGAATAGACTAGACACTAGACTGGCTGGCCATCCTGCCCCAGAGATCCTCCTGTCTCTAATTCTCCAGTGCTGGGATTTCCATGCATGTGTTACCACACCCAGCTTTTTATGTGGGTGTGGAGATGGAACACAGACTCTCGTGCTTGGAGGATGTGCTGGGTTAGTTTGTATTGCCAACTTGATATACCTGGGAAGAGGGAGTTTCATGTGATTAATTTCCCAGATCAGATTGGCCTGTGACCTTGTGAAGAAGAGACTGTCTTGACCTATGATTGATGTGGGAGGGTCCAGCCACTAGGGGCGGCACCATCCCTAGGCAGGTAATTCTGGGCTGTGTAAGAAAATGGGCCAGAGACCAAGAGAACCAGTAAGCAGCCCTCCTCTAGGGTCCCTGCTTGAGTGAGTTCCTGCCCTGACTTTCCTCAATGATGGACTGTGATCTGGAGGTGCAAGCTGAAAAAAAAACCTCTTTCCTCCCCTAAATTGTTTTTAGTGTTTATCACAGCAATAAAAGTGGATGGGAGGGGCTGGAGAGATGGCCTGGCGGTTAAGAGCGCCGACCGCTCTTACAGAGGACCCAGGTTCGATCCCCAGCACCCACATGGCGGCTGAGAACCGTCTGAAGCTCCAATTCCAGGAGAACTCCAGTTCCAGGGGAATCCGAGACCCTCTTCTGAACTCCGCGGCGTTGCACGACACGGGTGCACAAACCTACATGCAGACAGTACATTCATACACATACAGAAATAAATAAAATTAATAAAAAAAAAATTTAAAAAAAAAGTGGATGGGAAAGCACAGGAAGTATCTCACTAACTCAGCCCTAGCTCCAGGTTCCATTTTAATACTTTTAAAGTATATAATTTGGTGTATTAAGTAGATATACATTGTTGTACCATCACTACTGTCTGCCTGCAGAGCTTTTTATCATTCCAAATTGGAACTCTGAACCCAGTAATCAGTAATCCCCATCGCTCTGCCCCTCAGTTCCTGATATCTTTTAGTTTTGGTGTCTCTGGATTTGAATATTTTGAATAATATGGTTCCATTCATACAAAGTCCCTAGACTTTGTATGAATGGAACCATACGATACCAGTCTTTTTGTGACTGGGTTATTTCACTAGCACACTTTCAAGGTTTCTCTTTGCATAGCATAAATCTGTATCCCCTTTCCTTTTAAGGCTACATAGTATATCACTGTATGTACAAACTGCATTTTGTTATGTATCTGTTTGTAGATGCCACTGGATTTGTTTCTGCATTTGTGAATAGTATACTTCTGAAGACAGCTAGGTAAAGTGATTCACAGAGTGCATGGCTATGCACATATAAAGTAAAAAAAAAAAAAAAGATCATTCTTGGGTGTGGACAGAGAATAAGGTACTTTATTAAACAAGACTAGTTTCTTTCCTGGTATTCATACTGCTAAAGAAATTCCCTCGTAGGTGTGTGGGACTTAACTTTACAGTTCACAAATCATACTTGAATATGTGCTTCTCACGTGAATTCCCACTCCTCCTAAAGGTTGCAGAGCAGGTACTGCTCTCCGCATTTCACAGAGGACAGCTCTTAGCAGCTATCTTGGGCTCTTGGGTGTGTTTGGATGGGAAAAGAGTCCATTGAGGTAGACCGGAATGCTGTCCACCTAGATGCATTTTCCCACAGGAGAATTGGACAGCCCAGTTCTAATAACTTAAAGCCACTATTTTTCTCTGACTCTTGAAATGCAGATGTGGTTTTTGCTGCTACTTCACAGCAGGTTGACAGCTTAGTGTGGGGTTTGGCAGGCTCTTTTTTCCTCTGCCATGAAGTTTAGCAGTGTTCCAGAAACAGAGACAGAGATAGAGAACGTTCCATCCATCTGGGTTCTGAAGTAAAGATGACATGGCCCTGGGAAGAAGGTGACTGACATATTATGGGTGTAAAGAAATATTTGTGGTAGTTATAAATGCTGAGATTTGGGGGGGTGGGGTGGAGTCATTCATTACCCAGAAAAACCTACTGTCTCCTAACTAAAATATCTGTAAAGGCAATATCCATTCTAGAGAGAGGGAGTTGTGACATCAGATTCAAAATCAATCTTGACTACTTTCTATCTTTCTCTCTGTGTGTTTCTCTCTGTCTCTGTCTCTGTCTCTGTCTCTGTCTCTGTCTCTCTCTCTCTCTCTCTCTCTCTCTCTCTCTCTCTTGTGTGTGTGTGTGTGTGTGTGTTTGTGTGTGTTGTGTTTGTTTACGGGGTACCACAGAGGATATGGGAACAGAAGATCCAGCTGAGACTATATCAAATGTCAGCTAATCCTGACAGCCCATTTCAGACAGCCCATCCTGTTGGGGCTTTCCTCTCCTCTCCACAACGATTTATATTACTCTTTGGATACATCTGATCTCTATTGAATTCCATGATAGCAAATAAAGGTTTTCTTCTTTCCCCATTTATATGAAGGAATTGCTTCAGAAACTCTTGATTGGCTCTCAGGAATAATCACACCTGCTTCTGTTTCCTGGGTGTTTATTCCTTCCCAGGCCCCATGCTAAGAGCTTTTCATGCTTTACCTCATTTCAGCTTGAACACTACTGTAGGAATATGATGCTGCCGCTTCCTCATTTTGCAGGCAAGGAAATGAAGTTCCTTGGGGAACTTCACCAAACCCTCCCAGCCACTAAGAAGAAGGCTGGGTTCAAATCCAATGGCAGTATTGGGTAATTTCTGACTCATCAATTTGGGTACTTCTTTTTAATATTTCTGTAAACTTTGTCATAAATTGCTTGCTCTGCTATTTCTTTCTTCTTTTTTTTTTTTCTCTGCTATTTCTAAGCCCTACTCTGCTCATCAGGATGGTAAAGAGGAACTCTTTTTCCCCAGTCCTAATTTTAATGGAGAAAGTTTTTTTCCCAAGTACATACCTAGCTCCTCTACTTCTGAGAAGATGAGGGACTGATTTGACTGGTAAGGCTGAGAATGTTTGGCCCTGCTAACCGTAGTATGCTCCTAGGCCTAGGCTCACCTCAGCAGGAAACCCACCTTGGTCTTTGCAGCCCAGGTTCAGGGCTCTGCTGCCAGGTCTAAAATCCTCTTCTTCGCTCAGGCTGTATCAGTAGTAAAGGGAAGTATCCTAGCCTCCCTCCGTTTCCTTCCTTAAGTAGTTCAGAACTCAGGCAAGGCAAAGGATGCTGCTCATTTATACAGTTCTAGAGAGAGCCCCAAAGGGGTATCTAGAGATTAGAACTTACCCAGAAGAAAACTTCAAATCTCACCCCAGAGCTCACTGTGATAGCCTCAGGGTTCAACTTTAGCTCCCAGCTCCTTGCGGCCTTTAATTGTTTATGTTTTTGCCACACCGACTCCAGTGTCGTCTGTGTAAGCAATGACGAAAGTCATAATAACAGACGGGAGATATGTGTCTTTCGAGGCTAAGCTCCCTGGTGGTCCCTGGCAGAATGCTCCGCCTTAGCTTCCAAGATCACGACGCGCTACAAAGATGTTATGCTTCTTGAGTATTGGACTTTGCACACTGTCTTTTGATTCTTTTCCTGAGTTCAGCACAACCTCAGTCCCAGACAAGTGACAGTTAAATGTGTCTGGAAATAAATCGGGTGAACAGAAGCTTCATAAACCTAAGCAAAACCATACAGAGAAACAAAGTATCTAAAGGCTCCTTTGTCCTAGAAGTCCCCACAAAGATATTATGAATAAAAAACATTACACTGAGTGATATCATAGGTCAGTTACAAATAATAAAAGTGTTTTTCCAGATTTAATAAGAATAAAGGCTCAGTCCCTTAAGCAAGAAGCTACATCTGATAGAATTAATAAAATAGAAGTCTTAGTTATAGTTATGCATGTTAAAATGCAGTACTTGGTCAGAGGCAAGTGCCGGGCTTCTCCTTTAAGAAAAACAGAACTAATTAAGAGGCTTTCCCAGGCCATGGCTTGAATTACAGCCTAGAGATAACAAGCAGCCTTGGAAAAATCAAGCTCCAGGAAGGATGAGAAAAACCAAATTAAAACTTCAGAGAAACAAAGTCTCACATCTCATAAAACAAACTGTTTATGGTTTGTGGTTTTATGACTGCTGTTTTGTTGCTTATCTCCCCTGCCAAGACTGCGTGAGCAGTATACCATGTGTAAGTGCTTCTGATTGATGTGTAAATTTATCTGGCTTGCTGTCCTTGGAAACCCAGGTGTGAGTTCCTTTAGCAATGAGCCTTTTGTTCCTGGGAAGAGTTCTAATCCTTATCCGCCTTCCCTGCTTTTGTGATATAAAAACTTTGACTTGCTCAGTAAAGTGCAGCAGATTCAAAGCCGTTTCTGGTGTAGTTTCTGACTGACATCGCCAAATCCATGCCCTCCTATCCAAGACCCCAATTCCTGCAGGCAGAGGGAACCCTCCGGCTGGGACGGTCTGCGGCATGTTTTTATGTGTATTAGCGTTTTGCCTGCATGTATGTAAGTATACCTGTATTTGCAATGCCTATGGAGAACAGAAGAGGACATTGGATCCACTGGAACTGGAGTTATGAATGGTTGTTGGCCACCTTGTGGGTGCTGGGAACTGAACTCAGGTCCTCTGCAAAAGCACCCAGTGCTCTTAACCTCTGAGCCACCTCTCCAGTCCTTCCCTGGAGCTTTAAGTTGCTTAACCATGGACACCTTTTTAAGCAAAGCATAGCACGAAAGAAATGGTTAATGGTGTCTCATAGATAAAGGCCCAGTCCCCAGCATGCCTTGCAATTAGGGTGGATGTTCTAGGTTGGACACCTTAAGGGAAGGTGTGTGGGACCCATTTCCATTCCTCCCTTCTCGTGGCAGCTGGATTAAGTATTCTGCACCACCAGATGGAGGCATGTTTGGGGGTAGCAATAAAACAGCCAAAGCACCCACCTTTCAACTGCCATGTCAATCTAGTCTCCCTCCCCAGAGTATCATGTGAGAGAATACATTTCTCTTTTTTTAATTTTTTTTATTTATTTCTGTATGTGTATGAATGTACTGTCTGCATGCAAGTTTGTGCACCCGTGTCGTGCAATGCCGCAGAGGTCAGAAGAGGGTCTCGGATTCCCCTGGAACTGGAGTTCTCCTGGAATTGGAGTTTCAGACGGTTCTCAGCCACCATGTGGGTGCTGGGGAGAGGTCAGCGCTCTTAACCGCTAGGCCATCTCTCCAGCCCGAGAGAATACATTTCTACCTTGTACAAGGCTCCATCTTTGGAGTCTCTTGGCTATAGCATTTGAATCGAAATGTTCTAACGAATACGAATGAGATCCAAGAAGTTGCTTCCCAACTTGAGAGAGGAGTGAAGAGTGTAGGACTCTGGCAGGAGCCCACATATGTACCTGAGGGGACTGGAGAGATGCTTCAGTTAAGAGTGCTTGCTACTCTTTTACAGGACCCAGGTTTACCTCCTAGAACCAACTTTAGGGTGATTCGCAACCACCTGTAAGTCCATCTTCAGGGGCTCTGATGCCCTCTTGCTTCCATGGTCACTGCACTCACATGACATCCACAGTTATTCTATCATCTATCATCTATCTGTCAATCAATCTATCTATCAATCTATCTATCTATCATCTATCTATCTATCTATCTATCTATCTATCTATCTATCTACCATCCATCTATCTTGCACACTTGATTCCCCGCATGAAGAAATTAATGAAGACAGAACAAAAGAGCTAAGTGTTCATTGAATGCTTGGAGCATTTCAGTTAGTTTCAGATACATCTACCTTCTCATAGCTAAACAATTTTAGAGGGGGGTGGAGCTATTATTTCATTGTGTAGTTTTGGCTCAGAGAATTTAAATAATCACTTCTGATTATAAAAGACAGGATTTTCCCAAACTCAGGGCTGTTCTGCTACAAGACAGCCCTGTGTCCAGGCATCCACTACCATCAGCACCCAGGGGCTCTGAGGACAAGAGGAATTAATTTAAGTATGCTCCTGCCCCTTGCTGCACTGCCAAGAACAAGGCGTTTGGTCATTGAACCAGAAGCTTCTCGTCTTCTGTTTGTGACCAAAACTGTGGCAGGCCGACTGTGCATGCAGATAGAGTAGTCCTTTGGCAACACTTGCTATCACCTCCGCTCTATTGTGACAATCTCTAGTGGTTTAATACTGTTGTGTCTTGTCACTCATGATTTTAACTTACATTTTTTTTCTTCCTGTTTTGCAGTGCTGGAGATGAAACCCAGGATATGCTGGGCATGCGCTCTGTCACTGAACTATATCACTCCTCCTCTGACATTTTCAGTTAAATGTGCAAGGTTGAACAAAGCAAGAAAAAAGTGACTGTTTCTAGTAAGTGCCACTTTGGAGTGACTGTGTAATGAAAGAATTGAATCTATGTTTAGTAAGTGTATTTACTTGTATATTTCATGGGCAGGCCATTTTGCCACACTGTGAAATGTAACTATGAAATCCAAAAATGTCTCCTTTCTTTTAAAGTCATAAAACAGGATCTCTAAATGGAGACCATTCACTTCCGGTGGTCAGCCAAAGAAATGGCTATCAGATCTAATGCCATAGAAAAAAACAAGGCCATATTCTTCAGTTTTTCTTAGAAATGTTCAACTGTGCTTTTTTATCTTCTTTGATTTTCCTGTTTGTTATGGGACAACTTTTGCTTATCTCGGTGTCATATACAATGCCTTCAGAGAATCCTATTTTGGAGAGTCAGTATAAAATGCAGGAGATGGGGCTGGAGAGATGGCCTAGCGGTTAAGAGTGACAACTACTCTTGCAGAGGACCCGGGTCCGATTCCCAGCACCCACATGGTGGCTAAGAACTATCTTTAACTCCAGTTCCAGAGGAATCCGACACCCTCTTCTGACCTCCGAGGCATTGCACAACACGGGTGCACCAACCTACATGCAGACAGTACACTCATACACATAAATAAATAACCTCTCTGAAGTTGAAAAAAATGCAGGAGGATGGGGGAGACACTCGTGGATAGACTATTTCTTTTAAACTTGGGTATATCCTTATGTTGATGTATCACTTCCTTCTTTAGTGACCATAAATTGAACTGACTCCTTTTTTATACCCAGAGCCTAGAGTGTCCCACACACTTGATTTTTTTTTTTTTTTTTTTTTTTGNTAGCAATGCCGCGGAGGTCAGGAAGAGGGTGTTGATTCCCTGGAGACTGGAGTTCTCCTGGAATTGGAGCTTACAGACGGTCTTCAATCCGCCATGTGGGTGCTGGGGATCGACCCGGGTCTCTGCAAGAGCGTCGGTGCTGCTAACCGCTAGGCGCCATGGCTCTCCAGCCCTGACACCCTTTCTAACCTCCACGGCATTGCCACGTCACGGTGCACAGACTTTGCCTGCGACAATCACTCATACACAATACCAGATAAATAAACTTAAAAAAAAAATCCTACGCATCCACTTGGTAAGGACGCGCAAGAGGCTGGTGGATCTCTGTGAGTTCAAGCCAGTCTGGTCTACAGAGTGAGTTCCAGGCCAGTCTGGGGCTATAAGAGGACCCTGTCTCAAAAAGACGGGGAATCAGACACCCTCTTCTGACCTCCGCGGCATTGCACGACACGGGTGCACAAACCTACATGCAGACAGTACATTCATACACATATAGAAATAAATAAAATTAATAAAAAAAAATTTTTAAAAAAAAGAAGAGGGTGTCAGACTCCCCTGGAACTGGAGTTCTCCTGGAATTGGAGTTTCAGATGGCTCGGCCGCCATGTGGGTGCTGGGGATTGAACCCGGGTCCTCTGCAAGAGCGGTCGGCGCTCTTAACCACTAGGCCATCTCTCCAGCCCCCAAGTGCTAGGATTAAGGGCATGTTCTACCATGCCCAGCACGATTTTTTTTTTATTTTTTAGCTTTATTTTTATTTTTGTAAAATTTTTTAAGGGATTCATAATATAAGAGCACAGTTGTTTTTAGATCACATTAATGTTGTTCAGCTTGCCATACAATTAGGTAATTGGTGCTAGCATCCACAGATGAGGGATACCATTCGTCGTTTGTTTTTCTGAGACTGTGTTACTTCACTTAGCATGATATCTTCTAGCTCCATCCATTTACCTGCAAAGTTCATGATGTCATCTTTCTTTACCACTGCATAGAACTCCATTGTGTAGATGTACCATATTTTCTCTATCCACTCGTTAGTTGAGGGGCACTTGGGTTGGTTCCAGCTCCTTGCTATTGTGAAGAGAGCTGTAATAAACATGGCTGTGCATGTATCTCTGCGATAAGATGAGTCTTCTAGGTATATACCCAAGAGTGGTATGACTGGGTCAGGTGGCAAGTTCATTCCGAGTCTTCCAAGGGTTCTCCACACTGCTTTCCATAGTGGCTGTATGAGTTTACATACCCACCAGCAGTGGATGAGTGTACCCAGCACAATTTTTAACTTGATTGCCAATTTGCTGAATTTTGAAGCATATCAGCAGTCATTTCTTTTTTGGCTAAACTAGTATTTTTATTTTTTTAAATATTTATTTTTACTTAATAATGTATCTCTGAGAGTTAATGAACCACATTTTGAGATTTTTTTTTTAAATTAAGTAGTGCACACACACAGACACACACAGACATACACGTGCATACACACACACACACACACACACACACACAAACACACACACACACATGGAAGGAGGGGATGGCAAGGGGGAGAGGGAAAAAGACAGGGAGAGAGGAGAAAAAATTTGCCATCCAACATAAGCCTATGAACCAAAATTGAAAACATATGAGGAAAAGTAGCCCACAAAATTAGGACTATAAAACCAATAATAATAAGATGAATTAATTTGGTTTTAATAAGCATAACAGATCTGAAATGACTAATTGTTTAGGTCCTGAAAAGAGTGTTGTTTTTTTTTAGGAAATTTTATTTATTATTTTATGCGTATGAGTGTACTTTCCACATGTAAGTAGATGCACCCATGTCATGCGATGCTGAAGAGGTCAGAAGAGGAGGGCGTCTGATTCCCCTGGAATTGGAGTTACAGACCGTTCTTAGCTGCCATGTGGGTGCTGGGAATGGAACTGGAGTCCTCTGCAAGAGCAGTTGGTGCTCTTAACCGCTGAGCCATCTCTCCAGCCCCTCTTTCTTTTCTTTTTTTTTTATATATAAAATAAATTATATAAAAGTATATAAAACAGAAATGAAACAAGACCTGGTGGATGTGGCAAAGACTGGGGATCTAGGGGACGCCATCACCTCTCCTAGGAACTGGTCACCCCCTGTATCTGCTACAGTGCCCAGCCAGCTGTGGGCTGTGTTGTTTCTGCCTCAGCCCTCTGATAGAACCTCATTGTGGGATTGGGAAGTGGAACATAGGTGCTGGGAGCAGTTTAGGCTCGTCTCACTCCTAGAGCCTTCCGTTGCTACCTCCAAAGCCCCACTATGCTGATTCCCTTCATTTGTCCAAGCAGAGATGGGGCAGAGGAGATCAGTTAAGTCCACTGTGGCAACAGGCACCCTGTGATAGCCAAGTCCCGTGGTGCTTCAGGCAGGGAGAGCAGAAGGAGGGGTCCCATCCTCACTGCATTTCCGGTGAAGACTGGCTTCCCTGTCATCTCCTAGCCCTTCTTTCCACTGTGCAGTTCTGGTGGTGTGTGCCTGCTGGGAGCACCTACGATTGGGGAAGGGGTTGGAAATCTCTGAAGCAGAGGTTGGGGGGAGCGGTCCCTGGACCAGTCCATCTCAAACACTAAATCAGATCTTCTGCTAGAAAGTACCTGGCTTCGGCCACTGGCAGCTCTTTCAATGTGAAATGTAAACTCCTCAGGGACTTTGCTTTTTCAGGTTTGGCCAGAGCAGTAGTTCTAGGACAACAGGAAAGAATTCTCCTGCTATCTATTACGCAAGCCTATGTATCTATTTTACTCTCCTTTTAGAGTTTAACAAATGCTGGCATACTGTTTAATTTTAAATTTCTTGCTTTTTTCACTTTGAGCATTTCTTAGGATTTGCTTTGTAACAGAACATCTACTTGGCTCTCCTTTTAAGTGGCCACATAATAATCCAAATATGGGTGCACTACAATCTACTATAATAGCTCCTTGATAATAGAGATTCTGTTCATCTCTAGTCTTTTGCTATTACAAACAGTATTCCAATGAATATTGTGTGTAAACCTCTCTGGACATAGAAACAGCTTTTAAATTTAAAAAATTAGTATTTTTATTGCATTTTTGTGAATTTCATACAATATATTTTCATCGTATTTAGACCCTCTCCTGCATTTGCATGTTATAGCCTTCCCCATTAGATTTCATGTACTATGTCTCTCTCTCTCTCTCTCTCTCTCTCTCTCTCTCTATATATATATATATATATATGTATATCTATATATACATATATATATGTATATATATGGCCTATCTAGTCAAGTTCGTGTCCCCAAATGTACAATGTACCTCCACTAGAGCCTGGTTACCCTGTCAGGTCACACTTAAAGAAAACAGACTCCACCTCTCCCAGTAGTATCAGTGGCCAATAGTTTCTCAGCTAAGGTTTGGGCTTCTTTCCCACTTCTGCGTTGGGATTTTGTCTGGCTTGAGCTTTTGTGGGTCTTGTGCATGCTGTTACTATTGTTCTGAGTTTTATATGAGTAACTTCCCAGCTGTCTGAAAAACTCTAAGAACCAGCTATGTAAAAGAGCTAACTGGAAATGCTGACAGATGTTGGGCAGGACAATCCTTGAGTCAGCCGTAATCAGCTACACTTGATCTCTCATAACTTTAGAAATTGTAGGGCTTGTCACAAGAATTGACTATTTATATAGTCTGTAGTTTCTTTGCGCAGCTTGCAACTAGCAGTCTGTGCTCACATTGTTTCTCTTCAAAGCTGACTCAAAACGATGGCTTAAGCAGGAGCTGTAGTGTAGTGCTAAGAATAGAAACCCTGAAGTCCTTTGGCCATGCTCAGTTCCCAACACTGGCAATTTTTGCCTATATAACTTTAGGCACATATGACGTTCCACTTTTTCATCCATAAAATGAATGACTACAATAATGACTTCTGTGGGGCTGCCGACCTCAGGGTTAGACAGGCTGAAGGGGGCAGCCCCAGGGGCTGATGACCCTGAGACCAAACCTGCAGCTGTGGGACTGATGGTCCCTCAGCCAAACAGGCAGCTTTGGAGCTGCTGGCTCCCACGACCAAACAAGCTGAAGAGCTAGCTGTGGGGCCAATGGCCCCGCTACCAAGCACAAGCAGTAACAGCCTGGGGATAACATCAGGTGGTGCAAATCTGTGAAATCCATTTATTTTTACACAGCCAGTAGCTTAAATAGGTCTGGGATGGTGCAGCTTTGACATCATGTGACATCACCTTCCAGGGCCAGTCTTAGACCTCCACACCATCACACGTCATCCCTGATCTTGGGGCGAGTTTGGAAAAGGTGCTTGCTGACAAGCAAACCTACACCTGACTTCTGAGAGTGTGCTAGCAGAAAACAGGGCGTGCCCTGCATCTTTTGCTCTGCCTAGTGTACTAACCAGATTGGTAGCCTGCATATGCTCAAGATATATCTGAATCCAGGATTGCTATTCCACAGACTTCATAGGAATGGTTTAGAAATTTAACAATATGCATGATTTTGGGGCAGCTCCTGGTACACATTAATGCTTAGTAACACCAAAAAGTTTTACTTTAGGTAACAATGAGATATACAGAAACTTTCTGGCTAGGCATGAAATTAGACCTGGATAGTAACCATCAGCAATTCTCAGTTTATCACATGCAGTTGACATTTTTTGTTTATTTTTCGAAGCTGAATTCTATTTGATATAGAATTCAGACCCTGGTGTGTACTAGGCAAGTATTCTACTACTGCCTAGAAATTTTCTTGAGTTCAAAAAATGTCAAAATGGGACCATAAAGTGTATTTAAAGATAAACTAATATGTTAAAGAATAGAGCTTCAGGGCTGGAATACCTTGGTACATGTCATTAATATATCCAACCTTGTGCCAAAGCAGTTGTAAAGTATAAACTAAATGTAAATATAAAAACAAATCCACACCCACCAGCTGCAAGTGAAAATGCCCTGGGCCTTAGAAAGTAAAAATGTGGCTTGACCAGGGCACATTGGCTCCATTAGAGGTGGGAGTGGTTGGGAAATTGTGAAAAATGTCATTCTCTTCTTCCTGCTTATGCTGGATAGCTTTAGTTGTCAACTTGACACACTTCGGTAGAGGGAATCTCAATTGGGAAATTTCCTCCTTTGGACTGGCCTGTGGCCATTTCTGTGGGGTAGTGTCTTGATTGTTGAGTGATGTGGGAGGGCCCACCCCGCTGTGGGTGGTGCCAACCCTGGGCAGATTGTTGTGTATTCTATAAGAAAGCAGGCTGAACATGGGCCAGGGGAGCAAACCAGTAAGAAGCATTCCTCCATGGTCTGTGCTTCAGCTCCTGCCTCCAGGTTCCTGACCTGAGTTCTGTATCTTGTGCTCCCTTGGTGATGAACTATGACCCTGGAGATGTGACCCAAATAAACCCGTTCCTGCCCAAGTTGGTATTGGTTAGAGTGTTTTGTCACAGAAATAGAGAAGCTAACTAAAACACTGTATACTGGGAATAACTCTAATTAGAACCTCAGCTTTCAAATCAGACATGGGAGTGCAGGGAGGTGGTCACAGCTTTATTCCCTAATCCTGCAGGCAGCATGGTTCAGTGGAGTGATCGCCAAAGCCTTACCAACAATGAACAAGACTTTCCCAGTATACAGGAACAAGTTAGTATCATTTCAGACACTCTGTGGCATTTGGAGGGTGTTGGGGTTCTCGGTATATTCCATCCCATGTGACAGTGGCCCATGCACAGGGGTTTCCAAAAAGGGGTGGGATTCCATGAGTTGGAATTCTAAGCAGGGAAACGTGTTTATAAAAGCAGAAGCAAAAGTTAAATATATACTTGTTTTCTCTAGTGAACAAGAAGACTGGTTTCCTTTAGGTAAACTAGATTTGTTTTCTTAAGCCAGAAGGGGCTGATAAGCAGGGGCTATTTTCTTAGCTTAGCTGCACTGGGTTTTTAACTTAATTTTGTTTTTCTTAACATTTTCAGTTTTTCTCTTCATCGTCAAAGGCATCCAAAAGGCAAGGTTAGAAAAGACAGAGACGGGGCTGGAGAGATGGGCTAGCGGTTAAGAGCTCCAACCGCTCTTACAAAGGACCTGGGTTCGATCCCCAGCACCCACATGGCGGCTGAGAACCGTCTGAAACTCCAATTTCAGGAGAACTCCAGTTCCAGGGGAATCCGACACCCTCTTCTGACCTCCGCGGCATTGCACGACACGGGTGCACAAAGTTGCATGCAGACAGTACATTCATACACATACAGAAATAAATAAAATTTAAAAATGTTTAAAAAAAAATTAAAAAAAAAAAAAAGACAGAGACGAAACACAAAGAGCCACTTCCTGGCTGCGTGACCTTGTACAAGTGGCTTTGCCGATGTGAACCACAGTTTCACCGCCTATAAAATGGGAAGATGATCAAAGGTGTTGATTAGCGTTCCGGGCAGCCTGTCTCCCCACAGGGTCTGAAGTGGTCAGTACACAGACGTTGAATGAATGCACTAAGTGCGTGTGTCACAGTGGCAGGGTGCGAAAAGAGCCCAGTGGGATGCAGCGGCTGGTATAAAAATAGTGAAGTTAGCCAGGCGTGGTGGCGCACGCCTTTAATCCTAGCACTTCGGAGGCAGAGGCAGGCGGATCTCTGTGAGTTCAAACCCAGCCTGGTCTACATAGGGAGCTCCAGGCCAGCTGGGACTAAAAGGGAGATCCTGTCTCAAAAAGCTCCCCCCAAAAATAGTGAAGTCTCCAAAGGCGACCAGCCTGGAAATCACAGACACAGACAGAGCGTTGCAGGTGAACCTGCGCACTGACTCCGTGGAAAGGCGACGCCCCACTGCGCCCGCGCACAGCGCTCTACCCGCCCCTTCAGCCACGAGCTCCAGGGGGGGGCGGGACCCAGCGGAGGGACGGACTGAGGAAGGGGCGTGGCTACCAGGTTGCCTCCGCCACCCTCTTCCGGGCTCCGCCAGCTGCGCGCGCAGCCTTCCCCCCTTCTTTTGTGGTTCGGCCCATTGCGAGGGTGACAGGAAACCCTGTGCAGGGAGCGCCGCCATCTTGGACCAGCCCGAGGAGGATCCTGAGGGAACCGCTTGAGCAGTTGCCGTCACCACCGCTACTGCCGCCGGCGCGACTGCAGCTCCAGGCCAGCCCGCCTTCCTGCCCGGGCCTCGGCCGACCGCTCCCGGCCGCCCTCTCGCCGCCACCGGACTTCGCTTCCTCGTCCTGACGCCCCCCTCCAGCCCGGAAAGCTGCCCAGCCACCAGCAACCCCCCAGGTAACCTAGGCCTTCCCCCGGGGCCGCCCGGCGCCAGCCTCCCGGCCCGGCCCGGCCCGGCCCTTCCGAGGGGCGGAGGCGGACGGGCAGCGGACCAGCGGCGGGCGGGAGGGCGGTGTCCCGGGCGGGCCCCGCAGGCCGCGGCGAGCCGGGGGGTCGGCTGAGGTTGCCGGCCTGCCAGGACGGGGTGGCCCGCGCCGCGGTGCTCCGTGGCGGCAGCCGGACTCCACGGCGTGCGGGAAAGAAGGGCGTGTGCTCACCTGGCCTGCGCGGGCCCGAGCCGCCTCTGCCTGCAGCTGCAGGCCACCCCCGCAGTGGTGCCCCACGCGGGCCGCGACGTCCTGCCCCCGCGAGCCCCCGCCGTGCCATTGCCACCCCGCAGGCCGCAGTGGCCCTCCGTACCGGGGGCAGCAGCACCTTGGCATCCAGGGCTGCCTCCCGTGCCCTTGTTATGGGCAGCCCGCGTGTTGCCTTGGCGGGGGACAGGGAATGTGGGTACCTGCGCGGCCCCTGGACAGTATCTAGGAATAAGGAAGAAAAAAGTTTGGGCGTTTCTGGAACGAGGCAGTTTCGAGGGTTTGCACTCCGCTATGTGCCAGGCACGGGTTTAGGTGTCTTCACACATACTTAACTTGCTGAGGTGACTGGAGTTTTTACACATTTTTTGGAAAGGGGGAAACTGAGGCCCGAAGTTGCCTTGTAAGCTGTCCGATGATGGTGGATGCACTGGCTTCTCCCAGCCTTGGCTGGTGCATTCCCTATTGCACCTAACATTAGACAAGGCTTGAGACATAAACAGACCGGTTCGATTTTCTCTATTTGCTTTGGATGGCCACGGTTTAGACTCAAAAGTCTGCCCTGTCGCCTGCTACACTGCCAACTTCTCATTCCCTTTACTTCAGAGGAGAGATGGTGGTGAGTTTCCACTTTATTTGTGAAGAAAGGCGTGCACCTGCCGGTCTCACCGCTCAAATTTAAACTCCTGGAAAAGTTTGCTGTTCATTGCATTGCTTCTTCAACCCGACTACCTTTTATGTAAATGTGGTCATTGAGGACAAGTTTCACCCAGCTGTAATCCAGCTCCTCCTCTCCTCATCTTTCCACAATTTGTCCCTGGGTGATTTCACTTGGTGAAATGCCTGAAGGTGTACATAGGTTAAAGTTTTGGAGTCTTGTCGCCTTGGATTCTCACTTTAGTGCTGCCACTTCTAGTTACTGAATGACCTTAGGGCCTCAGACTCAGTGTTCTTATTTATAAAGGGAGTAATTGTTTCTGCAGTTCAGTTATTTCAAAGATTAAGTAGGATTATTTAGTATGGTGCTTCGCGTGTAAGTGCCCCCGTGCCTACAGTTTTGCTAGGTGGTTTAGTGTGTGTTGAAAGAAAAGAACATGGCTTTGGAGCCCTGGGGAAGTAGACCTTAATCTTAGCTGTTGGTTTACTAGTATATAACCATCTGTATACCACTTCTGACCTGGTTTCCTGATTTGTAGAATGAGTTTTTAGGACTAGAGAATGTTTATAAAGTAGCTGGCTTGTATTAGTCACTTGGTAAATGAAGATACTACAAAAATGTAAAAACCTTGAAATTAAAGCTATTAAAAATGCTTTTTATTTTTCATGTTGTTTTATAATTGGACTTCGCAACAGAATTTGGAATGTTCTTACAGTGGACTTTTATAAGTTAATTATATTTGTATAATATTAGTAAAATATGCAATATAGAATGTTAAAACTAGAGCTATTGGGGCTGGAGAGATGGCTCAGCTGTTATAAGCAGTTGACTGCTCTTGCAGAGGACCCAGGTTGGGTTCCCAGCACTAATGTGGCAGCTAACAACCATCCATAACTCCAGTTCCAGGAGATCTGACGATCTCTTCTGGTTTCTGCAGGCATTTGCCAACACAGGTGCATTTACATACATGCAGGCAAAACACTTATACACATAAAGTTAAAATAGTAATTAAAAAAACCTAGAGCTGTTGAGATGCTTCAATTAAAAAAAAAAAAGCTTGAAACTCTCTGTCTTTAAAACTGTCAGCAGTAAAGGAGCGGCAGGATGGTTAAAATAGTGATAAGGGCGCTTGCTACCAAACCTGACAACTGAGATGGAAGGAGAGAACTGACTTCTGCAAGTTGTCCTCTGACTTCCTATGTGCACCCATGCATGCACATACACATATACACGCACACACTAAATAAATTAAATAAATAAATAAATGGAAAAAAATGTCTGCTGTGGCAAGAGACACTTGACTCTCAGCACTCAGGAGGGAGCGGCAGGAGTATGTCTTCGATCAAGGCTAACTGGGCGACTAGCAGGTTCCAGGTCACTGGGGCTACAGAGAGACGACTGTCTCTCAAAAAAGGGGGGGGATAGTATTTTGTCTTCTAACCTTTTATTCCAGAGAATTTTTTAAAATTCTTTATTTTTGTCTGTGTATGAATGTACTGTCTACATGTAGGTTTGTGCACCTGTGCCGTGCAATGCCTCGGAGGTCAGAAGAGGGTGTCGGATTCCCCTGGAACTGGAGTTAAAGATGGTTCTCAGCCGCCATGTGGGTGCTGGGGATCGAACCCAGGTCTTCTGCAAGAGCGGTCGGCGCTCTTAACCACTAGGCCATCTCTCCAGCCCCCTCCAGAGTATTTTAAAGCATACAAATGAAGCAGTAAACTATCATTATCATGAATATTGATACTATCTATCAGCATCAACAGTGAAGATTTCTTGCTCCATCTCTATATACTATTCCCTCCTTGCTTAACTGTATTAAGGCCAATCTCTTATGTTTACTCTAGCAGTAAGCTCAAGTTTCATTGGTTTTTAGTTAAGTACTTCTACGAAAAAAGGTTGCAGAATTGGAATACTTCCCGTTTGTAGCATAAAATTAGCTGGAAGAGTTTGCTCTTCCCTTTGAACATTAAACCAGTTTTTTTTTCTTTTGACACATTATTTTACCCAAAACCATAACTTTAAGATTTTTTTTTTGTCTTTTGAAACAAGGTCTCTCTTTAGTCTCAGCTGGCCCAGAGCTTGCTATGTAGACCAGGCTGGCCTTGAACTCAGAGATCCGCCTGCCTCTGACTCCTGAGTGCTGGAATTAAAGGTGTGTGCCACCATGCCCAGATAAAACCATAACTTTAAATGTCTTAGGAAAAGTGGGTCTGGGGGACTAGAGAGATGGCTCAGCAGTTAAGCACTGGCTGCTCTTGGAGAGGACCCGAGTTTGATTCTCAGCATCCATATGTCTGCTAACAGCCATTCTGTAACTCTAGTTCCAGAGGAATCTGATGCTCTCTTCTGACCTCCAGGGGCATTGCATGACACAGGCACACTTACTTAACCTGCAGGCAATGCACTTATACACATAAACTAAAAATTAAATTTTTTTTTTAAAGAAAAGTATGTCTTAGAATGAGCAAGTTATTTTTAGAGATTGTAGTACTGTTGTGGAAAGGAACTTGACCACTCATTTTTGTTAGATTGCTTATTAGATTAACTGTGGAAGTTTTATGTCCACCTGACTGATAGGCCAGAATGCTTCCATTCTTGAGTGTAGTGAAGGTAGCATAGTGGTTTGTTCTTTGTAAGTACTCAATATTTCCATGTTGTTCCAGTGGTTTTAACAAAATGTATAAAACAAAACTAAAACTAAACAATGAGATTAAGAAAGTCTTTAGATCACCAATAATCTTTAATGGGTTGATTTTCCCCTGCCATTGAATTAGTTATGTAAAAATTATGTAGTGATGGGGCTGGAGAGATAGCCTAACAGTTAAGAGCACCAACTGCTCTTGCAGAGGACCCAGGTTCAATCCCCAGCACCCACATGGCGGCTGAGAACCGTCTGAAACTCCAATTCCAGGAGAACTCCAGTTCCAGGGGAATCTGAGACCCTCTTCTGACCTCCGCAGCATTGCACGACACGGGTGCACAAACCTACATGCAGACAGTTCATTCATACACATACAAAAATAAATAAAATTAAAAAAAATTGTGTAGTGATGTAAGGAATAGACTAAAATAGTTGTAGAGCAGTGTGAGTAACATAATGTATAAACAGACTCGGTAAGGAGCTAAAAGATAAAAAGCCTGAAAAAAATGTCCTTTATTATTGGGTGTATGTTTTATTCTGAGGCCAATCCCATGACTGGACCTCATATGAGGTCTCTTATGTTATCAGTAAGATAACATTTCCATTTCAGATACTGAGTATCTACTGAGCAGAAACCATTATGTTAGGTTTTGAAAATATAATAATGATCAAAAAACAGATAACATTGTCTCTGCCTTCATGGAACTAAAGAATGGAACCATTTCCTTCTTGATGGGAATGCAGACTTCTTAGTGTTTTAGATGTAAAAAAGTAAATGCCTGTACATACTTGTGGTCTTACGGACTGAAGCTTTTGTTTCTGTAGGCCACTTCCAAGTGGATTTCCAGGTTGTTAATATTCACAGGGCCCACCATTGAACCCAGGTCCTCACATTATTTTTAAGATGTGTAAATATATTGTTAACTTTCCAAAAATGTGCCTTTTCAGAATTCCACAAGCAACGTGTGTGAAAGTGTCTACTTTCATATCTGTACCAGCACATTTCAAGACTAGTTTTATTTATTTATTTATTTATTTATTTATTTATTTATTTATTACTTCAGGAAGAGATCTGATCATTTTGGGAGCACGAGAACTAGTTTTCAATACTGTGTGTTTAGTATTAAAATACAAATATTCAGATATAAATAAGTATTTAAATATAAATTGTTGACACAGACTGTATCCTTAATTTCATTAAATGAAAACATTTTGCGTGTTTTATGCATTAGTATACTCCATCCTTTTTTTTTTGTTTGTTTGTTTTTTGGTTTTTTTGAGACCATGTCTCACTGTGGAGCTTTGGCTACCCTGGAATTCGCTTTGTAGACTGTCTTGGCCACCTGACTACTTCTGCTGGGAGTAAAGGTGTTTACCAGTACACCTGGCTGGTTTACCCCACCTTTAAATAAACTTTATTTCTCTCCTCAACAGAGGTGTGTTTCATGTTGGGATAAAGTTGAGAAATCCTTTGTCAAAGCAGCATTAAGCATGCTATTTAAAAGAGGCCACTTGACTGGCCAGTTATAAGTGTTTAAGGAGCCATTTCATAAACATTTCTTCTGATAGCTAGGGAAGTTAATAAGACTACCCTTGTGTGACTTTGATAAGTTAAACCATTTCAGGTAGAAAAAATCCTGATCTTTGGAATCAAGCCTGTGGGTGAAGTTCTAGGTCTCTTATTTACTAACTTTAGAACAATGACCAAAGAGTAACAGATTTCTTCAAATCTCAATTTCTTCAATTTTTTGCGTTAAAATAATAATGGCTTGCCAGGTGTGGTGGCACACGCCTTTAATCCTAGCATTTGGGAGGCAGAGGCAGGAGTATCTTTGTGAGTTCAAGGCCAGCCTGGTCTACAGAGTGAGTTCCAGGACAGCTGGGGCTACAGGGAGACCCTGTCTAGAAAAGACAAAAAAAAAAAAAAAAATGGTTCTTTGTTAGCCGCCATGTGTGTGCTTGGAATTGAACCCAACCCGGTTCTCCGCAAGAGCAAAAGTCGGTGCTCTTAACCAAATAGCAGATATCTTAAGGACAGCAGTAAAGATGAAGTCACAAAGTGGTTAGGTATTGCTGATACATATTAAGTGCCCAGTAAATGGAAATGATTGTGTTATAAGTTTGTAAGTTGTTCATCATGTATTTAGTAATACCTGCTGTCTGAAATACAGTGATCTTTTTCCTTTTTTCTTAATCAAAGGCATTAAAGGAGATTTTATGTGAACTTTATCCAAAGGATTTTGTTTAAAAAAAGGGAGGAAAACAGGGTGCTGGCATAGCTTGTAGTCCAAGCAGTCAGAAGGGTTAGGCATAATATTACAAATGGACCTGGATGAGGAAGTCCAGGGCCGATGAGCTACATCCACAGCACTAGTGTCCTTCCCTCTTATTTTTGCTCTTAGCGTTTATTTATTAAGTTGTTTATTATTTCAATGTATATGAGTGTTAGGCCTACATGTATGTAAATGCAACACATGTTTGGGTATCAATGGAGGACAGAGAGGGTATCAGATCCGCCTGAAACTAGAGTTAGGATGGTTGTTCTGCCATGTGGGTGCTGGATTGAACCCACGTGCTCGGGTAAGGGCAAGCCAATGCTCTAACCGGGCTGGCTATCTCTCCAGCTCTTTTATTTGTTATTTTATGAAACTTGAGCCAAAAAATTCCTGGAGCGAGATAGAAACAAAAGTTATTTGGAAAGATTAATATATAATATGTTAAACAGTCTTACAGTCATTATTTTGCCACTTATCACACAAATAAGAAATAATTATAAAAAAAATAAATAATAAATATTTGGTGTGATAAATACATTTTACACAAATTTAATCCAGCTATACAAATGTGGGTTAGAAATGTCATGGGTACTCCTTAAATCATTGGAAATTGAATTTGGGACGGTTAAAACCATAATTTTTTTTGTGTGTGCTTGTGCTGGGGACCTGAAGTTAAGATGTACTCCACAATAAATACTTACCGGGGCCGAGAATACGAGAATCATGAAGGTGGTTTTCCCCAGGGTGAGGCTCATCCATCGCACTTGGGATGTGCTGACCCCTGCAGGGAAACTCCACTGCATAATTTGTAGTAGTGGGGGGACTTTGCTTTGCACACTTCCCCCTGGGGAAAAAAAGAACGTAATCCCACCACTGAAATGCAACTGCAGTAAACACGATGGCCAGATAATGTTAATGTTACATGAGAGAGACCTAAGTATTACAGTTACATTTTTAATCAGAGAGGAAAGAAATAGGAAAAATAAGAGGAGGAGCACAAGAGACACTCACAGAGGTACGAATGTTTGAAAGGAGTCTAGGAAGTAAAAATAATTAGAAGGAAATGGTACTGTGTATCCTCCATGCACACCAAAATTGGTATAGATTTAAGAAATTAACCTTGAAAAATTGTTCGAGTCCCCTCCCCCCCTTGTATTTAGCAGCTGATTTAGAGATCTGGTAAAAATTTTAGAACATGTTTATCTTGAAACAAGTTCCATTTTTAAAGATTTGAAGTCTGTAGCAGTATCTGGAAAGAGGTAAAAGTTAAAATGTTTAGGATCATAGCTAACATAACTTGAAAAACTCCTCAGAACAGGTTAAGGGAGTTTTCTGGGATATGCAAGTCTGTCTCTAAATGTGTTAGGGCATGCGTCTCAGGAGCAAGATATGCATCCTGGTGAGTATAAGTGAGGTGAATCTTTAATAATTTTGGTTTCCACTGGTGTGGTGGCTCACCCCTTTAATCCCAGCCACTGGGGAGGCAGAGGCAGGGAACTCTGTGAGTTCAAGACTAGCCGGGTTTACATAACAAGTTCCAGGCCAATGGGAGCTACAGGGAGACCCTGTTCCCTCAAAGACCATCCCCCAAATAATAATAATTGTTTCCCTGATAATTCATGTTACTGATATTCTTCTTCTAGATTAAATTTCATTGTATAGAAATTTTACTTGGAATACAGTATAAAGTTTAATAAAAATATTTAAAAAAAAAAAAAAAAAAAAAAAAAAAAACCAAACTTTTTTTTGTTTTGGTTTTGGTTTGTTTTGTTTGGTCTTTTTGGAGACAGGGTCTCCCGGTAGCCCCAGCTGTCTGGAACCTGCTATGTAACCGGGTGGGCCTTGCAACCACAAAGATCCGCCCTGCCTCCTGCCCCCCAAGTCTAGGATTAAAGGCGTGCGCGCCACCATGACCCCGGCTTGTTTTTTTGTTTTTTAAATTTAATTTTTAAATTTTGTTATGTGTATGAGTGTATTACTTGCATGTATTTAAGTACCCCTTTAGGCTAGAAGAAGGTGTTGGTTCCCTTGGTACTGGAGTTATGTATGGTTTTTAGTCACCATGTTGGGTGCTGGGAAATTGAACCGGGGTTCATCTGCAAGAGCAGCCAATGCTCTGACCACTGAGACATCTCTCTAGCCCTGTTTTGTTTGTTTTGTTTTGTTTGTTCGTGACCTAGCTGGCCTAGAACGCCACTATGTGTACCAGGCTGGTCTTGATCTCTTTGATCTGTCAGCCTCTCTGGGAAAAATCAAAGGTGTGGTACCCACCACACAAGGGACCACAACTGGCTTTAAATTGTTAAATCTTGATAATACATAATTTTTGTCTTTCCTTAAGCTGAAAACTTGTAAGAAGAAACTCAATGTAGGTATTATTACCAGTATTAGAATTTGTTTCTCTCAAACCTAGGATAGTGCTTTGACACATTCAAAGGACTCATGAATTACTTGGAGAGTTTTTGTTGAGACATAGGTCTCTCTTTATTGTCCAGGCTATCCTCAAACTCTTGGATTGAAGTCATTTTACCTCAGTCTTGAGTGGCTGGAACTACTACAGATGTGTGCCAGTGTGCCTGAGAGATTGGGGCTTTTTTGCTATTAAAAGTAGTATGAGTTAGAATTTTTTTAGTCTAACCTGATCCTAAGGATGGCTGTGATGGTTAGAAGTTGTCACTAACATAACGTGGAAAAATTTCATAAGTGCAAGTACAATTTTATAGCATTGTTTCTCAACTCCTAGAATAGTATACAGAAGGCACTGTGTATTCTTGGGTATTGAGTATTGTATTAGGTTGAAACGGCTAAAAGTGGCCAATAATAAGTGCTCCTCCTTTTTAAAAACTGTATGAACCACAATTTCCAGGTAATTCAGTCTAATTTTTGAAGATAGTTATGATTTGGACCTTCATCCTTGCTGTTCTCTAGCTTTTTTCTAATCATGATTTACAAGTAGAGTAATAACGGTTCTTGTCTGTTGTCAGTATAGCTGATTACTTTTTATGTTTATGTTATTTTTGCCTGCATGTCTGTTCACGCCGTTTGCGCGACTGACCGTGCCGCGCCAGAAATAGCCTCTCCCGATCCACCTGCAACTGGCGTTATGGATGATCGTTAGCTGCCTGTGTGGGTCCTGGGAACTGAACCTGGGTCCTCTGACAAGAGCAGCCTATATCTTATTAATCACTGGAACCATCTTTCCCGTCCTAAAGTAGGATTTTTAAAAAAAACTTTTTTTTTTTTGGTTTATTTTTATATTTTCTGTGTATTGTGTGCATGTAATGTAGAGTACACCAAGTGTCGGGTAGAATGCCAGCAGAGGACAGATCCCCGTGGGAACTGGAACTGGAGTTATGGACAGTTGTTAAACTGCCATGTGGGTACTGGGATTCAAACCCAGTTTTATTTCTGCAGAACAGCGAGTGCTCTTAGCACACTGAGGTTTTTGTGTTTGTTTGTTTGTCTTTTTTTGTCTTTTTTGAGACAGGGTCTCCTGTAGTCCCAGCCTTTCTGGAACTCACTAAGTAGAAAATGCAAAGGGCATGTACTGCCTGGCACCACTGAAATGTGGGTTTTTTTTTTTTTTATTTTTTTTTGTTTTTTGTGTTTTGTCTTTTCAAGACAGAGGCCCTGTAGGCCCAGCATCCTGGAACTCTGTATAGAAAAGGCGGGCTTTTGAACTCACAGAGAGCTGCTCCTCTGCACCCCCCCCCAACCACCCCAAGTGTTGGATTAAAGGCGTGTGCCAACATGCCCAACTAATTTTAAAAGCACATTTTCATTTTTCTCTTGGGGCTGAGAGAGGCCTAGCTGTTAGACGCGGACCGCTCTTTGCAGAGGACACCGGGGTTCGATCCCCCCAGCACCCACACTGGCGGGCGTGAGAACCGTATGTAACTCCAGTTCCAGGGGAATCTGACCCCTCTTCGACCTCCGCGTGGCATTGCACGAAACACGTGGCACAAACATACATGCAGATAGTACATTCCATACACGTTAAAAGAAATAAATAAAATTTTAAAAAAACACAGTTTTCATATTTCGGTCTGATGATGACAACAATAGGAAAAAACATTCATTCAAGAAAAAGAGAATTTGTGGTTTTGATCATTTGGAATGATTTTTCTGGCAATGATCAATTTTGTATAGTTAACATGCATTTTATGTATATCACATATGACACATATTTAAAAGATGTGTATTATATATGTGGTGGTGTGTGTTAAGGTAATGCAGTGTCTGTCTTTTGAAAGGATAGCAGTAATTAGTTTGGATAACTTGTGTATACTTTTTTTCTGAAGTAACACAGTTTTCTTTGTTTTTAGTGCCCAAAAAAACCATGGCACGGCAAGCACGCATACAACTACTACTACGCGTACATCAAAACTCTGCATCTTCAAAGTATATTATTATTGGTAAGTTTATTCAACTTTTACTGTTGCCTTTCAAGGAAAGTTAATAAACCAGTACTTAAATGTTCATATACCAGTGCTTATACTATAGAAGAGAATGATTTCTGACTTTAGAACTAAAGCTCCTTTGATGAGGATAAATGTACCTTTTGTATTGTGGTCCTGGATACTTCTGTAGTCTATTTTTGGGTGCTACTGAAGTGAGAGGTTGATGATTCTTCAAGACTACCTGCAAATTGGTTAGGATTAGAAATGGGATTAGTGTCCTACTAGTATTGAAATATTCCAAAATCATTATGAAAATTTTCAGGTTCCTCTGAGTTCCAAAATTGGTAGGGAGCACTGTTTGATTTACAGCCAGTTGTATAATGTATGTAAAATGGCTATTGTTTTCCCTCAACAACCTTGGTTTCAATCATCAAGAAAAGTTTAGCTTTTGTATTAAGTTTAGTGTTGTTCAAATATACATCCAGCTTGTTTACAAATAACAGAGTGGAAAGCCTCAGAGTTTAGGGATGTAGATCAGTAGTAGAGCTCTTACAAGGATGCTCAAGGTCCTGGGTTTTGACCTTCTACAGGAAAAAAATCAAAACCAAACAAACCATGATAATAAAAGAAAAGCCCACATGTTTTTTTCGTCCTTTTCTTTTCCGACCCTTTTTTTCTCCCTCCCTCAGATTGAGTTTAATGGTAACTTAAAGGTAATACTTGGTAGCAAGTTGCTGTAATACAACCAGAGAGGATATCTGCTGTAATGTAAATTCTTTTATAAGAAATATGAGGTAGGGGCTGGAGAGATGGCCGAGCGGGTTAAGAGCAGGACGAAGACTTTGCTCTTGCAAGAGGAACCCGCCCCGGGTGGGGTTCGATCACCCCACCCCCCAGCAAAAAAAAAACACAAACCCAGCACCATTCGATCCCCACAAGACCCAGCAGCACCAAGCACCACAACCCACATGGCAGCCGAGAGCCGTCTGAAACTCCCAATTCCAGGAGAGCTCTCTCCGTTTTCCAGGGAGTCTGACACCAAAAAAAACAAAAACCCTCTGCTTGGACCCCTCCGTGGCAATTGCATTGGACACGGGTGCAACAGAAACTAGCATGCAGGACAATCAGTAAACAACATAAATGAGGGAAATAAATACAAAAATTAAAAAAAAAAAAAAAAGAAATATGAGGTAAAACAGGAAACTAGTGAGTCAAGCTTCCAAAATTTAGTTTTTATTTTTTATTTTTCTGTGTTGTTATGGTATCATCTCATTTGTTACTTGCTTTACTACTTACTCTAACTACTACTAATTGCTTCTGTGCATAGACCAAAAGAGTAGGGCGGACCACAGTTAAAACACTTCAAATTTAAAAGCACCAGTACAGAAATATTTCTGTTACAGAGTACTTCCTACGTGGTAGTTATTTATTAAACATTAATTTACAACTAAAATCTAACCTGATAAAGGTTAGAAATGGCTAGTTTGTATACAACAGTGAAGTGACCTGTACATCTTTTGAATCCATTATAAATGAGGGAAATAACAAGTGTTCTCAGGATCCAGAAACTTGTGATGTGATATGGTAAGGAGTATGGCAATCATTGCACATGATTTATAGGAGCATAAAACTGAGAAAATTTAATTGCAGCCCATAATTGGCCGCCCCACCTGAAACATCATTTTCTTTTTTTTCAAACAGTTGATATGAGGAGTTAGAAAATCTCTTGCGTGGCTTTAAATCTTGCTTTGCTTCACTTCATCTTGCTTCACAGCTTGTTTGCTTCACAGTTTTCCAGCCACACACAAATGTCAGTTTCCACTCGTCGAGTACCATTTTTTAAGTAGCGCTTGCTTTATGCGTATATCGCTTGACTTAGCTTGCTTTACATAATTTATATTAAATTTCTCCATATTGCTTTATTTATTTATTTAGCTATTTCTTANAAAAAAAAAAAAAAAAAAATGGTTCTTAGCCGCCATGTGTGTGCTGGGAATTGAACCCGGGTCCTCTGCAAGAGCAAAAAGTCGGTGCTCTTAACCAAATAGCAGATATCTTAAGGACAGCAGTAAAGATGAAGTCACAAAGTGGTTAGGTATTGCTGATACATATTAAGTGCCCAGTAAATGGAAATGATTGTGTTATAAGTTTGTAAGTTGTTCATCATGTATTTAGTAATACCTGCTGTCTGAAATACAGTGATCTTTTTCCTTTTTTCTTAATCAAAGGCATTAAAGGAGATTTTATGTGAACTTTATCCAAATGATTTCTGTTTTAAAAAAGGGGAGGAAAACAGGTGCTGGCATATGCTTGTAGTCCAAGCATTCAGAAGGGTGAGGCAGGAATATTACAAATGGACTGGATGATGAGTTCCAGGCCAGATGAGCTACATCCCCAGCACTAGTTTCCCTCTTATTTCTGCTCTTAGCGTTATTTATGTATTTGTTTACTTTTATTTCATGTATATGAGTGTTATGCCTACATGTGTAAGTACACCCATGTTGTGGAGTATCCATGGAGGACAGAAGAGGGTATCAGATCCCCTGAAACTAGAGTTATGAATGTTGTTAGCTGCCATGTGGGTGCTGGGATTTGAACCCACTTTCTCTGTAAGGTCAGCCAATGCTCTTAACCGCTGGGCTATCTCTCCAGCTCTTTTATTTGTTATTTTAATGAAACTTGAGCCAAAAAATTCCTGGAGCGAGATAGAAACAAAGATTTATTTGGAAATAGTTAATATTATAATATTTTAAAACAGTCTTACAATTCATTATTTGCCACTTATCACACAAAATAATAAATATTATAAAAAAATAAATAATAAATATTTTGTGTGATAAATAGCATTTACACAAATTAGTCCAGCTATACAGTTGGGTTATAATTTCATGGTTACTCCTTAAATCATTTGAAATTGAATTTGGGACTGTTAAAAGCCATAATTTTTTTTGTGTTCTTGTGCTGGGGACTGAAGTTAAGAATGTACTCCACCATACTTACCGGGCCGAGGAGATACTAGAATCAAGAAGGTGGTTTTCCCAGGGTGAGGCTCATCCATTGCACTTGGGATGTGCTGACCCCTGCAGGGAAACTCCACTGCATAATTTGTGGTCGTGGGGGACTGCATTTGCACACTCCCCTGGGGGAAAAAAAAGAACGTACTCCACCACTGAAATGCACTGCAGGCCAGATAATTTTAATGTTACATGATAGAAGGAACCTAAGTATGTACAGTTACAATTTTAATCAGAAGAGGAAAAGACAATAGGAAAATCAGAGGGAGGAGCACAAGAGACACTCAGAGGTGACTGAATGTTTGAAAGGAGTCTTAGGAAGTAAAAATTAATTAGAAGGAAAAGATGTACTGTTTCCATGCACACAAAAAATTGGTATAGATTAAGAAATTAACCTTGAAAAATTGTTCGAGTCCCCTCCCCCCCTTGTATTTAGCAGCTGATTTAGAGATCTGGTAAAAATTTTAGAACATGTTTAATCTTGAAACCAAGTTCATTTTAAAGATTTGAGCTGTAGCAGTATCTGGAAAGAGGTAAAAGTTAAAATGTTTAGGATCATAGCTAACATAACTTGAAAAACTCCTCAGAACAGGTTAAGGGAGTTTTCTGGGATATGCAAGTCTGTCTCTAAATGTGTTAGGGCATGCGTCTCAGGAGCAAGATATGCATCCTGTTGAGTATAAGTGAGGTGATCTTTAATAATTATTTGTTTCCACTGGGTGTGGTGGCTCACACCTTTAATCCCAGCACTGGGGAGGCAGAGGCAGGGAGACCTCTGTGAGTTCAAGACTAGCCTGGTTTACATAGCAAGTTCCAGGCCAATGGGAGCTACAGGGAGACCCTGTCTCAAAAGACCACCCCCCAAATAATAATAATTGTTTCCCTGATAATTCATGTTACTGATATTCTTCTTCTAGATTAAATTTCATTGTATAGAAATTTTACTTGGAATACAGTATAAAGTTACCATAAAATATTTATTAAAAGCTATGACCCCCAAACTTTTTTTTGTTTTGGTTTTGTTTTGTTTTTTTGTCTTTTTGAGACAGGGTCTCCCTGTAGCCCCAGCTGTCCTGGAACTCGCTCTGTAGACCGGGCTGGCCTTGAACTCACAAAGATCCGCCTGCCTCTGCCTCCCAAGTGCTAGGATTAAAGGCGTGCGCCACCATGCCCGGCTTGTTTTTTGTTTTTTAAATTTATTTTTTAATTTTTTTATGTGTATGTTTGTATTCCCTCCATGTGTATGAGTACACCCACATCCTGCAATGCCGATAGAGGCATCAGATGCCCTGGAACTGGAGTTGTTAGGCACCATGTGGGTGCTGGGAATTGAACCTTGGTTCTCTGCAAGAGCAGCCAATGCTCTTAACCACTGAGACATCCCTGTTTGTTTGTTTGTTTGTTTGTTCGTGACCTAGCTGGCCTAGAACTCACTGTGTAGACCAGGCTGGTCTTGATCTCTTTGATCTGTCAGCCTCTGCTGGGATCAAAGGTGTGTACCACCACAACTGGCTTTAAATTGTTAAATCTTGATAATACATAATTTTTGTCTTTCCTTAAGCTGAAAACTTGTAAGAAGAAACTCAATGTAGGTATTATTACCAGTATTAGAATTTGTTTCTCTCAAACCTAGGATAGTGCTTTGACACATTCAAAGGACTCATGAATTACTTGGAGAGTTTTTGTTGAGACATAGGTCTCTCTTTATTGTCCAGGCTATCCTCAAACTCTTGGATTGAAGTCATTTTACCTCAGTCTTGAGTGGCTGGAACTACTACAGATGTGTGCCAGTGTGCCTGAGAGATTGGGGGCTTTTTGCTATTAAAAGTAGGTATGAGTTAGAATATTTTTAGTCTACCTGATGCTAAGGATGGGCTGTGATGGTTAGAAGTGTCAATACATAAACTTGGAAATTTCATAAGTGCAAGTACAATTTTATAGCATTGTTTCTCAACTCCTAGAATAGTATACAGAAGGCACTGTGTATTCTTGGGTATTGAGTATTGTATTAGGTTGAACTGCATGAAGTTGCCAATAAGAATTGCTCCTCCTTTTTAAAAATCTGTATGAACAACAATTTCATGTAATTCAGTCTAATTTTGAAATGAGTTTGATTTGGAATTCATCCTTGCTTTCTCTAGATTTTTTACTAAATAATGATTTAAAGTAGAGTATAAAGGTTATTTTGTAATTTGTAAGTTAGTGATTACTTTTATGTGTATGTGTATTTTGCCTGCATGTATGTATAAAGACGTGTGAGCAATGCCTGCAGAGACAGAAGAGACTATCAGATCCCCTGAAACTGGAGTTATGGATGATCGTTAGCTGCTGTGTGGGTCCTGGGAACTGAACCTGGGTCCTCTGCCAGAGTGCCTAGTACTCTTATTAATCACTGAACCATCTTTCCAGTCTAAAGTGGAGGATTTTTAAAAAACTTTTTTTGGTTTATTTTTATTTTCTGTGTATTGTGTGCATGTATGTAAGTACACCAGTGTCGTGTATAATGCCAGCAGAGGACAGATCCCTTGGAACTGGAACTGGAGTTATGGACAGTTGTTAAACTGCCATGTGGGTACTGGGATTCAAACCCAGTTTATTTTCTGCAAGAACAGCGAGTGCTCTTAGCCACTGAGGTTTTTTTGTTTGTTTGTTTTGTCTTTTTGTCTTTTTTGAGACAGGGTCTCCCTGTAGTCCCAGCCTTTCTGGAACTCACTATGTAGACAAGGCAAAGGGCATGTACTGCCTGGCACCACTGAAATGTGGGTTTTTTTTTTTTTTTTTTTTTTTTTGTTTTGTCTTTTGCAAGACAGAGGCCCCTGTAGGCCCAGCTATCCTGGAACTAGCTGTATAGACAAGGCTGGCTTTGAACTCACAGAGATCTGCCTGCCTCTGCACCCCCCCCACCACCCCAAGTGTTGGGATTAAAGGCGTGTGCCACCATGCCCAGCTAATTTTTAAAAGCACATTTTCTCTTGGGGCTGGAGAGATGGCCTAGCTGTTAAGAACGCGGACCGCTCTTGCAGAGGACCCGGGTTCGATCCCCAGCACCCACATGGCGGCTGAGAACCGTATGTAACTCCAGTTCCAGGGGAATCTGACACCCTCTTCTGACCTCCGCGGCATTGCACAACACGTGTGCACAAACCTACATGCAGATAGTACATTCATACACTTTAAAAAAATAAATAAAATTTAAAAAACACATTTTCTCATATTTCTGTGGATGACACAATATGAAAGCAACATTCATTCAAGAGAGAATTTGTGTTTTGATCTATTTGGGAAATGAATTTTACTGGCCATATAATCAACATTTTGTATAGTTAACATGCATTTTATGTATATCACATATGACACATATTTAAAAGATGTGTATTATATATGTGTGTGTGTGTTAATGTATGCAGTGTCTGTCTTTTGAAAGGATAGCAGTAATTAGTTTGGATAACTTGTGTATACTTTTTTTCTGAAGTAACACAGTTTTCTTTGTTTTTAGTGCCACCATGGCAACTGCACCATACAACTACTCTTACATCTTCAAGTATATTATTATTGGTAAGTTTATTCAACTTTTACTGTTGCCTTTCAAGGAAAGTTAATAAACCAGTACTTAAATGTTCATATACCAGTGCTTATACTATAGAAGAGAATGATTTCTGACTTTAGAACTAAAGCTCCTTTGATGAGGATAAATGTACCTTTTGTATTGTGGTCCTGGATACTTCTGTAGTCTATTTTTGGGTGCTACTGAAGTGAGAGGTTGATGATTCTTCAAGACTACCTGCAAATTGGTTAGGATTAGAAATGGGATTAGTGTCCTACTAGTATTGAAATATTCCAAAATCATTATGAAAATTTTCAGGTTCCTCTGAGTTCCAAAATTGGTAGGGAGCACTGTTTGATTTACAGCCAGTTGTATAATGTATGTAAAATGGCTATTGTTTTCCCTTAGGTTTCAAGAAAATTTTGCTTGTATTAAGTTTTAGTGTTGTTCATCCATGCTTGTTTACAAAATAACAGGTGAAAGCTCAGGTGTTAGGGCATGTAGATCAGTAGTAGAGCTCTTACAAGGATGCTCAAGGTCCTGGGTTTGACCTCTAGCATGGAAATCAAAACAAAACAAACCATGAATAAATAAAAAGAAAGCCCACATGTTTTTCTCCCTCATATTGAGTTTATGTAACTTAGTAATACTTGGGTAGCAGTTGCTGTAATACAACCAGAGAGGATATCTGCTGTAATGTAAATTCTTTTATAAGAAATATGAGGTAGGGGCTGGAGAGATGGCCTAGCGGTTAAGAGCGCCGACTGCTCTTGCAGAGGACCCGGGTTCGATCCCCAGCACCCACATGGCAGCCGAGAGCCGTCTGAAACTCCAATTCCAGGAGAGCTCCAGTTCCAGGGGAGTCTGACACCCTCTTCTGACCTCCGTGGCATTGCATGACACGGGTGCACAGACTTGCATGCAGACAATACATTCATACACATATGGAAATAAATAAAAAAAATTAAAAAAAAAAAAAAGAAATATGAGGTAAAACAGGAAACTAGTGAGTCAAGCTTCCAAAATTTAGTTTATTTCTGTTTGCTGTATGGGTATCTCATTTGTTACTTGCTTCTGTGCATAGACCAAAAGAGTAGGGCGGACCACAGTTAAAACACTTCAAATTTAAAAGCACCAGTACAGAAATATTTCTGTTACAGAGTACTTCCTACGTGGTAGTTATTTATTAAACATTAATTTACAACTAAAATCTAACCTGATAAAGGTTAGAAATGGCTAGTTTGTATACAACAGTGAAGTGACCTGTACATCTTTTGAATCCATTATAAATGAGGGAAATAACAAGTGTTCTCAGGATCCAGAAACTTGTGATGTGATATGGTAAGGAGTATGGCAATCATTGCACATGATTTATAGGAGCATAAAACTGAGAAATTTAATTGCCACCTGAAACTCATTTTCTTTTTTTAAACAGGTGATATGGGAGTAGGAAAATCTTGCTTGCTTCATCAGTTTACAGAAAAAAAATGTAAGTTCAATATGTAAGGTAAAATTTTAGTAGCTTGCTTTATTTATTTATTTATTTATTTATTTATTTATTTATTTATTTATTTTTTAAAGACAGGGTCTCCCTGTAGCTCCAGCTGGCCTGGAACTTACTATGTAGACCAGGCTGGGCTTTGAACTCACAGAGATTTGCCTGCCTCTGCCTCCCAAGTGTGGGGATTAAAGTTGTGCGTCACATTTTTACTTTTTAAAATGTTATTTTCAGTGTACTTTATGCATTTAAATATAACCTGTCTCCATATTTACACTTAGGTTTTCTTTTTTAATTAAAAAAAAATTTTTTTTTTATGTGTATGAATGTACTGTCTGCATGTAGGTTTGTGCACCCCTGTCGTGCAATGCCACGGAGGTCAGAAGAGGGTGTCGGATTCGGATTCCCCTGGAACGGGAGTTAAAGACGGTTCTCAGCCGCCATGTGGATGCTGGGGATTGAACCCGGGTCCTCTGCTAGAGCAGTTGGTGCTCTTAACCGCTAGGCCATCTCTCCAGCCCCTACACTTAGGGCTTTGTGGTTTTGTTTTGTTTTGTTTTGTTTTTTGTTTTTTTGTCTTTTCAAATCAGGGTCTCCCTGTAGCCCCAGCTGTCCTGGAACTCACTCCGTAGACCAGGCTGGCCTTGAACTCACAAAGATCCACCTGCCTCTGCCTCCTGAGTACTAGGATTAAAGGTGTGCACCACCATGCCCAGCTTAATTTTTTTTTTTTTTTTTTTTTTTTTTTGGTGTACACTTAGGTTTTTAAGTGCTATGACTTTAATGGGGTGTAGATAAAATGCAGTGTTATCATTGTGTATGTTGATTTTTTTTGTTTGTTTGTTTTTTTGTTTTTTGAGATACTGTGTAGATGAAGCTGGCCTCAAGCTCCCAGAGGTATGCCTGCCTCTGCTTCCCCAGTACTAGGGAAGCATGGGCTTCTACTCCTGGCCATATGGTGATTTTGTTTTTTTGTAGCCCCTGCTGGCCTAGAGCTCTATGTAGGTCAGGCCCACTTTGATCTCACAGAGATCCTCCTGCATCAGCCTTACCAGTGCTGGTATTAAAGGGAGGTACCACCTGCCCCCATATATGTTGATTTTTATGCAGATTTTGAAATAGGGTCTCACTATGTAGCTCTGACTAGCCTCAAACTCACTGAGATTAAAGGCATGCACTACCTTGCCTAGCTGTTTTAATTTCTTGATGGCACAAAGTTAATTTTTAAAATGCATAAATAGCATTAAATTTAAATAACCTCATTTTTATTTTACTTTAGAGATTTATTTTTTAGTATTTTTATTTTATGTGTATGAATGTTTTGCCTGCACGTATGCAAGTGCACCACAGAGGCCAAAAGAGGGCATTCAACCCCTGGATCTTGAGTTACAGGTAGTTATGAACTGCCAGATGCGGGTGGATCCTGGAGACTGAACTCTGATTCTCTGGAAAGGCAGCAAGTGCTGTTAACCATTGAGCTATTTCTTTATCCCCCCCCCACCCCCCACCTTATTATCTTAGTGTACTTTTTTTTTCCTCCATGTATTATTTCTTTCCAATAGTTAGTAATTTTGAAATACTAAAAATAAAATTTTCTCTGTCTTTATGACTGTTGAAAATTCAGAGTAAAACTCTTATCTTGTATGGTAGGGGAAGAAGCCAATTTGTTGTAGCTGATAAGTTAAATATAATTGAAATGATTTCTGTGGGATTTTTGGGCTGCTTACCACAAAGATTTTATGTAACATTTTATTGAGTGTCTCAGTCTACATATTGGCATGAGAATATAGTGGTCTAATAGTTTTTTTTTCTATGTCCACTGATTTATTATAGGTAATGGTTGTCAGAAGGCTAAATAGCATAGTGTTGGTGAATTAAAATTCTTATTTTTACTTAGAAGATTCTTTTAGTTTGGAGGTTAGCAAACTGGCCAGTTAGCTAAATCTGATGACTCCTTGTTTTATTAAAAAGTAGCTAAGTCTGATCTCTCCTTGTTTTATTAAAAAGAAGTTATTGTAAGACAGTTATGCCTGTTTTACATATTGTCTGATTTTATGCTTTAGAGGTAGGCTTGAGTAGTTGTGAGATACACTATTTACTCTACAAAACATACTGTTTAGGTCTGGAGAAATGGCTTAGCTGATAAAATCTTTGTATGCACATGTGAGGACCTGAGTTTGATCCATCACAACCCATGTTAAAAAGCTGGCCATAGCAGTGCATTCCTCCAGTCTCAGCCCTAGGGAGGTGGAGACAAGATCCCTGAGCTTGTTGGTCGTTGGTCAGCTAACCTAGGCTGGCTCATGCATGAACTCCAGGCTCAAGAGAGATCCTGTCTCTGGAAAGCAGTGGAGAGTGGTTATGGACAGCATCTGATGTGGACTCTGGCCATGCACCCCCCCCCAAAAAAAAAAAAATCACAAAAGCCAAAATGGTAATGTTCACTGTTCACTTCTGTCTGGGAGTATGCTGATCCTTATTCTAGTGTAATCATAATGCTCTTGATTTCTTGTAGGTTGTTGGTATTCTCCCCCGCTCCATGATAGTTTATAGCCTACAAGTATTAGTACTGTTTGATTAGTCTGCAGATCTTTTTTCTACTAGTTGTTATTTGAAAATTTTCTGAAATTAGGATTTTTTCTGCTTTTTTCTCTAACAGTTATGGCTGATTGTCCTCACACAATTGGTGTTGAATTTGGTACAAGAATAATTGAAGTTAGTGGCCAAAAAATCAAACTGCAGATTTGGGATACAGCAGGACAGGAGCGGTTTAGAGCTGTTACACGAAGTTACTACAGAGGAGCTGCGGGCGCACTGATGGTGTATGATATCACTAGGTAAGAGAGGAGTGACTTCTCAGCCTCCATACTTGGGAATAGAAGTCTGCTTTGAGAAATGCAGTTTCTTTTTTCTTTTCTTTTTTTTTTTTTGATCTAGGTCTTTATACACTAAGTTGCTGTGAAAACCTTGAAGTAACACATTGGTTCTCTTTTCTGAAGGTTGTTATGATTAGTGAAAGACCATTGGTGATAACAGGGGAAACCAATAAAAGAATACACTCTGGGTCAACCGTGGTGGTGCACCCCTTTAATTCCAGCATAGGTGGGTGGGTCTCTGAGTTCAAGGCCAGCCTGGTCTACATATAGAGTTCTAGGCCAGCCAGGGCTGCACAATTAAAGTCTTTCTTAGAAAAAGTAAGCAAACGAAATATCCATAATCTGAAAAATAGCATCAACTGAATTGTTGGTCAAGAAATGATTTTTACATGAAACCTTTTCTTTTCAGTGGAAAGAAAACAAATCTTCAGGAATTACTATGTTCAGTCTGTCATGTTAAATTTATACCCTTTGCCAGTAGGGCCAAACAAGGAGCTAAGTACTTGGTTTTGTAAATGTAGCAGGATGAAATGATGATACCTTGTATTTTCCTCTATAGGCAAAAAAGGAAGTATTTTGATGTTTTTTGACTTTCTCAACATTTAGGTGATTGTTTATACATGAGTAATTATTCATTTTTAAATTTTTTTTGTTTTACTATGGATTGAAGTGACTTAAAATACTGTATGTACAGGATTACATTTATGCCAGTATGACTCAGTTTGGAAATTCAGAGCATTTAATACCAAGCCATAAAACTCAACTATAAAGATTTGACTTTGGGAAAGGGAGGAGACAGGCTGGCACTTTATCAGACTTGTACTGTTGGTCTGCTGTAGGGTAGGAAATGAATTGATCATCTTTCACAGTGATGCAGTGTGCTAGCCTAAAGTACCCCAGGAAAATTCCTCTTCTAGGAGGTAGAGGTAGGGGGGTGGGACCAGTTGACAATTTGAAGCTTATTTCTCTTTGGGAAATGCTTTATGCTATTTCATGTTCAAGATTGAGAGTGCACATGAGCATCCTAAGACCTTGAAAAGTTCTGCTATAAAGAAATTGCGTGGTGGCGCACGCCTTTAATCCTAGCACTTGGGAGACAGAGGCAAGTGGATCTTTGTGAGTTCAAGGCCAGCCTGGTCTACAGAGCGAGTTCCAGGACAGCTGGGGCTACAGGGAGACCCTGTCTCAAAAAGACAAAAAAACAAACTGTTTTTTGAGTGCTAGAAAGATATTTGCTCAGCATGCACCACTGTATCAGTCTAGCAAGAACAGGATTTAGTTGTCTAAGAGAATCCACGCAGGAGTTTGGCTAGGGTGAGGGACCATGTTCCTAAAAAGTTCACAGATCCATCTCTCATCGTCGTCATTGAAGGTACATCTATGGCACACCTTTAGAGACTGCTCACTGCCCTTTGGAGTCTGGTGAGGTTCTCACCATAGTGGTGCCCAGATTCATTCCCTGTGATGTCCTTCATCTAGCTTGTTTCTTTCTGTTGTCACAATCAAATTCTGTACTTAATCTTCCCTTGTTTTCAGCTCACAAAAATCTCTCTGTTAGGTTTCAGAAAGCTGGGATTACAAAATGTTCTTATGGTTTTAAGTCCTCNAAAAAAAAAAAAAATTCCTTACTATTTAACTTTACTTTGGTCTTTACTAAGTCTCTTTTAGTGAGGAACACAATTTTGGATAGAACAGTGATAGTGACTGGTTATAATTATAGTATATGAAGCCTCAGTAAATTCTTAGAACTGGATGGTCTCAGCAAAACAGTGAGACAAGACTTAATGTTCACTCTTCTGGGCAGTTGTTAACTGGTAAATGGTATTGTGGGAGGACATGTATGCTGCATTCCTGAAGACTTCACATAATTAAAAACCCCACACATCAGTACATTTAAATATGATTAGTACTTAAAATGTAATTTGTTTTGCCTTTAAACATACCCTTTAAGCATAGTAGTACTGTGACAAAATTTGTGTATTCAGGTCATTAAAAGTACTTCATATGGAAACAGTAGATGTGTCTACCAGACTAATGAATGGGCAAACATCATGTGGTATAGCCATGTAATGAAATGTTTTTGAGCTGTAAAAAAGAATGGCTGAATCATGTTATATGTCAGTGAACCCAGAAGACATGCTAAATGAAAGAAACTAGACACAAAAGCCCACATATGATTCAGAATAGGCTGTCCATAGAGTCACAAGGAAGGGTACAAGGGCATGAGGGGATACTGGGTACAGGGTTTCTCTTTTGGCTTCCTGTGAATGTTCTAAAATTTGGTAGTAGTGATACTAAAAACTAAATTAAACATCCTAAGTGGATAAGCTCTTATGATGTATTCATTATATCTCAGTGTAACTACTTATTGAAATAGTTACTTTGAGCTTTAGACAGGTTCATTTGTGATTTGACAATTGATAGTGAAGTTGATGGTGAAGTCATGGCATCAGTGCTTTCTATTAATCTTTGGCATTTTGGGAACTTAAAAGGTTCCTCCTTTTAAAACTTTTTATCTTGGCATTAACTGCAGTTGTTACAAGGCGCTTTTCTAAATTAACAACAAAGCTTATGGCAGTTGTTTTGTCAGTTATATGTATCCACCATAAAGTTAGAAATAATTTATCACTAGGACCAACTGTTAATTACTATCTATTTGAACGTATTGATTTAAAATAAAAATGAATTTTAAGTCAGTAACACAGCAAATATTAATCATAGGTCAAGGTTAATGTACATATAAATCACATGGTTTACATGCTCTTGATACTGCTAACAAATGAAGTCACAGTGAGGACAGTTTCCCTGCCAGCTTTGAAATTGTAACATGTATCAAAACAAATATGTTTGGAATTAACATTTGTTCCTAAATGAAATAATCACTATTGTAAAAATGAAGGTATCCTAGAGTAAACAGTGGTGAATAAGGCTTATGCTTTAAAATTTTTTTTGATTGATTTTTATTTTATGTGTATGAATGTTTTGTCTGCATGTGCACCACATGTGTGCAGTGCCCTGGGAGGTCTAGAAGAGGATTTCCTTTCTTCTGAAACTGGAGTTACCAATGGTTGTTAGCTGCCATATGGGTGCTGGGAACCAAACTTGGGTCCCCGGCCTGAGCAGCCAATGCCTTTAACTACTGAGCCATCTCTCCAGTCTGTCCCCTCTCCTTTTTTTTGAGACAGGGTCTCACTATGTATCCCATCCCAGGCTAGCCTCAGTCCCACAGTCGTCTGCCTGGCTCTCCTCTGCCTCTGGAATATTGGGATTAAAGGATTATGCCCAGGTAGGGCTTTGTTTTTTTTTTTTTTTTAAATGATACTTGATTATTGTTTACTTAGAATTTTTTTAGCGATTAGGGAATTATGTGTTGTGTAATTTTTTTTTTTTTTTTTTTTTTTTTTTTTTGCCATTTGGAATAGTAACTTATGCATAATATAATTTCGTTACCTTCCTTCCTTCCAAAATATTCTAAGGAGTTCAGTTCTCACTAAGAAAAGGTTAAATATTTGGAATAGTTGAATAGTCGGAATATTACCTGTGTGGAATTTTTAGGGCTAACGTGGAAACAGCTTTGACATACATTATTTGTAGGCCTTACTCTGATGCTCAGATCTTTATGGACCCCTTTATCCTCACATGTTAAATGAGTGAGATGGCTTAATATGAGAATCTATAAGTCAGAACGTTTGTTTTGATCCTTTTGACACAGGGTCTCCTGTAGCCCCAGTTAGCCTGGAACCCACTATGTAGACTGCCTGCTGCTGCCTCCTGAGTGCTGGGATTAAAGGTGTGTGCCACTATGCCTGGCCCAAATCAGAAAATTTTAATATAAAAATTTTATCTCGATCCCTTTGGTAAACATTACTGTGTATAATATTGTGCATTAAAGATATTCCTCAGCTTGAAGATTAGGTTGTGTTTTGATTAAACCCTTCATAAGTTAATAATATCCTTAGTCACAAATGCATTTAATACTCTGGTAAAACTATTGTAAATGAAAAAGTAGACAGCTAAGCCACCTAACCAAAAAGCCCATCTGTTTGGATTTATTTGTTGTGTTAGGGCCAATTTGGCTAGTGCTATGCTTTTAAACTTGCTTGGATCAAGTGAAGAAATGATATAGTCTGAATCTCCAAGTGATCTAGCCACTATGTAAATAAGGGTATAAAATATAAACTTCCTTTCTGATAGCTGAGGACTTGAATTTCTAGTTGAGCCTTTTAAAATTGGTTTTTATCCTGTGTAGTTAGTTTACTCCAAATTATTAGGCAGGGTACCTTGGTTGGCTCATGCTTACAATTTCCAGTATTTAGGAGGCAAAGGCAGAGGCAGGTGGATCAAAAACTTGAGGCCAGCCCAGAAATCCCTGTCTGAAAAAATTAAGTTCTTTTTTAAAGAAAGAAATTAAGGTGTGGTTAGAATGACTATCTTGATTCCTAACTGAAAATTATATGGAGGTAGATGCAAAAATATTTTCCTTGATTATATCATTGCCTAGGCATTTTGATACTTTGTGTCCATTTTATAATTGAAAAATCTGGATGATTTTGGAGAACAGTTTTGACTCTTAAATTGCAAAGCCTGATTCTGAATTTTTTGTTGTTCCTTGCTTGGATATTGGTGTGCTTGTAGATGTACTTTTAAATGGAAACAATTTGATTCTGATGTTATTAGCATAGTTGTTGGACATTAAGCTATGTAAAAGTAATGAATTTTGGGTCAGATATGGTTGCACACTCCTTTATCCAGGATTTGGAAGATTAAGAATTAGAATGTTGGCTATGTAGGAGTTGGAACTGGCCTCAACTAAATAAATTAAACAAAAAATTAAACAAAAGTTTGGCTAGGTTTTTGAAAATTATGTTAGCTGTATTTATATATGTTTGCTTGTTTCTTTTTGAGACTGTGTAATCCAGGTTGACTTGGAACTCATTGATGGCCATGATGGCTGGAACTCAGAATCCCTCTGGCCCACCCCAGTCTTCTAATTGCTGGGATTACTTGTTTGTGACACATCACATTTGGCTATATTTTAAATATTTATTGAAGTTTCTTTTTTTCTGTGTAAGTGGCAATTGTATGTTGAAGTCAACAAATTTAAATTTTAATTTTTGCAGAAGAAGTACATATAACCACTTAAGCAGCTGGTTGACAGATGCAAGGAATCTCACCAATCCAAATACTGTAAGTTAAATAACATCTTACTGTACAGAAAATTTTAAATCAAAACTAACCCAAACATGAAAGCCTTTTACTGGTGAGATTTGGTTACTTGGGTACTACAAATGAGAGATTATTTATTCATTCCTTCATTTATATTTTCTTTGGTTCTAGGGATTGAAGCCTACTGAGCTTTATCCCCAGTTCCCCAAAATCTTTATTTTATTCTTAAATGAATTGAAGAAAACTTAATTTTTTTCAGTTCTGGTTACTTCAGTCAGACCTTCCATTTTACTATACTTTTTGTTATGTTTGGGATCCATAAAAATGAAATATATGGATGGAGTGGTGATCTCATGTGGAGACTTTATAATCTAAAATTATATAGAAAAGATCTGCATGAAGTTTATAAATATTACCATTTGAAGAAACTTGGCAAAACTGTACAATGGAACTTAAAAAATATTTTAATATTATGCATATGAGTGTTTTGCCCACTTGTGTACCACATCTGTGCCTGATGTCTGCAGAGGCCAGAAGAGAGCAAGGATTTCCTGGAACTGGAGTTAAGGACAGGCTATTAGCTGCAACGTGGATGCAGGGAACTAAACCTGGGTATTGTGGAAAAGCAACAAGTGCTCCTAATCTCTGAACCTTCTTCCCAGCCCCAAAAGTCATCTTTTTATTTCTTATTATTTGCATTTGCATCTACTCATCTGAATAAAATTTCAATCAGAAATAAAAAGTATTCTGTATGTTATAACATTTCCTAGCCAGAATGAGAAGATGTTTATTGAGATTTTGAAGGCCAGCTTCTGAACATGTCTTTGGTCCTCAAGAAGTAATTGTCTAGTAGAGAGAACCTGCAGGTTTACAGAAACGCTCCAAAACCACCCAAATCAGAATTAGAATTAGTGTTGTGAGAATGGCAAGCAGAATGAGCAGGGCTATCTGGATAAAACCAGCCTTGTAGACAGCTGCAGTGTAAGCTGGGCCTTGAATTACCTTCATTAGGTAACCAGGGGGGTATTTCCAGAACAACCAGAGAGCTTTGGAATAAGGGTTATGTCTCACTTAGCTTTGTATCTCCAGAACCAGCAGAGGCCTGGGCCAGTAAAGACACAGATCAGTTATAAATTTAGCCTTTATCAGGGACTAGTACTTTGCTTATCATTTTTATTTTATTTTATTTTTTTATTATTAATTTTATTTATTTCTGTATGTGAATGAATGTACTGTCTACATGCAAGTTTGTGCACCCATGTCGTGCAATGCTGCGGAGGTCAGAAGACGGTCTCGGATTCCCCTGGAACTGGAGTTCTCCTGGAATTGGAGTTTCAAATGGTTCTCAGCCGCCATGTGGGTTCTGGGGATCGAACCCGGGTCCTCTGCAAGAGTGGTCGGCGCTCTTAACCGCTAGGCCATCTCTCCAGCCCCTGCTTATCATTTTTATAAAAATTATAATTCAGAGTCAGTAAATATGGGAGGGTGTTTTGCTAGGATTGGTGCTTAGAGCTTTTGCTATGTCTATATATTTTTTTTTCAAGTAAAATGTTAAAAAAAACTCATTTTAGAGGGTCTATGTGGCATGGTAGTAAACTATGTTCTTTTTGTCTCTTTGCACTCTTTGCAATCTAACCTTCAGAAGAAAAAGATGTTTTTTTCAGGCCTCGCTCAAACTTTTTATGAAACGCTGTTGGTTTCTGTGTAAAGATTGTGTATTTCTGATTTTTGTTGTTCATGTTTTATGTCACATTTTTATTACCAAGCCACAACCTCTCAGGTAGATGGGCACCCAACTTTGGAAATTCATATGGAATTAGGAAGGAGAAAATATTTCTTTTTTGAGGATAGCGGCAGGGGTGGTTAGTGTGGGGAATTAAAGCCTGGGTCTTGGGCTTGCTAGGCAAATAAATGCTCTGCTGCTTATCCCACACTCCCAGCCCAGGAGGCAGTACTCCTTGTTTTGAGTGCCTGACCTGATGCAGGGTTTGAATTTAAAAACATTGCTTTTTCAAATGTTACTATTTTATTGTTCAAATGGTTATGGACTATATATTTTCCCTTCTCAGTGGTCACTTACTCTTTGAAGAATGCTCTTTTTTTGGTGTTTTCGAGACAGGGTCTGCCTGTAGCTCCAGCTGTCCTGGAACTCACTCTATAAACCAGGCTGGCCTTGAACTCACAAAGATCCACCTGCCTCTGCCTCCCAAGTGCTAGGATTAAAGGCGTGCGCCACCACGCCCGGCTATGTACCAGCTAACTACTGTCTGCAAAAGATTTATGTATTCAGGACAAGATGAGATCATTGGACACAACTTTATTTTATTTATTTATTTCTGGTCATTTTGAGACAGGGTCTCCCTATAGCCCCAGCTGGCCTTGAACTCACAGAGATTCACCTTACTCTGCCTCCCGAGTGCTAGGATTAAAGGTGTGCGCCACCACGCCCGGCTGGACACAACTTTAAAGTAGAGGAGCCAAGTACTATAATTTTACGTGAAAGAAAAGTGTTGGGAAACACTTTTTAGTTGAAGTCATCTGTTCCTCACATACCTGTGTCTGGCTGGGAGGGGCAGAAAGATTTGTGTAGGGGAGCGCTAATGTCCATAATAAGTGCTTCTGTGTGTGTGTGTGTGTGTGTGTGTGTGTGTGTGTGTGTGTGTGTGCGCGCATGTGCATGTGCATGTGAAGTGCATGACTCTGTCCATGCATCCTTTTTTTTTGTCCCAAGTATGGACCAAAATTTTTTTGCTGTTTCCCAATTCTACCTTCCTTTTTCTTAAAAATTTACCAAACTGGGGCTGGAGAGATGGCTCAGCAGTTAAGAATGCTGACTGCTCTTGCAGAGGACCTGGGTTCAGTTCCCAGCATCCACATGGTGGCTCTTTAACTCTAGTTCCAGGGGAATTCGCCCTCTTCTGACCTCCGCGGCATTGCACGACATGGGTGCACCAAACTATGTGCAGACAGTGCATTCATACACATAAAATAATAATAATAAATAGCTGGGCGTTGTAGGAAGCTTTCTTTTTATGCTGAACAGGAAACGTGGCCCTGCTAAGGGGGATGGGACCACAGTGTCCACGGGGAGCTGGCCTCGCAGGGAGCTGGCCTCTTGGCTCAGAAACCAGCCGGTTGATACTTTCAACCAAGGCCCTTAGCCTGGACCCACGAGACGTGTGTTCCACTCTTTGCTGCGGCTTCTCACCTGGACAGAGCCTGGATAGGAGTTTTAGGCTGATGGCTGATCACCTCCCTTCAGCCAATACCTACTCAAAACAACAGCTACCTAGATTGGTGATTGATCCACAAAGGAATCTCTTTCAAAACTCAGTGGCCACCCGAACGAAACACAGGCCTACCTTAGTCTGTATGTGCGCCATTATTAATAAAAAATAATGGCCAGAAATTCTGTGATGATGTTATGTGAAATTCAAATTTACTCCTTGCTACAGCCTGCTTTTACAAAACAAATGATGTCAGTTCCCAGAGCCAATCATAGCCAGGCCCCCCCCTCCCCCCAATTCCTAGCCTTTCACACCTTGCCCCACCCAGCATCATGCACCTAGGCCATGCTGCTTGCTTCTCCCTGGGGCAGGGCCAGACCCTCTGCCACTTGGTGCTAGTTGGAAAGCCAGCCGGCAATTCAAGCTGAATTTCCCACAGGGCGTGGTGGCGCACGCCTTTAATCTAGCACTAGATCGGCAGAGGCAGGCGGATCTTTGTGAGTTCAAGGCCAGCCTGGTCTACAGAGTGAGTTCCAGGACAGCTGGGGCTACAGGGAGACCCTGTCTTGAAAAGACAATAAATAAATAAATAAATAAATAAATAAATAAATAAATAAATAAATATCAAACTGTCTAACTTTGACATAACTTGGCTTGTATAGATGACTCCAAACTGGATATAGGGCTGTGATGTTTTGCGTAAGATACGAACCTATTCCCCATGGGTATTTGCATTTCCTGGCTTTCCTTGGACAGACACACAAACATTGGTGATCAGTTGCTACAAATTTACACCTCTCCAGAGATAGTGTAGGGTAGGACAGTTTTGTCTGTAGGTCACAGTTTGCATTTTCTATTAGGGTTTTAATGTCCTCTTTGGTAAGTCCCTTTGCTTTGTACTTTTTTCTTTTTTTTACTTTATTTGTATTCATTTGTACTTTAAGGTAAGGTAATTACCTGAGGGAATTGAACTAGTGGTTTTTAAACCTCCTTTTGAAAATGACTAAAAGCCACAAGCTTCTCCAGGGAGTGTTCATGTTTATAGAATTTTGCACTGAGCTTCGGGACATTTCAAGAGTTTTTATTTTTATGTGTATGAGTGTACTGTCTGCATGTAGGTTGGTGGACCCGTTGTCATGCAGTGCCGCAGAGGTCAGAAGAGGGCGTTGGATTCCCCTGGAACTGGAGTTAAAGATAGTTCTTAGCTGCCATGTGGGTGCTGGGAATTGAACCCAGGTCCTCTGCAAGAGTAGTCGGCGCTCTTAACTGCTGAGCCATCTCTCTGGCCCCATCCAAGATTTTTTTAAAGTAACCTTAACATAGTTGGTAGCCTAGACCAGGTGTGACTAAACTGTGGCTTGTGGGCCATATTCACCCACAGCCTGTTTTTGAATGGGTTGCAATCAAAGAATGCTTTTATGTATTTAATTTATATTTTATGCATGTATTGCCTGCATGTGTATGACTGTATTGCCTGCACATGTCTCATGCAGTGCCCACAGAGGCCAGAAGAGGGCATTAGATCCCCTGGATGGTTGTGAGCTGCTATGTGGGTGCTGGGATTTGAACCTGGGTTCTCTGGAAGAACAGCAAGTGTTCTTAGCCTCTGAGCCATCTCTCCAGACTCTGTCTTTAAGGGATTGTAAAAACAAAAATAGTACTCAGCAGATCCCATCTGGGGACCACAGTCCTGAAAATTATGGTCTATTCTTTACAGCAGGGTTGTCATGCCTGGCCTAGCTGATTTTCAAGATTCTTCTTAGTGCTGCTTAGGATTCATAGTCCCTGGACAATTGCTAGTACTTGGTATCTTTTAGGGGCTCAGTTTTTTCCTGTGAAGTTTTTTGTATCTGAGAATTTGCATTTTTAGTTCAATTGGTTCTTTTTGTTTTAAGATATCTTTCTTTTGTTCACAAATTAGGTAATAATTCTCATAGGAAATAAAGCAGATTTGGAGGCACAGAGAGATGTTACATATGAAGAAGCCAAACAGTTTGCTGAAGAAAACGGTGGGTTTAAGACTTTTAATGCTTATATTTTGGAGAATTTCCAAAGGAAAGGTGTGATTTTGATCATGCAGGTTATTTAATAATTTTTTAAAAATCAGACTGCTCAGAAAACTCAAGAATGAGAAAACTCTGTGGAGCATGTTAGTAGTAGTACACGTGTTATTCAGCAGCAGACACAAAGACCCCCTGTACCTTAGAACACATCCTTCTCCTAAAATGCCGTAGTGGGAGTGCTGACAGCTGATGGGAACTTAGCCAGATGTGAGTTTGAAATTTCCTAATTATAGTCTGAATTTTATTTTTAGGCTTATTGTTCCTTGAAGCAAGTGCAAAAACGTAAGTATGGCTGAAATGTAGATGTTTCAATGTCATGCAGCTTCTGAGTAGAACCATGTAGCGTAAGTGTATGACATTGTGAACACTGTGTCACTTGTACATAGTGCATTGAACACGTGCATAATGGTTATGTCAGGAAGAGCAGCAAAGGTTTTTCCCTATTTCACAGTCAAAATAAATTGAATTTTTGCTAAAGGATTATACCTTGATTATGCCCATTAATAACCCAAGTTAGTAAGTGAAAGAAAGTGCTTACATTTCATAAGTGTTTGACTTTCACGACTGAGTGAAAAGTTTGGCAATCATGGATCCAAGCCTGGCTGACCTGTTCATCTACTGTCTTCATGTACAATTCAAGGAAGTACCCAGTGTCTAGTTAGAAGCATACTGAGCATTTTCTTCCATTTCCATTGTTGATTCCACTTCTAGTCAGAGTTCTTCCTCCATTAGACTTAGAAGTGCTTGCAGTGTCCAGGGCAGAGACTAACCTGTTTTTTGTTTACTTACTCTGTTGTTAGTCCCAAGAGAACTGAATGAAGTTGAACATGACAGCTCTTGGTATTGTGTTGTATGCCCTCCACCGAAACATTTCCCATGTTGTTCTCTTAGCTCTGTCTTCTAGTAATCTCTTATTAGATGACAGTGGCTAGTTTGAAGACATCATGGCAGTTGACTAAAGGTTAGCAAAAGGTCAGTGTTAATGTCTTACACTTTCTAAAAAGCTGTGGTTCGTGAATAAAGTTATCAATTGCCTCTTAGGGGAGAAAATGTAGAAGATGCTTTTCTTGAGGCTGCCAAGAAAATCTATCAGAACATTCAGGATGGAAGCCTGGATCTGAATGCTGCCGAATCTGGTGTACAACACAAACTCTCAGCCCCGCAGGGAGGACGGCTAACCAGTGAACCCCAACCCCAGAGAGAAGGCTGTGGCTGCTAGTGACCTCTTTGCTCTGGCCCCTCATTTGACCTTTCACCTGTCTGTTGGAAGCAGTACTTTTTACTGCCTTGTTGTCTTCTGTACATCTTACTGGGTTTAATTAAAAAAAAGAAAAAAAAAACAACTCTTGTAAAAAACAGTTTAACAATACTAAACTGCTAAACAACTAGTTGTAATCAGGTTATCAAAGGCAAGTAGAGTAATCTCTCCTGCATGGTAAATCTAGACTTTTTCCCCCTTGATTGTCCTCGTGATCGGTATGTCACCAATACATGATTTAAACTGAGCACTGATGCTGGACTTGATTTTTACCTTCCCTTTTGTCAAGGCTTCGTCACTGTATGGTTTAAATTTGATCTTCAGCCTTTCTCTCATCTTTCAACTGTTCAAGTATGTCTGTTGTAGCCAATAAGTTCATTGCTGTGAAATGACCTCTGACGGTGGAGAACAGGGGTCTGTAACTGCTTCGGTTTTGTTTTTCGTGGGGAAGATTTCCTGCTGCAGGGTGGCATTTTTCTTGATGAAGTTTGCTTCTATCTTGGCCTTGCACAGGGACAATTACCCATTTATCTGTACTCTTGTGCTTAATCACCATTTTATCCTTTTCTCTTTAACAGCAAGTAAATATGTATAAAAATTGAAGGAACCGAACTAACAATTTTACCTTCTGTGTATATTATTTTAATGAAGAAAATAAATTGATTTACTGGCATTGGAACAGTATAAAATACCAGTTTGTACAGTGTGACCTATGTGACCATGTTACTCTTCCATTTCACACAAGGAAACAGATACAGCTGCAGGTCACAGGTAATATGGCTCCACCCCTTGGTGCTGGCAGTGTTGGGGACAGATACTATGTTGGAAAGAAAGAGCTCCTGGCGTCAGTGGATTAACACTAGCGGATTCTATTCCATCTTTGCACTGTGGCTTACCTGCTGATTTTCTTAACTGTTTTCGTGCAATCGACAATGTGCTAACCTGCTTTTCTCTTTTTTTGTAAACATTTTGTGTTACAGGCTGCATTCTTGCCTTACTGTATAGAAAAAGGAAAAAGGCTGGGTTTAATATTGCACATTTTAAGCTTTTATACCTTTATCTTCTTGGAATGGTCAGCTTCTGAACCAGATAGCCAGAACCGCAGGTCTGCTGTTAAGGGATTTAAATTGTGTATTTTTAACACTACAATGAAATCATTTAATAATATCCTTTGTGTTCATAGTATGAGGGACAATTGTGTTTCAGTGTTTGTACTGACAGAGGGTGAGTTACTACTTTGCACTGGGTGGTGGTCTGGCCACTGGAAAAAAAAATACCTTGCACAAGAAACAAATCTTTAGACAAACGTGTTTTATTAAGTTCTTCACTTCTATTGATTGATTTCTAGCTGAGTTTATGGTGTCCAGGAATGGAGAAGTTATTTGAAGTGTAGGGTAGGTAAGCCAAGTTAAGAAAAGGCACTCAGTTTACTCAGTTCAATGCTGTGTTTAAAGTACACATTTTAAATCCCTCTTTACAGACACTAACGTAAAATTACATCTTTCTGGGTTATAAACATGTGGTAGGTTCCAGAGTTTTGTATAGTCAATGTTAAATAAAAGCCAAAACTGGAATGTGCAGAAAATAGGATTTGGTTTATTTGTGAATCCATCTTTTTTGTCTTTGTTTAACTTAAAAAAAAATTCCTGGAGTAGATTGGTGTATTCTATTAACGACTTTAGTGATCCATTTTGCTTACACTGTTGCATCACAAAGGATTCACCCAGGGACCATGACCTGCTGGTCTGTGTATATATTTACAAAAACAAAATAAACCACCATTGGGATATAAGGTAGCAATCACAAAGACCGTGGCTTGTTTAGGTGCAATACCCTGATTCCCAAAGTTAGCTACAGTGGGTCTTGATTGTTCTTGTGACAGAAGGATTTATTCAGACTGCTGTACTCTTCATTTGATGTAACAAAATGCTATTAATCTAAATATTTGTAAATAAAGTACCTGTATCTAGATTAAATTGAAATTGGTTGCATTATTTTTCTATACGTCTTTTCTTAAGGTGAGTACTTTTTATTGCGGCATAGTGCTTATTGTTTGGAGGTCGCTGTAGTACCTGAAACTGCATTATTAAGTAATTGAACTATAGTTTAATTCTTGGGTTTGCAGCAACCTTGTAGTCATTTCAGTCAGCCTTTGAGGGCCAGCACATGGTAGCTAATGGTGTTCTCTATTATGCTTGGGGCCAAATTCTATGTGCAGAAAATAAGATTCTGTAACCTTTGAAATAAACTTGGGAACTAAACCTAGAGGGTTTTGCTGAATTCTAACAATGACCAGATACTGGGCAGCACACTTCACAGAGCTTGTGCAGCTCACCTCCTTCTCTGGATCCCTCACTGCCCTTGCACCTTGGAGGAGGCCCTCTGAGGAACCAGTGCTCAGTACTATCTGTGCATCAGTATTCCAGCACAGTGCTCCGTTGTCTTATATACATAATAAAGTGTTTTATGTGAGTTGGTTGTTGGTGTTCACATTATAAAAAGTTGTACAGAATTTCTTTGGAAGGCTGTCCTTTTGAAACTTAAGTTTTTTGGTGTGTTGTGTGTGTTCCTGAGGGAACCCTTGCTTATGCTAGGCAAATGTTCTACCACTGAGCCCTATACCCAGCTGAAGACAGGTACTTTTTGAAACCAGATGTTTTGTTTCATACATTCATTACATCACTTCTCAAATCTGCAAACCAAACTCTTGATGTTTAGAAGTATGCACCAGCCCTGTAGCCAGGTGTGGTGGCACACGCCTTTAATCCTAGCACTTGGAAGGCAGAGGCAGGCAGATCTTTGTGAGTTCCAGGCCAGCCTGGTCTTCAGAGCGAGTTCCAGGACAGCTGGGGCTACAGGGAAACCCTGTCTCGAAAAAGACCAAAAAAAAGTATGCACCAGTCCTAGCCTTTAATGGCCAAGCTATGTCTTAACAGCTCACTTTTCTATGTAAGTCAGTAGTTTTGAGAACATTTTCCCTGTAGTCACTATTCTGTGACCTTTAGAAAAAAACAGAACACAGATGAATGGTTTAGTTCCCTCACTGCAAACACACACCACATAATTCCCATTCTTGTTTATGTGAGTTTGAGAAATTTTACTTTCATTCAATCTAGGCCCAGAAAATTCTGTCCCAAACATGTCAATAACTGATTAGCCCAGGCCTTTAAGCTGCTTGCTAAAATATATAAGTGAAAGGAAGAACAGGAATAAAAGGATGTTTTGGAAATACTTTCTAGAAAAATCTGTGCAGTAAGTGGTATGGCTTCTAATGTTTTTACTATAATTATATTTAACCCATGTCTTTATGAGTGTATTGTCTATAAGTGTGCCTCTGTTCTGCCATTCCCACAGAGGTAGAAGAGGGTGTTCGATCCTCTGGAACTGGAGTTACAGATGGTTGTTAGCTGCCATGTGCATGCTGGGAACTGAACTCTCGGTCCTCTGCAAGAGTAGCCATTGCTCTTAAACTGTTGAGCCATCTCTCCGGCCCTGAGGTCAGTTCTTTAAATATCCAACCCTCCAGCAGTGTGGGCAGCTGTGGTAGGAAGCAAGTGCCCCATTCTTAGAGATGTGCAGCCAGGAGGAAATAAGAAATGGGGATTTAGCCAGGTGACCTCCAAGCCCCTTTATCTTAATGGTCCAGTTCTAGGCAGACAGCCAAGTAAGAATATAAACCCTTAGTGGGAGGGGGCCGCTGCACTGTGCCAATCTGTTGTGATATGGTAATGCAGATTGTGACCTAGGAATTTTTTTTTGGGGGGGGGGGTCATTTTTGAGACAGTGTCTCCCTGTAGTTCCAATTAGCTTGGAACTCACTAGACCAGGCTGGCCTGGAACTCTTAGAAGAGATCGACCTGCCTCTGCCTCCCAAGTGCTGGGATTAAAGGCATGTGCCACCACGCACAGCAGGAATTTTCTAATCACCTATGTAGTTTGTGTGTGTGTGTGTGTGTGTGTCTTTTTAAGACAGGGTTTCCCTAGAGCACCAACTGGCCTGGAACTCACTCTGTAGACCAGGCTAGCCTTGAACTCACAGAGATCTGCCTCCTGAGTGCTAGGATTAAAGGTGTGCACCACCATGCCTGGCTTAAAGACAGTTCTTAGCCACCATGTGGGTGCTGGGAATCGAACCCAGGTCCTCTGCAAGAGCAGTTGGCGCTCTTAGCCGCTGAGCCATCTCTCCAGCCCCTTCATAGTTCTTATTTCTAAAGAAATGTATCCAAGCCTGGTGTGGGGGTGCAGGCCTTTAATCCCAGCACTCAGGAGGCAGAGGCAGGTGGATGGATCTCTTGTGAGTTCCAGGCCAGCCTGGTCTACATAGTGTTTTTTTTTTTTTTTTTTTTTGGTCTTTTTGAGACAGGGTCTCCCTGTAGCCCCAGCTGTCCTGGAACTCACTCTGTAGACCAGGCCGGCCTTGAACTCACAAAGATCTGCCTGCCTCTGCCTCCCAAGTGCTAGGATTAAAGGCGTGTGCCACCACGCCCAGCTCTACATAGTGAGTTCTAAGCCATGTCTCAAAAATGACCAAAAAAAAAAAAAGTATCCATTAAGAAGTTGAGCTCTTACAGATGTTTAAGAAACTGAATATAACTTAAAACTACCTCTGAGCCTCCGAAATGTAGGCTTTATAGTCTAATATTAAAGAGTATTTCTGGCTAAGGAAAAGCATCTAAAATATGATGGTTTTGTAATGAAACATCACTAAGGTGGTTTCCCACCAGGGTGAAACCATCTGAAAGACTGTCATTGTTTTAGGATTAAGGTAAGAATTTGATGGCTTTACCAAATAAATGACCTGTGAAATGTAAAGTTGGGTGGCAGACCCAAGTTTATTCTATTTTTCATATTAAAAATATATTTTAAACAGACTCCAAAAATAATTTATATAAATGAAGAGGGGCTTTAAGTACATTCTTTTTCATTCAGTTAAGGATTTCAGTGTATGTGGTTAAAAAATCCATTGTAAAAACATTCCAAGATTTGGAAAAATAAAAACAGAATAGGCCCCTGACATCTGGTTTAAACCGTATACACCTAGTTCAACACGTACAAGTGATTTACAAAAACACTGCTGTTAATGGTACAAACAAAACTACAGTGGAGTTTCAGCATCTTGATTCACAGGATCTCGGTAATAACCAGGGACATTCCAATTAGGAAGTCAGTGAGGTAGTGGAGTATCAGCTGTTTCCTCGTACATTTGTATCTTGGCTGAACCATTTTCCTACAATAAGACAAAAATGGAGAAGGAATGAATGAAATCTAACATTGAAAACAGCCAACAATATACTGATTGGACGGTGGCTGGCAACATCTTTGAACATCTTTTGGGAACTTTTTTTTTTTGTAGTGCTGGGGAACGAACCCAGGTCTTTCTTAGACATGCTTGGTAAGTGCTCTACCACTAAGCTACACCCTCCCACCCCCAAAATACTAAGAGGGAAAAGTTGAAGTTGTTCTTAGGCTGCTACAACTCCAGATCATCCCACAGAAATGCCAATTGAACAGCCTCTTAACGCACCCTGGGAGCAGGAAATTCTCGGTGGCATCAGCGTCGGTAACCTGGTAGTTCTGATGGGCCGTGAAGAACTTGGAAGGAGCTCTGAAAAGGAAGGAAACAAAATTTTAGACATTGAAGCCAGCCCTTAATCCCAGTATAACTCTGGGCTTTATCTCAGAAAACCTGAATAATAATCCCAGACTTAAATGATTCCTACAATCTGTCTATGCCTCCAGTGCATTTTGTTTTGGAGTACCTCCAAAGCCCATTCATTTTCAATACCCAGCTCCTCACATTCTTCAAGGTTTGCTTGGTTGGGGCCTTTACCTGAATCTCAGCTCTGCTAATTCGAAAATGTGACCAAGGCAAGTCATTTGCCCTCTGGTGGCCTATTAAAGAAGCAACTGTCCTTAAAATATTTCTGGTGCTTTATAATATAACCATGACAAACTGCTCTGGTAAAGGTAGGTTGGTCTCTTCATCCTTCATTTGTCCTTTGCTTCACCCTTGACCTATGATTTTTTTTACTTTATGAGGTTTCCTTAACTAAAAGGATAATTTGTACCTTCCAGGATGTAAAGATAAAATAGAATACTGTATGTACAGTTTTATGTACCCAGAGTAGGCACCTAAAGTGGAAGCTATTTTCTGATAGAAGTGACTTCACCAGTTCCATGTGTTATTTCATGTTCCTCCTAAGTGATTATTAAAACCTCTAAGCCTCACATAGAAAACCTTAGTGAAATACAGTTTTCTAGACCCTGGGTTAAGAGATTTGCATTTGAGTGTCTGTTGAGAAATGAGCCACTATCTGTTGCCTTGTCCTGAACACAGGGAAACATTAAACTAGGACTCAGACTCACAGGCTTCTGAGCTCTTCATGTTGACCAAGCAGAAAAGGAAACCTGGAAGTGGAGGATCCAAGAGCTTATCCCATCTATAAACCTTGTCACCTGTTTACCAGAGACGGCAGATACGGGTCTTTGCAAAGCTAGTTACCCAGAGTTGACGGCAGCATTTGGATCCCAACTCTTCCTTGGATCACATATTCCAAGCTTCTCAAGTACCTTCCAGGCAACATGAATCTCTTTAGGGGCTTTCTTACCTGACTTTCTACAAGGGAAGATTCCAGATGAGACAGACTGGGTGACAATGTTGAATCTACAGAGCTGCTGGTGACCAATTCCCCTAAGGCATCAACCTGCCTCCTCAGACTGTGCAAAGTGCCCTCTGTCTGCTGCTTTCCTTTGATTAATACTTCTGCTTGCTTGGACATACAGTGTCGAAGTTGAGCCTGAAAAGTGTTAGGAGATGGAGGGCTTCACAAAGATGAAATGTACCAGAACTGTTATTCAACTTCCTCAAAATAGTTGATAGGCAAATTTGACTATCATGAAGCAGAATGAGAGCCAGGCATGGTAGTATATCCCTATGGTCCCAGCACTGGGGAGGTTGGGGCAGGACCCCCATCCCCCCAAATGTTCAAGGTCAGCTTGGGCTACACAGGGAGACCTTGCCTCAGAACATCACAGAAGTTAACAATCATTGGGCTTCACAGAAGAATTCTGTATTGAACCCAGGGCCTTAAAATTGCCAGATAGGCAGTCTACCACTGAGAGAGATCCACAGGCCTAGAATTCATGGTTTTGCATACTGAGAGCCATTTAATGTGTGGTGATAGTTTCTCTGAATCTCCACCATGTGACCCATAAGCTTGTGCTCTAAGCTCTGCAGCAGAAGGACAGAGCAGCTTTTGAGCAGCTTTTGAGCATGAAAATGTTCTATCTCATATTGGCTTTATTTTATTTTTCTTGAATCTTAAGGGGCAACCTTGAGTCGATCTTCACGATGGCGCAGTCTCTCCCGGAGTGCTTCTCCACGCCAGTGCTCATCCTTTTTCAGAAGGAAGAGACCAGTGAGTCAGCAGGTGTCATGAGTGGGAGCCCCGACCTTCCCCTCCTCCTACCCCTGCACGCCTAAAGCCATTTTTAGCTTTGCTGGGGGAGGCAGGAACCCAACTATTTGTGAAGCTCAGGATAAACCTCACCCTGATGTGAGCTTGGGAAAAGGGTGATTTTTCTTCAAAAAGCCCATCATTTATGGTGAATGGGACATTTTCTTTCAAGCTTTCCAACTCCCCTAGGTTTTGATTTCTTTCCAGAATAGCTGTGAGATTTGCTGGAAGTTCTGGAAGAAACTGGTTGAGATTCTTCAGGCTGGTTCTGATCTCATCTTTGACTTCAGACTTAAGTGTCCTCATTGCATCACTGATTTCCAGTTGTCTTCTCTCCAAATCTCTTTGGTTTGCCATCTAAACAGAGCGTCAGGTTCAAACCATTACTCAGAACTGAGTTGTTTAATGTCTTGTATGTAAAGATCTACAAGTACCGGCTCAGTAGGTAAAGTTTGCCTGCAAGCTCAAATTCGAGGACCTGAATTTGACCCCAGAACCTACCAAAAAGGGGGGGGGGGGCGCACTGTAGTGGGCAGGCTTGCAGTTCCAGCACTGGGGAGCAGAGACAGATAGACCCTGGGCTCAGTGGCCGGCCAGCAGCCTAGCCTAATCGGAGTTCTAGGATGACACCTGAGGTGACACATGAGAACACGTCCTCTGGCCTCCACATACCTGCATGAGTACCTGTACCACATGAGTTAAAACATATGCATATACAAAAAGATCCACAAATGCCAATCACCAATAATCTCCCATTTAGGATTGGAGTTGGCATGTTTTGACCTTATGCTACAAAAGCAATATGTACTCTATACAAAGTACACTTTGAATTTCAGTATTTTTCTGGACTAGCAACTAGCAATGAGTACACTCTTGATTTGGGCAGCATCAGTGAGATCTAGCTCCCAGCTAGTCACTCAAGAGTATAAACCAATCCCCTCTCTGTCCTTGTTAGACATGTGATGCATGGCAGGTTAAGCAAATTGTATTTTCAGAGTATGGGGTCTTCAGGTACATTGGACTTATTGGGATATAACCCTACCACAAGTCAGGAAACTCCTGTACCATGTATAAAATGTTTTTACTTATTTTAATTAAAAATATTTGTGTGTGTGTGTGTGTGTGTGTGTGTGTGTGTGTGTGTATGAGTATATTGCCTGCATGTATGTAAGTGCAATACTCATGGAGATCAGAAGAGGGCATTGGATTTCCGTGGAACTGGAGTTATGTATGGCTGTTAGCTACCATATGGGTGCTAAGAATCTAACCTTAGTCCTCTGCAAAAGCAGCCAGTGCTTTTAACCGATGAACTATCTCTCCAGTCCCCAAATGTGGTTTATAAAAAGCACTGAATCAAATACCTGCATGCTACAAAATCAGGACTGTAACTGGCATTTTCATCAGAGTGACTGCCACTCAGAAGACCTGTCTGTGCCCAGTGCTCACTGAAGGTGACCACTCCACAGCAGGCAATCTCGAATCAGAGCTGGGTTCCATTTTCCAGCAAGCATTACCAATATGACTCAGAGCAAGTTAGCTAACTTCTGATCTTTTGTTATTTCATTTACAAGTTCTTCTGTTTAGAAACAGAAGAACTAAGGAAGAAATGCTCTTAATTACCTTAGTGGCATCTAACAGGCAGCTATAAAACGACCCCAAATAGGCTGGAGGGATGGCCTATCAGTTAAGAGTGCCAACCGCTCTTGCAGAGAACCCGGGTTTGATCCCCAGCATCCACATGGCGGGTAAGAACCGTCTGAAACTCCAATTCCAGGAGAACTCCAGTTCCAGGGGAATCCGACACCCTCTTCCCTCCGCGGCATTGCATGACACGGGTGCACAAATCTGCATGCAGACAGTACATACACATACAGAAATAAATAAAATTTAAAAACCCCAAATAAGAAAAGGATCATTTACTGAAACAACATGGATTTTAAAATTATTATGGAAGTCGTCTGGTCAAATGCTTTTGAATCTAGGGGTTTGGGCAGGCTGATTTTACCTCAAATGGTACAGACTACATTTAACAACTGAGACTCTTCTATTTGGCGCTCCTCAGAAAGAGCCAATTTGAGACAGAACCCTGTCTACTGCCAAACGCCCTGCCCAGCATCCCTCAGACGCATGTGTAACCCATAAGTTGAGCTTGTGGTCTTCAAGTCACTTTTTAAAAAAAAAATTATTTTTTTATGTGTATGAATGTACTGTTTGCATGTAGGTAAGGCCGCGGAGGTCAGAAGAGGGTGTCGGATTCCCCTGGAACTGGAGTTAAAGACGGTTCTCAGCCGCCATGTGGGTGTTGGGGATCGAACCCGGGTCCTCTGCAAGAGCAGTGGTGCTCTTAACTGCTAGGCCATCTCTCCAGCCCTCAAGTCACTTTTTTAAAAGGTATTTTTTCCTAAACTTGGCTGAGGAAATATTGGCAGCTGATGGTGGTCGGGTGAGGAAGCCCTGGCCTTCTTTAGGAAAGGAGCTCTGGACAGGCTGACTAGAGCTTGGGATGAGCTGACACTGAGGAGTGTGTGGGGAGTAGTTTGGCCCAATGGACCCTAACACAAATGACAAAAATGTGTGAATTCCAGGGGCGTTGGGGAAGAGGGCATGCTGCAGGAAGTTGCCAAGGGAGAAGCAGTTATAAAGGTGATTGAGACACTGAAAAATTATGTATGAAACATAAAAATTCAATAAAAACTATATTTTTTCTTGAATCAATGGGTAAGGGTTATGTGCAGGGTGGAAATAGGGAAACGCAGATGGAACCTGAATGAGCACTTGGGATTGTCTAAAGAACAAAGTGTAGCAAGACCAACAGAGTGCCTATCATGGACACTATGTGGGCTAAGGGATGGCAGCAGCATCTAGGACTAGAGACCACCAGTCCAGACAGCCCCTGGCCTTAAACTTTCCACCTAGTCACATTACAGAGCATTCTCCTGGACCATTTTTGCTTGCCTGGGGTTTGGCTTCTGTAGACTTGCTTCTGAAATAAAAGTCTAATACAACATAGTTTTTCGGGACATGATAAAATTTTATGTTAAAGGATTACTTTTTTAATTAAGAAAATTAACAGAGACTGGGGAGATGACTCAGGTGGTTTAAGAGCACTTGCTTTGCAAGCATGGACACTTAAGCTTGAATCCCTAGCACCCATGTTAAAGCCAGGTATGGCTGTGTATACCTGTAACCAATCTTAGCACTAGAGGGCAGAGACAGGTAGATCCTAAGAGCTTGCTGGCCAGGCAGCCTAGCTAAATGGTGAGCTTCTGGTTTACTGAGCACCCTCATCTTCAAGCAGTGAGGTAGAGAACAGAGCAGTAAGAGGAAGACGCAGGGTCCTGCTCTGGTTTACTGAGCACCCTCATCTTCAAGCAGTGAGGTAGAGAACAGAGCAGTAAGAGGAAGACGCAGGGTCCTGCTCTGGTTTACTGAGCACCCTCATCTTCAAGCAGTGAGGTAGAGAACAGAGCAGTAAGAGGAAGACGCAGGGTCCTGCTCTGGTTTACTGAGCACCCTCATCTTCAAGCAGTGAGGTAGAGAACAGAGCAGTAAGAGGAAGACGTAGGGTCCTGTTCTGGTTTTCTCACACACCATTCACTCGTATGCTCCACACATACGTACATCACACAACGTTAATATCCTAATGTAAAAAGGGGCTGGAGAGATGCTCAGCTACTACCATCTTGCCATACAAGCCTGAGTACCTTCGTTTGATCCTTAGCACTCACATAAAAAGCTGAGTGTGGTGGCATGTGCTTGTAGCCCCAGTTAGGGGAGATGGAGATGGGTGGATGACTAATCAGGACTCAGTGGCCAGCCACCTATGCTAATTCGTGAGCCTCACGTCCCAGTGAGAGGGCATTTCAATGAGCAAGGCACACAACTCTTGAGAAATGACACCCGAATTTGAGCTCTGGCCTCCACATGCATGTGCTCACACGTTTATTGCTACACATACCAGTGCTTGCAGGTGCATGCAAGCACACACACACACATACACATATAATTAACATAAGACTCTAGCTGGGGCTAGGGGAAATGGGTTAGTTGGTAAAGCACCTGCCTTGCAAGCATGAGTGACTTCCATCCCCAGAACTCATATAAAACTTCTGGGCCTGGCAGTGCACTTAAAATCTTAGCCCTTGGGGCTGGAGAGATGGCCTGGCGGTTCCTGGGTTCGATCCCCAGCACCCACATGGTGGCCGAGAACCGTCTGAGACTCCAATTCCAGGAGAACTCCAGTTCCAGGGGAATCTGACACCCTCTTCTGACCTCCGCGGCATTGCACGACACGGGTGTACTTGCATGCAGACAGTACATTCATACACATACAGAAATAAATAAAATTAATAAAAAAAAAATCTTAGCCCTTGTAAGGTGGAGATAGGAGGGTCCCAGGGCTCACTGGCCGGCTGGTCTAGTCTAACTGGTGAGCTCCAGCATAATGAGAGACCCTGTCTAAAAAGATGGATGACATTCCTCTGGCTTACATACACATGCCTGCACACATGCACGGGAACCCGTCCATGCACAGGATCCCATCCATGCACACGGGCATTAAGAAAAAGCTAGCTGAGGGCTGGTGGGATGGCTCATCAGGTAAAGGTGCTTGCTGTCAAGCCTGATGATCAGAGTTTGATCCCCAAAACGTGGAAGGAGAGAACTGACTTCCACCAAGCCGTTCTATAAACTACACATGCAATCATAAAGCACACACATGCGTGCATGCACACACACACACACACACACACACACACCAATTTACAAAAAGCTAGTTGAACTAAAAAAAAAATTTTAAGGCCTATTTTTAACAAATATTTTTTCCTTAGGGAGATCTACTAAATTTTAAAACCAAAAGACTTAAAGAACATTCATATAATTAGCTTTTCAGAATTCCCATGAAGAAACAGTCCTCTTAAAAGAGATAGTAACCGGGCTGGAGAGATGGCCTAGCAGTTAAGAGCACCGACCGCTCTTACAGAGGACCCGGGTTCGATCCCCAGCACCCACATGGCGGCCGAAAACCGTCTGAAACTCCAATTCCAGGAGAACTCCAGTTCCAGGGGAATCCCACACCCTCTTCTGACCTCTGCGGCATTGCACGACACGGGTGCACAAACTTGCATGCAGATAGTACATTCATACACATACAGAAATAAATAAAATAAACATTAAAAAAAAAAAGAGATAGTAACCATAATACAACCTGTCCAGTGCTGGGGATGAGTGTATACTCAGCCCATGCTGTCCTGACTGCCTGGCTGGGCTCTTGGGCTCATACCTGTTTCTTAAGCTCCAGGTACTCATGCTGCATCTGGCTGAGCTCCTTCATCAGGCGCCTGGCCCGCTCGTGGTTGTCTTGGGCCACTAGCTCAATGGTGGCCATTTCCTTCTGCATGCAGCTCTTCTCCTGTTTTTGCTCCTGGCATAGAGGGAACAAATATGTGGAGCTATGGTTGCTGGTTTCTATACTTCTAGTTCTATAACTAGACCTTAGTTTCTCTAGTGGTGAAATAGAGCCAAGTCTGCCCGTTTGGAGTCAGGTATATTATAGCTGAGCCAAAGTCTAAATCGCAGCTCTGCAGCGTTACCTTTGACAAGTACCTTTTCTGAGCCTCCTTTAATGACCTGTGAAATGGTAACAGTATCATGAGCTGTAGGAAGAGTTAGATATTAGACATCTATATTCTACATTTACAGCCATCCTGTCTAATCCCTAGTTGTAAGCACACTGCCCTCTGGGAAATACAAGTTCTTTTCATACAGCAGGGCTCCATTAATCATTCCTGAAGGCAGTAGTGAAGTCCATTCCTGGGAGAGTCCACTGTGCTCACCACTCTGAATGATGTGATTATCTCTTCCCAAATTTATTTCAAGGATAAGTATATAGTAGACTAAGTTTTGTGGTTTTAGGATGTTTAATTAAAGCTAATGTTGACCAAAAAGGGCAGGATGGAAAAAACAAGCACCGACTGTGGCTATGTAAAAGTGCTTATCAAACCTCCTCCAGGACCCTGCACTCCTGCAGCGGGTGTAGCTCACAGTTCTCTACTGTGCTGATGCTGCTGACAGGGTGGTGTCCCAGCCAGCAGCCCCAAGTGCTCAGGGGCTAATAATGACCAAGTCTTGGGAAAAACTCACAAGTGCTTCAAAAACCAATTATAACTAAATATACCAATAATACAGTTGGGTTAAAGGGTAGGTAACTTATTTTCTCTACAGTGAAGCAGTGCAGTAGTACAGCATAAAGGAAAACTAAGTACGACGATCATCTCCTCACACTCTTCCAGGCAGCAGATACTCACGAGAAGGTTTTCCTCCAGCTGGCTCCGTTGGGCCGTAAGTGCTTCCTTCAGGCTGGCCACCTGCTTCTCTGCCTTCTTTCTTTCTGTTAAGAACTGGCTCCTCAGCAGGCTGAAGTCCGCCCTCATGGCGTCGGCCTCGGTCCGGAGGGCCAGCAGCTCACTTGCTTTTTCGGTCAGTTGCTGCTCCTGCTCTGAAAGCTGCTGCTCTGGAACGTGAGTGAGCATGCTTAGTCCGCTCAGCTAGAGGCTGGGGCCAGCACGGGGCACATTTCTTTCCTCATGGGCAGACTGCCCAACAGAGGAACATCACCCTCTCTGCTACCTCTCTCCAGCACTGGGTCTCACAAACTTGCCTCACCACCCCACAGGCCTCGGAAAGGTGCATCAAGAGAAAGTGAACTGACTCCAAAGTAAATAGATTTTGGTACCACTCACTATGTTGACCTCTTGACTAGTTCCCGGAGGGCCTGATCCCAAAGCAACAGACAACAACTATCTTTCTTCATGACCAGTGAGAGTAAACAGCTCCAGTCTGAAGTTCAGGGGACATGGAAGAGTCCTGACATGTTTTCTGTAAGCCTTGAGTTTAAAGAGGGAGACAACCCGTAACTTCTTCCCTCAGAGGGTGCAACACACAGGACGGCACAGGATTTGGAGCTGGTCCTGCTCTGGCACGTGCCCCATTTTACGGGTGCAGAGTCTATTTCCAGATGCTCCACTGCAGTATCTGCAGACCTCTGAGTCAAAGGACTCAATAAAACTTAAAAGTAGAATCCATGTTAGAATCCATGGTGGCAGATCGCTGTGAGTTCAAGGCCAGCCTGGTCTACATAATGAGTTCCAGGAAGTACAGGGAGACCCTGTCTCCAAAAGCTCCCCGCCCAAAAAAGAACTTCCTTATCTCCCTATTTAGAGCAGCACCTGCTCACATTTTACTTTTCTTTTTTTAATTAATTAATTAACTAATTAATTAATTATTTGGTCTTTTTGAGACAGGGTCTCCCTATAGAGCTAGCTGTCCTGAAACTTATTCTGTAGATCAGGCTAGCCTTGAAGTTACAGAGATCCGCCTGCCTCTGCCTCCCGAGTGCTGGGATTAAAGGCATGTGCCACCACATCCAGCTCACATTTTACTTTTCAACACCTCTGGCATGACCATGGCATGCTTGTTCAGCTTCATTTCCTCCTAAATCACTGAGCCTGAGTACAGAGTATATAGGTTTTCCTGTGAAAAAGGAATAATCAATCATCCTTTCAGATGCCCAAATTCTACATTTTTCAGCATTATTAAGCCCTAGAGCTTAAGAAAGAGAAAACTTATTGATGACCATTTGCCCTGGGTTCCTATTTCCTGTCTGTTTCCACCCTGACAGGGGCTCTCACTATTGATGATCATTTGCCCTGAGTTTCCTATTTCCTGTCTGTTTCCACCCTGACAGGGGCTCTCACTATTGATGACCATTTTCCCTGGGTTCCTATTTCCTGTCTGTTTTCACCCTGACAGGGGCCCTCATGCTGCCCAGGATGGTCTCAAGCCCCTGAGCTCCAGTGATTCCCTGCCTCAACCCTTGGTGCAGCAATGGCCAGGTGCTCACCACATTTCTATGTGGCTCTAGAGAGAGCAAACTGACTCCAATGCAAATGACTATATTCTGGCATCACTCACTATTTCTTTTTTAAGATTTTGTTTTTATTTTTATTTATTTCTGTATGTGTATGAATGTACTGTCTGCATGCAAGTCTGTGCACCGTGTCGTGCAATGCCTCGGAGGTCAGAAGAGGGTGTCAGACTCCCCTGGAACTGGAGTTCTCCTGGAATTGGAGTTTCAGACGGTTCTCAGCGGCCATGTGGGTGCTGGGGATCAAACCTGGGTCCTCTGCAAGAGCAGTCAGTGCTCTTAACCACTAGGCCATCTCTCCAGCCCTCACTCACTATTTCAACTATGGACACGAGAGCTCTTAATACTATATTTCCGACTAGTTGAAGCCAAATGGATCACTACTCCCGAAGCTCATAAATGACACACTTTAGAGCATCCCTGACATTTCCCCTTAATGCTCCACTTTCCTAATCCCGTTTTTGAAGGAAGTAGTAGAGTATAAAATAAATCCCAGCAGGCAGCCTCTGGATCAAATCTCCTCCATAAAGATAAAAATTCCCCTTTCCTCTCGGAGCCTGTGTCCTAGTCCATCTTTCACCGAGTACCCTCCTCCTGCCTCTTCCTTGGGCTCTGACTGTGCTCTGAGTCTTCACATATCTACAAGTCAACCAGCATAGCCACCACTCCTTGCCCTGCCCCACCCTGCCCTAGATCTGTGTCCAGCAGACGTACTGGCCTGGGAGAGCATCTTCTCCAGGGTCTTGCTGCAATTCTCCTCTTCATGCAGGGTCTTGACACGTTCTTCGGCCACTGACACTTCTTTAAGTACCTGGTCCAGTTTGTTTTTCTGTTCTGCCAACTGCTTTTCCAGTTGTTCCTGCTGTTCCTTCAGTGCCACTTTACCAGCTTCCAACCTCTGTTCCTCAGTTTCTCTCTCTTTCTGGAGTTTTTGAAACATCTGAATAGAGAATAACTTTGGTCAGTCAGAAAAGAACAAACTCTCAGCGTCTCAGATGATCCTCTGACGGATTTCAGTTCAACAGAAAGGAGACAAGCACCTACATTCATGGTGAGTGGGGGGAGCGCATGTGATACAGGAGATGGAGCAGGGTCTGGGAGGACAGCTGGCCAGCAGGAGAAAAGAAGACAACAAGTAGGTAACATATGGCCATTAAGATTCTTTATAAGACCAATGCCCTATGACTTACATGATGGTCCATAACTTAAACTAGTTAAAGAGTCACACAGTGGGTACAAACAATGCAGTTTAAAAGGTACAAGGTTGCACTGGGATGGGGAGGTGGGAGGCACACACCACAGTTCCCCGGTGATACTACCTTCCTGCCCCAGGGAGGTAGCTCAAAGGAAGAACAGAAGGGTTCCTTTTATATCCAATCATAAAAGCGTAGTACCGTTTCTTGCTGGTCTAGCTTGAGCTTGTTTTCTTTGATCTCATTCTGAAGCTCTTCAAGTTGTTGCTCTTTCGTCTCCGTTTCTTTCTGACAGCTCTCAAACCTCTCAGTCCATTTGCTGATGTCCTTCTGGAGCTGGGCCTGCTCACTGAGCAGTATATTCTGGCGGGTGGTGGTGTGCATCAGGTCCTTTAGGTGAAAGAATATATCCTAAGTGTTCAGCACCAAATCCACCATCTAAGACTGACAAAATGAGAAGCAGAAAAGTACTTTCCCTCCTACCCTCTCAGCAAAAGACTCAGTTCCCCTGAACTTTAGCTGCCTTTCTGCTAAGGTCAGAACAGACAATGTTCTCCACAGGACTGTGGAGAAAATAAAGAAACACTATGAACAGGCTTACTTCTGAGACCTAGAGTTTGCCTGAAGTCCTCTGAAAGTCCAACTCCAGTGCTATGTCACAGGACAACACTGAATTACCCGAGAAGATCCTCTAAGGTACAAGGGCCACAAACCTGCACTCGTCCACATGACTGGACGAATGCCTTCACCTGGCAGCTGTCCTAGAGCCCCAGGAGTAATCAGATCTAAGCACAGGACAGAGGCCTCACCTGTGCTACTGGTCACAGACAGGCCCTTTGTCCCTAAAATCTCCAGAGAGGGTGCTATGGGGCTCTGGTCTAGCCACCATCCTACTTCCTAGCTTTGAGTAAAACCTGAATCAGGAGTTCTAGGGTTAAACAAATCAGACAACCACTGCTACGGACCAAACTTTAAGGGGTTGTGTGTTGTATCCTGCTGGTGTGAAAAGCAACCAACCTAAATTGAATTTTTTCTAAGTCAATCAATTGTCTTTCTATTTTCAAGTATTAGGAGACAGTTGTACGCATTAACCTTACCTGCTTTGCTAGGTTCAAATGGTCCTGGACAGTAGCTAGTTCCTCCTGGTGTGAGCTTATGGATTCTCGTTTTTCTACAGGAACATTTTCATATGGTATTATTTGTAGATACACATGCCAGATTCCATCAGATCCCCTCCCCTCAAAGTACATCAGAGGTAAATTTAAATATTTCTGTTAAATGATGATACCACACTATTTTATTAAAGGCCAAAGGATAGTTACATGTACAACCTAGATCCATGCTTTAAGGTCAGGCTTTTAAAGACTTCTATATTTAAAAAATCTTATAATAAAACATTTAGATAATAATGTTGGTGAGGTGTATGGCTTAAAAACAGCTATGTTCTATATTGCTGCTGGAAATTTAATCTTGGAACAATCTTTCAGGAAGATAATCTGTGTATAAATTTTATATATATTATTAGCTATGTGACCTTAAGCAAATCACAAAAAATAAGCCTCAGTTTTATCATCTATAAATGGATAAAATAGTGGTTGTGATTCTAAAAATGTTATAAAGGTTTTGTTCATTATTATTATTTCTTATTTTATGACTGTATTGCCTGCATTGCAGGTAAGTACACCTGTGTTGTGCAATGCCCACGGAGGTCAGAAGAGGGTGTCAGATTCCCCTGGAACTGGAATTATGGACGGTTGTTAACAACCATGTGGGTAATGGGAAGAAAACTGGGTCCTCTGCAAAGAGTGGCCAGTGCTCTTCACCACTGAATTATCATTCTAGCCCATTTTCTTTGTTGTTCTGAGACAGGCTTTTACTATGTAGCCCAGCTAGCTGTGAACTTAGGATCTTCCTGCCCTAGCCTCCTAAATGCTGACATTACAACTGTGTGTCACCAGACCGTTTTGTTATGTGGGTTAAATGAGATAATACATGCCTAGGACATAATAAATGCTCAACAAGTACATTATTAACTCCAAGTACTTAACAATTTCTCATAAATTATCATAAATATTTGGCAATAATGGGCATTCTTTAAAAATATTTTTATTTTATGTGTATGAGTGCACTGGCTGCATGTATGTATGTAAATGTACCCATCTCATGCAATGCTTGCAGAGGTCAGAAGAGAGTACTGGATACCACTGATCTGAGGTTATAGACAGCTGTTAGCTGCCACATGGGTGCAAACACAGGTCCTCTGCAAGAACAGTCAGCTGTTAACTGCTCAGCCAGCTCTCTAGCCCCAATAAAAGACAGCTTAATCATTTGCATTAAATTACATTACCCTCCTTCCCTGGAGAAACCTGGAAAGATATTCATCCAGTTGTTCACAGGAATTATTTTTGAGGATAATTTTTAAAAACATTATTATGTACCCTTTAATTGTAGCACTTGGGAGGCAGAGGCAGGCAGATCTTTGTGAGTTCAAGGCCAGCCTGGTCTACAGAGAGAGTTCCAGGACATCTGAGGGTATAGGGAGACCCTGTCTCGAAAAGACCAAAAAACAAAACAAAACAACCCCCCCAAAAAAAAAAAACATTATTATGTACTTGTGAGTGTGTGCGTCTGTCATGGCACACATGTGGAGAGCAGACGACATGTGGCAAGCTCTCTTCCTTAATTAGCACTCTCCTTCCACTGTGGGTTCCAAGAATCAAATTCAGGTTGTCAGTCTTGCACGGCTTTTACCCACTGAATCATCTTATCAGCTCAATAATAATTTTTATTTAATCTTTTTTGCTATGTTTTTAAGCTGTTCTCTAAGGACTATGAATTGGATTTTTAAAAATCTTGAGATAAAGTTCATGTATTATGTGTGTCTTAAAGTATATAATTCAAGACTTAGAATATTCACATAGTGGTACACCCAAAACTCAGAATCTAATTTTAGAAAGAATGCTCCATTTTTCAGAAATTACTTCTTTTCTGTTATTAGAAAAAAACAAGCCAAGCCTGTAAGGGTAGGAGTGCCAGGCGCCCTCCTGTGTTCTGTTGCATACCGTGTAGCTTCTGCTGCATGGCCGACAGATCGTTATGCAATGAGATCTTGTCTTGGTTCAGGTGGTCAAGCTCCTGCTGTAGTTTCCTGACACTCAACTGCAGTTTTTCTAAGTTTGATTGCTCCATTTTGTTATTTTCTTCTGTAGCTGCTAAAACTCTATATAACAAATCAGACCGTCAAATGTAAAATACTTAAGCACACACAAAGAATGACTAAGTAACAGTGTAGGAAGTCCGAATGAGCATAAATCCAAAATTAAGACTCCAGATAAATTTTACCTACTTTCTAAATATATGACTTTTTCTAAAAAGGAGATTCACTAAGACCAAGTTTAAAAAAAAAGTAACATTCAAAATCTGAGTGATAAGCATGGATGCTGACTCATCGGTAAGTGAGATAGCAGGAACACACGACCGTCTGTACAGCAGCTTCCCACATGGCAGACACACCTGAGCACACAGTGGTGTGCACAGAAAGGGGCACACAATGTGGCTTGGTTTTGTCTGGCGCCTTTCACTCAGCACATGCACCTGAGACTCATCCATGCCTATCAATGCTTCACTCCTTTTTAGAGCAGAGCACTAGTCCATGAAACAGATATACTACAATTTACTCATTCGTCAGCTTGTAGACTTGAGGCAATTACAACTGAAGCTGCTGTAACGTCTGCATAGATTGTGTCAAAATATGCTTTCATTCTTTTGAGTACAATACCTTGGGAGTGAGATGACTCAATCCCCCTGATAGTGTGCTTGACTTTTAGGTAGCCACTGAAATGTTTCTACAATCACTGTAGCATTTTATATGTCCACCAGTTGGGTAGGAAAGCGCCTCAATACTTGATATGGTCATTCTAATAAGTGTGGACATTTCAATGTGGTTTTAATTTGGGTTTCCATAATTATTAATGATGCTGAGCATCCTTTCATGTGCTTTTCCATCACACATATTCTACAAGAAAAGTACATGTTCAAATCTTTTGCCCATTTAAGAAACTGGGTTATTTTTCTATTTGGTTTTGAAGGCTCTTTATATAGGTATTTTCTGCACACAAATGGTATATAAATGTTGCAAACATTTTCCTTCTAACCCTTGTCATGTATTTTCATTACTTTTATCAGTGTCTTTTAAAAGACCTTTTAATTTTCAGTTTTAAAATGTTATTCATTTGTTATCGTGCATGTGTGTGACAGTGTGGGTCAGAGGACAAATCTTGGGAGCTGGGTCTCTCTTTCACCTTGTTGAGGCAGGTGAAACGAGGGTCTCTCTCCTTGTTTCTGCCCTGCTATGTCCTCCTAGCTGGCATGTGAGATTTCAGAGGACTCTCCTGCCTCTACTGTCCATCTCCCTCAGAGGAGAGCTGGGACCACATATGCATCCCACAGCATCCAGCCTTTCTAGGTGTGTTCCAGGGACCAAGCTCAGGTCATCAGGCTTGCACAGCAAGTGCTTTTACCCACTGAGCCATCTTGTTAGCTCTAAATGTCCACTTTTATTTAATTTTTGTTTATGTATAGTGCATAAGTGTGTATGGCATGCTTATCTACACAGGTGGGTGTGAAGGCGAGAGGGTGACATACCTTTTTTCTAAACTAATTTATTACTTTTATTTTTTGTGTACGAGTGTATTGCCTGCAAGTATATAAGTGTACCTGTGTTGTGCAATGCCTGTGGAAGTCAGAAGAGAATAACAGATCACCCTGGAGCTGGAGTTACAGACAGTTGTTAGCAGCCATGTGGGTGCTGGGAATCAAACCTCAATCCTCTGCAAGAGTAGCCAATGCTCTCAACCTTGAGCCATCTTTCCAGCCCCACCTGACTTTTCTTACACAGGCTCTGGAGACTGCATTCAAGTCCTCATTCTGACAAGGCAAGCACTATACTTCGCTATCTCCCCAGCCCTAGATTGAGATTATTATTTTTTAATACTTTTAAGGAGGGGAAAAAGTTAAAAAGGAAAGTCACCACAACATGCTATCAGAGAATTATGCTATCAAGTTTACACAGTATTTTCTTGTTTTTCTGTTATAATTTTGCTATTTTGAGACATATTCTATGTAGCCCTGGCTGGCTGAAAACTTGCTATGTAGCCCATGCTGGCCTAGAACTCAGAGATTCACCTATCTGCACATCCCAAGTGCAGAGATTCTAGGCATGCCCTATCATATGCAAACTCTCTGTTCTCATTTTTCAAGTGTTCCTGCAAGTTTTGTTTTGTTTTGTTTTAAATTCTTGCTCTTACCTTTTGGTTTGTGAAAACTTCTTTTCCCAACTGTCACATTTTTCTTGGAGACCTTCCTTTTCTTTACTCAAATGTTCAATGCACGACTGCAGTGCTTGGATCTCAGTGCTCATTCGCTCTGCTTCCCGCTTGTCCCTTTCCAGGACCTGCTTCTGCCGCTCTATTTCCCTTCTTTGTTGCTGAGCTGTCTGCTGCACATTCTCTAACTCCAGTTTCTCCTGAATCAGATAAAAGAAGATTCAAGCATTCTGAAAGGGAAAGAGTATGGTTTGTAAAAGGCACCATGGCTTTTCCCAGTACCTCCAGCACTTCAACCTGAGTCTTCTCCAGCTCTGACACCTTTTGGTCATGTTGTAGCTTCAAACCTTGTAGCTCATTGTTTTCAAGTTGTATTATGTCCAAAACATTCTTTAGTTCTGACAAACACAATAAGCATAATCAATGCTAGTAAATGAACCTGAAGTATAAAAGAAACATCATGTAATTCTTTATTGACTGACACAAAAACCCCAGAAAATCAAAAGACTCAATGGTACTACTTTTATTTTTAATGGAAAAATCTTTTTAAATTTACTATTAAACATTATTTGTTAAAAATTCAAACAAGCTGGGTGTGGTGGTACACACCTTTAATCCCAGCACTTGGGAGGCAGAGGCAGGTGGATCTCAGTGAGTTCAAGGCCAACTCAGTCTACACATTGAGTTCCAGGACAGCTGGGGCTACAGGAAGACCCTGTCTCAAAAAGACCAAAAAAAAAAAAAACCAAAAAAACAAAACCATTTAATAAAATTCTGACTCTAAAAAGCATTTATATCCACATAGAATGAGCTAAGCACATTTTATATAAATACAACTAATCAAAGTAGGAAATATTTTGAAAATACAGAATGAGATTTATATAACAATATTTTCTGTCTTGAAATAGATACTTAAGCATCAACTTTATTCTGATTATAGAAATGTCTGGTCAGTGGAGAAAATGTGGAGAATAACACATCATCAAGTCAACACTCATGCAATGACTACTAATAAATGTAGTAAAGGAGACAACCAACTACCACAAGTTGTCATGTCCTCTGACCTCCACGTGGACACTATAGCTCATATGCATTCCTGTGTGCACACATGGATGGACACACACACACACACACACACACACACACACACACACATACAGACATTATAAAAAATCCAAAAGCTGACAACTTCGATAGTATTTTGAGGTATTTTCTTACAAGAGTATATGTGTGTGTGCACTGTACAGGCATACACAATTAAAAGAAAGCTGGGTGTGGCCATGCAATCATCTATAACCCCTGTGCCATGGTGTGGGGGGTACAGAGACAGGAGCATTGCTGGGATTTGCTGACACTAGTCTAGCTCCAGGTTTAGTGAGATTCTGCCTAAAGGGAATACAGTGGAGAATGACAGACAGGACACCCAACATCCTCCTCTGGGCTCTGTGCACACATAGGCATACGCCACAGTCACACAGAACCGATGTTTATTTTATGTGTATGAGTATACTTCCTGCATGTGCAAGAGGAGGACAGAAGAGGGTGTCAGATCTCCTGGAGCTGAAGTTACAGATGGTTGTTAGCTGCCATGTGGGTGCTAGGTTCTGAGGCTGCATCTTCTGCAAGAATAGCCAGTCCTCTTAACTGAGCCATCACTCCAGATTCACTCACACAGAACTGAAAAATGAAAATAAATTTACCTATACCCCATATTTACCATTTGTCTATTTTTTCCCTTTTTACTTTTTGAGCATTTTTGCATGTCATTAAATATAAAAAGTACAGTTTTGAAATTGGTCTTTTCTTTCCAATTTTTTTTCATTTTAATTTTTTACATTATTTTTATTTTATGTGTGAGTCTTACACCTGCATGTATGTAAGTGCACCTGTGTTATACAGTGCCCACATAAGACAGAAGAGGGCATCAGATATCCTGGAACTGGAGTTTTAGACAGTTGTTAGCCACAATACGGGTGCTGGAATTGGAACCTTCTGCAAGAAGAGCCAGTGCTTTAACTGCTGAGCCATGTCTCCAGACACTTCTTTCCAAATTTTATAATTATAAATCTTGCTGGGATGCACATAAAGGGTGTCTCTCTCTGGATAAGTAGAAATGGGCATAAAATAGTCTCCAAGTTTGAAATTTAAGAGTCTTGAACCCCTAGGAGAGCATGTCAGACCCACTTCTGGCCTACAACAACTCTTCCTCCAACAGCATACTTGCCTCAGCCACAACTATGATTATTTTGCTTTTAAATAAACCACACCAAAATGAATGGCAGGAAATGTATTCCTTTGGAAAGTGTATTTTTTGCTTATTACTAATAAGGTTAAACTTTAAACATTTGTTTAGTCATTTACATTTTTCTATGACCTGCAACACAGATATTTCCAACCTCATATTTTATATGACTGTTCTTTAAACTTACCAGTTTTATGTTTAGACATCTGCCGTAAAACTACCTGAAGATTTTCTTCCTCTTTTTCAATTTCCTGCTTTATAAGTGCAAGTTGAGTTTTCTTTTCACTAATGTGCACATTCAATTCTCCTTTCTGAAAACTCAGTTCTTCCAGAAGTGATTTTACTTCCTGTTTTTAAATAAAAGTCATCCCCTCTGTGAAATGGTCAATCAATTTCTTTAAATTAGTTCTGTTATTATCTCACTTCGTACATTCTAATTTAGAATTTAACTTGGCTCATCTCTCCTTTTATGTTAAGCACAGCACTACACTTTGCACATTTATTCATATTATACAAGAAAGTGACATTATTTTCATTTAAATGCATTTACAAGATTTACCATATGCAAAGCAATGTGGTGTAGAGAGAAAAAAAAAAAAAAGGCCGATTTGGACAGAGCTTTTGCTCTCAGAGGCTTAGTACATCCTGCAGAAAGCCTGGCACATAAAAATGATGGTGAAAATGAACGTGCTCAGGAAATATACAGCTACTGTAAAAGTCAAACTCCTTCCAGAGGGGGAACAAAATCAGGGGGTGAAGTCTAAGGCCCCAGCGGGATTGGCTGATAACAGGAAAAGGGGTTTTGCTAGACAAAAAGTGGAATTAGAAAGCCAAAAGGAAAAAAAAAGCCAAAAGGAAAGCAGTGTGGAGAAGCCTTGGAAGACTCAAAATGAGCTCACCACCTGCCCCAGTCATACCTCTCCTGGGTATGTACCCACAAGACTAATCTTGCCACAGAGATACATGCACAGCCATGTTTATTGCAGCTGTCTTCACAATAGCGAAGAGCTGGAACCAACCCAGGTGCCCCTCAACTGATGAGTGGATAGAGAAAATGTGGTACAACTACACAATGGAGTTCTATGAAGCGGTAAAGAAAGAGGACATCATGAACTTTGCAGGTAAATGGATGGAACTAGAAGATACTATGTTAAGTGAAGTAACAAAGTCCCAGAAAAACAAATGACGAATGGTAATCCCTCATCTGTGGATGCTAGCGCCAATTACCTAGTTGTAAGTATTTCTTGTGCAGGGCTTCTTGAGCTTTTGTCCAAATGTTTGGGAGTGATGCGTATTGGAAAGAACAACAACAACAGAAAAGACTGCGTCAAAGAACTGACTGAAATGGTGAACTTTTGCTAGAAACAATCAACTTCTGCATCGAAAATTTTGAGAGAGACAGAAAAAGGTGAAAAACACGTTTGGCAGAATGCATGAGCTCTGGTGGGGGTGGGGAGGGAGAGAGACACGGGTCTAGATTTGATTTGTAACATAATCTTGTACAAAAAAAAAGGAAAAAAAAAAAAAAGAAAGCCAAAAGGCAGGAGAACCCAGAGCCTGGATCCACAGGCAGCCTCAGTAGCTGCATATAACAAAGGCCAAAATGGAATCTGGAGGAGGCATTTCTATTTTCTTTTAGAAAGAACTATGGAAATTCTTCAAAATAAAGCTACAGCCCTGCCTAGGACTCCTAAGGAAGGCTATTTATTGATAAACATACCCGGATGTGACTACACCTCTCAGCAACTTCCATCTCTCCCAGCCTCAGCGCTTCCTGGAGCTCAGTTTTTGCCTGGACCAGACTGTCCTGGAGTAGAAGCAGCTCCTCCTTCTTCTGTCCTAGTTGCTTATCTACGACAGACAGCTCCTGCTGCTGGCCTGACACCTGGAAGGGGAAATGGAAGGTCTGACTCAAGGACTCCTTTAATCTGTAGACTTCATTTTGCATCTTCCCATATTTTCTTTTTTTTTCTTTTTTTTTTTGTCTTTTCGAGACAGGGTCTCCCTGTAGCCCCAGCTGTCCTGGAACTCACTCTGTAGACCAGGCTGGCCTTGAACTCACAAAGATCCACCTGCCTCTGCCTCCCAAGTGCTAGGATTAAAGGCGTGCGCCACCACGCCCAGCCCCATATTTTCTAAAATCAAATAAGTATTATTTAATCATAATGCATATGCTTTTAAATAGTCTTTTCTGGGTGTCTACTGTCATACCTTGCTTTTCAAGGTTTCCAGCTCCTCTCTCTTGGCTTGAAGGAGAGTCTCAGATTCTTTAAGGACCCGCAGGTGGTGATCCTCACTACGTTCTGCTGTCTCGATGTCTCTCTGCAGACTCTGAAGCCTACAGAACACCAGCAGTACGTGAGCGGACCAAGGGAGCCCGACTCCCAGCACAAGACCCCCGTGGCATTACAGAGGCCTTACTTACTCTTCTGTCAGTTCCTCTTTTTTCTTGTTTAGACACTGGAAATCTGCATCTTTCGCTGCTACGACTTCATTTATTTCTTTCAAGATTTCTTCTTGTTTGAGTTTGTGCTGCTCCAAACCCTCCGCATCAGCCTGGAGCAATCTACAATACAATCCCAGCTCTTCAGACTTGGCATGCATTATTTACCATAAACCAGTAGTTACTCTCTTAGAAACAGGCTTTTCATTCATCTTGCTGCGCACCTCAGTGGACTGCAGAGTCCACCTACCTTAGTTGTTGATCAGCCTTCACAAGATTAAGAGCGGTCTCTTGAGCTCTCTTTTCTAACTCCTCAGCGTCTGACTCAGTTTGTAATAAATTTCTCTTGGCATCAGTGAATTTTTCAACGACGTTCTTTGTCTAGAAAAGAAACTGTCGTTAAAAGCAATTCAGCTACAATATTCACCCCCAGTTATTGGAAGTATGAATTCATACAATTCTTGGAAAACAAACAAACATAACAGAAAGATAAAAACATCCATTTGCTTCAACTCTCCAATGCTCAGGCTATAATTCAGAAGCAAAGAATTACTATGTAAAAATGTAATGAAATAAGGTAAAACCTGACAAAGAGGTGATAGTTGTGTTCACAACAGAATATGATCTAGTCCTTAAAACAGCGCTGCAGCAGCAGGCAAAATGTTATATTATGTTGGCTAAGAAAAACATTTTAAATGGTATAAACAATCACATAAAACTACACCTGCGTCAAAAGAGACAGAACACTCACTTGAAGATGATGAGACCAGAGATGATCTTTTTTTGATTATTATTATTTTTGTTTTAGGCACATGAGCTTATTGCCTGTATGTATGTAAATGCACCCATGTCTGCAATGCCCATGGAGGTCAGAAGGCGACACTGGACTGCCTGGAACTGGAGTCAGGGATGGTTGTTAGCTGCTATGTGGGTGCTAGGAACAGAACCCAGGTCTTCTACAAGAACAGCCAGTGCTCAGCCGGGTGTGGTGGCGCTTGCCTTTAATCCTAGCATGGGAGGCAGAGGCAGGCGGGTCTTTGTGAGTTCAAGGCCAGCCTGGTCTACAGAGCAAGTTCCAGGACAGCTGGGGCTCCAGGGAGACCCTGTCTCGAAAAGACCAAAACAAAAGAACAGCAGTGCTCTTAACTGCTGACCCATCTCCCCAGCCCCCTAGTATAATCTGTAATTCTACTATCATTTGATTATGTTCAAAGTAGGGGCTAAGTGGAAATAATTTTACCACTGTTCTGTCCATACAGACTATCAAGTTAGATGAAATCCCATTTTGTGATGGTGATTTAATTATGGTTAAGAAACACAAATACTAAATTCCTTGCATACTCAGAAATATTCCTATACTAGATTTGGCAAAAACCCCTTTAAAAAAAAATCAACTTGGTTTCTTTATCCATAAAATAAGAGGTTTCAAAGGTCTTAAAAAACAGTTTTGTTTGCACTTGGCTGAGCCCTGACTCATATTTAGCCTCAAAAATGAAGCTCTGTAGCAGTTGTACTAAAGTCAGAGAGGCACCTGCATGTTAAATTTGTATATTAAATGTCCCTTGTGAATGTCAGAGTTAGCAAGGTATCACAGAGCTAGAGAACTCACCATGTTCAGAACACTGGTTTCTGTTGGCTCATTAGCAAAGCAATGGACAGAACTCGTTATGTTCTCCAGAAGGAAGTAGCTTTTAGTCTCCTGTGACAGGTTTTAACATGTCTGGCACATTCCTTCCAAAATGCACCTACTTCCTCCCCCCTCCCCCTCACCAATCTGCCTCCCTGAGTCACTGGGAGGAGAAAGGAGAAAGCATCTCAGCCTGGGTTGCTCTCACTGCCTATGCCCATTCCTAGTGCCATTGATTTTCTTATAAATACGGTGGTAATTTTTTCTCTACTTCTGTAACACCTACTGTTTCTCGCAGTAATCCGATATATAATAACACCAGAAGGATGACTTATATGAAGAGATGGGGACTTTTTCCATTCTTAATGTGCTAAGGTACAGAATTTCTTTTTTTTTGGTCTTTTTGAGACAGGGTCTCCCTGTAGCCCCAGCTGTCCTGGAACTCACTCTGTAGACCAGGCTGGACTTGAACTCACAAAGATCCGCCTGCCTCTGCCTCCCAAGTGCTAGGATTAAAGGCGTGCACCACCACGCCCGGCCAGAATTTCTTTAATAACTGAAACCATTCATTTCAGTTCCCAAGCAATAGATTTCAATTAATTTAAATGGACCCAAGTTGCAATAACAATATAAAGGTATTTCCTGGGGTGTTCCATGTATCTTTTTTCATTTTGGACTTACTTTACTAAAAAACTTTTGGAAAGGCAGAACTTCAGCTGTGTGACTCTGGGCCAATTATGAGCCACTCTATGCTGTACCTGTAAACTGAGTTAATACCATCTTACAGGGTGCCAGGGAGGTTAAACCAAGTGGCATCTAAAAATGACCAATGTGTGGCCACAGTAAGGGCTTAGTGAAAGGAAGATACCTTTCCTCACAGAGGAGGGACAGTAAAGAACTCCATTATCAGGGCTGTAGAGATGGCCTAGCGGTTAAGAGCGCCGACTGCTCTTGCACAGGACCTGGGTTCGATCCCCAGCACCCACATGGCGGCTGAGAACCATCTTTAACTCCAGTTCCAGGGGAATCTGACACCCTCTTTTGACTTCTGTGGCATCGCATGACGCGGGTGCACAAACCTACATGCAGACAGTACATTCATACACATAAATAAAAAAAAAAAGAACTCCATTATCACTTAATACTCCACAGGAGTGAGTCCATTACTTAATTACTTATAAGGAATATCTACCAAACTATTTTTTAAATGTTTTTATTTCCACCTGGATCAACTTAATAGAAATCTACTGCCTGGGACTTGAAAATATTTTACATCACTACTTCTGTTATCAACTTGAAAAACTAAGACTTGTATAAGACTCTGAATGATCATTTAAATAAACAAAGATTGGTGTTCCTCTCAGCCCCCCCAAAAGACACAAGGATTGGAAGTGTGACATGAGAAGGGACTAACTTCATAACTTTAAATATCCCATTTAATTCCTACTGAGCAACCTGTGTTCTTAGTTTGACTTTACATATGAGAAAACCAAAGCCAGAAGGTGTCAGTGACTTGCCCTCAATTTCCACAGCCTCTTAACTAGCAGGGTTAGTCTGGAACCAGGCGTGGACAACTGTGCTCTTGGCCCTTCCTCTCTGTGCAGTCCTTTAGGTAGACAGGGCTAGCTGTCTCAGCCACAATGAACCCAAGCCCCAAACCACACCAGGACACACCTTCTCTTTAGTGCACGAAAGCTCACTCTCAGCCTCAGCCAGAAGTCGATCAGCTTCCCTGAGCTCTGAGCGACGTTTTAGGAGGGTCTTCTCTATGCACTCAATTTCATCTACAATATCTTCATGGTGTTTGAGAGATTTTTCTATTTCTAATTCAGTCATAAGACTCTCAACATTCCCATCAACGAAGTCCCTAAAATTTTTATACAATAAACGTTAAAAAATTTTAAACATAGACAGGCCTCCATCCCAGCCCAGGATAAAAACTGGGGAACTTCCATAATTCATGGACTACCACAGAAGATGGCATTTTTCATAACTGGCAAGACAACAGATGCTACCTGCATTAACTGACCCTACCTGGGACTCACAGGTGGAGGTCTGGCTATGACTCCCAATGAATTCTCCAGCTGCTCATGGCATTTTATGAACAGGACAATTCCAAAAGTTGCCAACTATAAATTGTGAGTGAATGAGGGAAAAAAGGCTTGGTGTAAGAGACATCCCTAACCTTTGTTTTGAAAGGCAGGACAGAGGTAGATAGGGGGTAAGGAAGGCATTTCAGGAAGAGAACACCGTGTGGGAGTGTGTGAAGGCAGGGGAAAGTACACACTGGGAAATCACAAGAAGTGGTTCAGACAAAGCACTGTGTAGGATAACAAAGACAGTCAGGGTTCAGACTGCAGTATGAAGTGTGTAATGTGATGAGGTAGACAGCCATAGTGTTTCTCTAACAGATTAGAGAGAACCAGGCAAGATGTGGAGACCAGTATGGAAGCTACTACAGTGATCTAAAATTCAACTAATTAAAGCCAGAGAAGTGGAACAGAAAGGAGTCAGTTGGAGAGCTCTTTAAATGTACAGTCAGCAGGGCTAGAAAACCCAATGGATGCCTAGGGCAGCAAAGATTCAAAAACCTGCCATGCTTTTTTCTAGGGTAGCTGAGAAGGTGGATGGCTGTGTTATTCACTCTCCAGATGACTACAAAGCTGATCTGCATTATTAAACAGAAGACATTAGATTTGCACTGTCCCGATTGGTATGTCCCATGCATGTACTAAACTAATAAACTGTTTCATAGCTCCTGCGGCCACATTTAGAGAGCTCCACATATATGCAGCTAATGGTTATTATTTCATGGTTCAGATCCAGAACATTTCTAAAATCACAAAATGTTTTTTTTTTTTTTTGGTCTTTTCGAGACAGGGTCTCCCGGTAGCCCCAGCTGACCTGGAACTCACCTTGTAGACCAGGCTGGCCTTGAACTCACACAAAATGTTTTAATAAGTAGTGCTGACTTAGTTTATCTTTCAGGACTGATAGCATACCCATTTGAATAATAAAAATATAATGGCTAATACTTACTTTCGTTGTTGATGTTTCTGGATGGTTCTATGCAATTCTTCTACTTCATGTTCTAATTCTTTCTTCTCTTGCAAAAGATCATCAATATTACATTGCAGCTCTTTCACCTCTTTCTCAGACTGCTGCTTGGATGCTCTTAGCCACTGTTCTTCCTGTCGTTTTGACTTTAAGTGTTTTATTGTGTCTTCTAATCTAGAAACTTCATTCTCCTGAACAAGAAAGTGAATGTGTTATAGAAACATCAGAGGCTGTCTCTCCTCTTTTGTTGCCAAGAGTTGAGATTACTGGTTAAAGTGGTTATCTGTGATCTGAAAAACGGTGGGAGAGTCTCAGTGTGTAAAGAAATATTAAGTCAACCAAGTTTTTGCACAGTACAGATGAAACTGACACTTTGAAAAAAAAAAAAAAAGAAACTGACAGACCATTTGGCTTTTCCATCAGGGTGGCTATGCATGAGAAGTTCACTAAACCTCTCTGTCTCTGGAGTTTAACATCTAGCAAAAGAGACAAATTGAGATCTCTCCCTACTCTGGGCATATGGGAGGAGAGTTGTTGAAATAGGTGCCCATGGGGCTGAAAAGATGGCTCAGCAATTAAGAGCACTGGCTGCTCTTATAGAGGACCCCAGTTTGGTTCCCAGCGCCTATGTGGTGGCTAACTGGGGGATTCGACACCTCTGACCTCTATAGGCAATGCACACGAATCCACTTATGGATGGGCAAAACACTCATTAAAAAAAAAAAAAAAAAGAAAGACATGCATGTCTAAGAGGTATAGATTCTGCTTGGACCTTGAAGAATAAATGATGAAGACCCAGGCCCAATACCATCAAATGTGCTAACACAGTGAGTTCTAAAGCACCTGAGAAGCTGCATGAATATCTGTGTACTTTTGCAGAGTAAAAGAACCAATTTCAGATTATCAATAAAAACTAGACAGAAAGAACTACTACAAATTAGACTGTCCATTGAAAAGTCACAGAGGCTGGGTGTGGTAGCACACACCTTTAATCTCAGCACTTAGGAGGCAGAGGCAGGCAGATCTTTGTGAGTTCCAGGCCAGCCTGGTGTAAGTTCCAGGCCAGCTGGGGCTACAGGGAGACCCTGTCTCAAAAAGACCAAAAAAAAAAAAAAATCAAAAGTCACAGAGAATGTGAGTGATCAGCACTGCTAAGGACATGAATGCACACAGTCTCTCTAGAACCAGTCTGCTCCATCAAAAGTGGACTATGACCTAGAAGCAAGTGTCCCAGTCTCTCTAGAACCAGTCTGCTCCATCAAAAGTGGACTATGACCTAGAAGCAAGTGTCCCAGTCCTCTAGAACCAGTCTGCTCCATCAAAAGTGGACTATGACCTAGAAGCAAGTGTCCCAGTCCTCTAGAACCAGTCTGCTCCATCAAAAGTGGACTATGGGGCTGGAGAGATAGCCTAGCGGTTAAGAGCACCGACCGCTCTTGCAGAGGACCCGGGTTTGATCCCCAGCACCCACATGGCGGCCGAGCCGTCTGAAACTCCAATTCCAGGAGAACTCCAGTTCCAGGGGAGTCTGACACCCTCTTCTGACTTCCGTGGCGTTGCACGTCACGGGTGCACAGACTTGCATGCAGACAATACATTCATACACATACGGAAATAAATTTAAAAAAAAAAAAAAAGTGGACTATAACCTAGCAGCATGTGTCCTAGTCCTCTAGAACTAGTCTGCTCCATAAGAAGTGGACTATGACCTAGTAGCACGTGTCCTAGTCCTCTAGAACTAGTCTGCTCCATAAGAAGTGGACTATGACCTAAGCAGCATGTGTCCTTCCTCTTCCTCTCAGTGAGTGGAGGGGGTGGGGTGGGGGAGTGAAAACAAAGGCTCCCAAGGGCTCTGAGTTTGAAAGAAAAGCTCAGAATGCAGCTTCATCACATTAAAACAAGAAAGTCCAAGAGCAATGTGGGTTAGGAAGCAATTATTTATTGGAATCTAGCTCAAGGAAAGAATATAAAGTATAGCTAGAATCCATATAGTTACCTACCTGTAGTATCTATAAATAAATGTTATATAGATATTAAAATGCTCCTTAAAAACATTTGTAAAGTATGGGGAATTATTTCTAATATTAAATGTGAAAACAGAATTCAAATATGCATACAAAGAAACCAAAAATAAATGAGTAATAATAAAACCTAGAGATAATTCCAACAAAACTTACTGTATGTTCTCTATATGTGTCTGCATATATGTGTACACAAGTATGTGAACATATATGTGTGTATAAGTTACAGGTACTAGTCTTGAGATTATAGCTATACATAAACATTAATATAACACTTATCAAGAGAAAATTATATGAAAAATAGTTAAATTCTAGACTGAAAGCATTTCTCTTAGAAAATGGCTAAACCGGGCTTTGGATGGGCTTGGAACTTTATATCCCATTCAAAGCAATATTTTAACGGGAGAATGTTTAGCTTATAATCTCACTCCTGGGATATAAGCCATGCGTAAGTAGTCAACTCTCAAGAACTCATGGAAGCAGTGTGGATAGAATTGGCGACTTTTCCACTTACTAAGTTATGATGCTCTGGGACACTGCAGTGCAGCAAGCCCACAGGGATGAGAGGGACTGAGAAGTTGGGAGGAGGAGGTCCGCATACAATGGGGACCCCAGCAGGAGGTGGGCCATAAACCACAGTGCCAGGGGTGAGAGGTCTGCTGTTGGGCAAAGGAGGCGGTGGTGCATACAAAGCCATTCCCTGGGGTACAGGAGAGCCATCAGGAAGCACGGTATACATCATGTAACCAGGAGGAGGCACAAATGGGGGTTCCTCTTGCTCGTCCAGTCCGCTTTCTTCCTGACTATCTCCTTCACTGCCTGCATCTTCAAAGAAATAAACCAAAGAGTATGTTTCTAGGTAAACAGGTTTAAGGAAAAACAACAGCATTTCAATCAAGACATTGAAGATATAAATCAAACTCTTAAAAAAAAAACCAACTAGTCAATCACAGATGTGAGGAGTGGATCAATACTTAAATCAGAAGTATTTTGAGCAGTCAATATTTCATGTTTCTTCACCCATTAGTTAATTAAGTGCCTTATTAATATATTCAGCAGTCATCTGGATATCTGCTTCACACCATGTAAACTATTACAGAGATGTACTATGAGAATGGACAGTACTCAATTTACCACTGCCATAACAAGCAGCATCCTCCAATATTATGGCTTCCGACTTACTTATCTCCCCTAAAAGCAGGAATTATGTTTGCTTATCACTAATGTTAAAGAATCAGCCCCAGAGCAGGTACTGACTCAATAAATGACTGTTTTTTTGTTTGGTTTTTGTGGTGCAAGAGACTGAATCCAGGGCCCTGCACAAACTAGGCAAAAGAACTACCACTGAGCTACATACATCCCTACCCTCACACATACTTCCTGAAGTAACAAATCATCAAAGGTAGTATTCCCCCTTCACAGATGAACAGTCTCAGGGTAGCTAAGTAATTTGACTATGATTACCACACAGCTATTAAGTACAAGAGCTAGGATTTATCTAGATCTAACTCTTCACACTAGACATTTGGAAGACTGACATGGAACACTTAGTTTTACTAGAGCTTGGTTATTAGCATGAGAAAAAGATACAGGCCCCACGATCCAGAAATATAAGCAAAGAGGCTGCTTGGTTGGTCTGAAGGAAGGATCCACACAAGGAGTGTAGAATCTTACTAAAGGATGAGAAGGAACTGGTTCAGGAGACAAAGGAAGACAAACATTCCAAACAAACATTTTTTTTTGGTCTTTTTGAGACAGGGCCTCCCTGTGGTCCCAGCTGTCCTGGAACTCACTCTGTAGACCAGGCTGGCCTTGAACTCACAAAGATCCGCCTGCCTCTGCCTCCCAAGTGCTAGGATTAAAGGCGTGCGCCACCATACGCCGGCTCCAAACAAACATTTTATTTAAAAAAATTTTTTTAAATTAATTTTATTTATTTCTGTATGAATGTACTGCCTGCATGCAAGTTTGTGCACCTGTGTCATGCAATGCCGCAGAGGTCAGAAGAGGGTCTTGGATTCCCCTGGAACTGGAGTTCTCCTGGAATTGGAGTTTCAGACGGTTCTCGGCCGCCATGTGGGTGCTGGGGATCGAACCCGGGTCCTCTGTAAGAGCAGTCGGCGCTCTTAACCGCTAGGCCATCTCTCCAGCCCCCCCCAAACAAACATTTTATTTTATTTTATTATTTTTTAAATAATTGATACAGTTCCTTGCTCTTTTTTTTTAGTAAATTCTTTTTTTAATTTTTTATGTGTATGAATGTACTGTCTGCACGTAGGTTTGTGCACCCGTGTCGTGCAGTGCCGCGGAGGTCAGAAGAGGGTGTCAGATTCCCCTGGAACTGGAGTCAAAGATGGTTCTCAGCCGCCATGTGGGTGCTGGGGATCGAACCCAGGTCCTGTGCAAGAGCAGTCGGCGCTCTTAACAGCTAGGCCATCTCTCCAGCCCCCCAAACAAACATTTTAAAGGGGAACACTCATCCACTGCTTGTGGGAATGTAAACTCCTACAACCACTATGGAAAGGAACGTGGAGAACCCTTAAAAAACTCAAAATGAGCCCACCACCTGACCCAGCCATACCACTGCTGGGTATATACCCACAAGACTCATCGTACTGCAAAGATACATGCACATCTATGTTTATTGCAGCCCTCTTCACAATAGCAAGAAGCTGGAAGCAACCCAAGTGCCCCTCAATTGGATAACAAAAATGTAGTACATCTACACGATGGAGTTCTACACAGTGGTAAAGAACGATGACATCGTGAACTTTGCAGGTAAATGGATGGAACTCAAAGCCATCATGCTAAGTGCAGTAACACACTCCCAAAGAAACAAATGGGGAATGGTTTCCCTTATTTGTGGATGATAGTACCAAATCCCCCAATTGAAAGACAAGCTGAGCAATGTTATTGTTATATCTCTATCTGAAAGCAACTGTGATGTTATAAGGTGACTCTCTTAATGAGCCCTAGAGTTAACTTACCACATTCTTTCAGACATGGTAATTAATATATATGGGTGAAAAATATATATCCAATTTTAGAGTAATATAAAATTAAAGGGAAAAAATGTGAACTCCTAAACATATATTAGAGTTAACATACAGTTTACTCCTGGACATAACTCTGGTACATGTATGATATTTATATAGGCATATTTTGGAGTGAGGGAACAAACAATGGTGAGGGAACCACAATAACATAGGGACTGGGTCGAAGAACGGACTTATATAGTTAAATTCTGCCCAAAACAATGGACCTTTACAAAGAAAAAAAAACTTTAAAAAGACTGAGTGAAAGATGAAGGACATGTATGGCAGAATGCATGATCTTGGGTGCGGTGGGGGAAAGGGAAAGGGGAATGTGTCTAAATTGAACTGAAAAATGTTGTCTCAAATACACAAAACATCAATAAAAGTATTATTTAAAAAAAGAGGTGGGCATGGTGGCTCATGCCTTTAATCCTAGCACTTGGGAGGCATAGGTAGGTGGATCTTTGTGAGTTCAAGGCCAGCCTGGTCTACAGAGTGAGTTCCAGGACAGCTGGGGCTACAGGGAGACCCTGTCTGTGAAACACCAAAAAAAAAAAGACAAGAAAACAAAAAACAACAACAAAAAACCATGGAGGTATAAGCAGCGCACGCTAACCGACTGTTATACTTCTTTTGATCTAAAAGCAAATGTGCTGTTATAATGTGAATTGCTTAATGGGCCCTAGAATTGACCTACCACTTATTTTCAGTCATTTTAACTACCGGATATGGGTGGAAGATATGTATTCTTAGTTTAGAGTAATATAAAATTAAGGGGAAAAAAGTGGATGCCAAAACATATTTTGGAATTAACATACAGTTTATTCTCAGAGGTCACAATTTTGATACATGTGTGATGTTTATATAGGCATATTTTGGAGCAACATAAAGGGGAGGGAACAACAACAACAACAACATAAGGCCTGGGTCAAAGAACTAACTGATATAGTTAAATTCTGCCCAAAACAACAAGCCCCTGCAGAAAAAAAAAATTTGGAAAGATTGAGAGAAGGATGCAAGACATGTTATGGTAGAGTGCAGGAACTGGGGTGAGGTGGGGGTGGAAAGGGAAATGTATCGGAATTGGGCTGAAAGATGAAACATCAATAAAAATACTAAAATGAAAAATACTAAAATGAAGAAGATGGCTAAAAAACCTCTTAAAACTGTTCAACATCACTAATAATTAAAGAAATTCAAATTAAAACCACACCTTTAGTTCTGCATCAAAAAATTTTAAAAAGACAGAGAAAAAGATGCATGACATGTATAGTAGAATGCAGGAGCTCTGGAGGGGTGGGGTGTGCAGGGGGAATGGGTCTAAAGTTGATTGAGAAATGTAAGAAATGCACAAAAATGGAAGTAAAAAAAGACAGAAAAATTCAAAAGAAAAAAAAAAACATGAAGTTTTAGGGATTTCTTATCTAGCATGAGGGAGGCCCTGGGTTCAATCCCCAGCATTGAAAACAAAACAAAACCAGAAATAAAACCAACCACCAAAACAAACAAAGCCAAAAAGGCTTGAGGAGCTTGGCAAGATGCAAGTAGAGATGCGCTACGGAAGAAAGGTCACTGGCCAAGGGAGGACCACAGAGCCACGGGTGTGGAAACCACCTGTGGATTTCAGGGAACAATACATTAAAAATGCAAAAGAGGGCTGGGGGGGACCCTTTAATCCCCGCACTCGGGAGGCAGAGGCAGGAAGATCTCTGTGAGTTCAAGGCCAGCCTGGTCTACAGAGCGAGTTCCAGACCAGCCAGCTCAGGCTACAGGGAGACCTCGTCTCAAAAAAGATTAAAAANTAAAAAAAAAAAAAAAAAAAAAAAAAAGGACAAAAAAAAAAAAAGCAGAGAAAAAATGTCCTTTCTATGATGTACCTTCTAGTTCCTTATGTGACGTACCTTAAAAAAAAAAAAAAAAAAAAAAAAAAAAAAAAAAAAGACAAAAAAAAAAAAGCAAGAGAAATGAAATTTCCTTTCTATGATGTACCTCTAGTTCCTTTATGTGACGTACCTTTATTTGAAAATGATTTATGCATCTCATTCCTTACTGGTGAATAGACCCAGTATCCCGAGGCCAGTAGAAGTCCACTTCTGTCCTTCCCTTCTTCCTGTCCAGGTTGTGGTTTTCTAAGAGGAGTGGAGGCTGTGTACTTTAGACTAACTCCAGTTCCAGGGGAATCCGACACCCTCTTCTGACCTCCGAGGCATTGCACGACACGGGTGCACAAACCTACATGCAGACAGTACATTCACACACATACAAAAATAAAATTAATAAAACAACAACAACAACAAAAAAATAGAAAACCTGATTTTGAGAGATCAAAGTTAGTCAAGTTGAGATGTAAGAAAACTGAAAAGCATTTTTTTTTTCATTATCGTGACTCTTATCTTTCATATAAGTGAGAGGTGATTACAGAGTTGCCCAAGCTGTAGTTCCATACACATGGCAGTGTCAGGAAGTCTGGGCAGAGAGGACTATGTATATAATGGCTGGAGTTAGGTCAGACTGCTTTGTGAAAGTGAAAGACTCAAAGGAAGGGGAAAGCAACCAAACCAATCTACTCTATCTTCAGAAACTACCATTTCCTATCCTGTTTTTTGGTAGATTTTTAGGACTATCAAGTCCTGGTAAAAGCATATTATCTGGCTGTTTGACTATTTTATGTTTATTTTATGCCACAATTTCTCATGAGAGAGAAATAAAGACAAGTTCTCTGTAAGAGATGAGATCCTTGAGACTTTACTACCCTGTACTTTTTTTATTAGAGATTTCTTTTCCTTTGCTTTGTCCAGCAACTAAGGCAAAAGAAACTGACAAATTTTCAAGGAGTCTGGAGATAAATCTTCTGCTCTCATGGGAGCCTGGCAAAGCTATAAGGGTGGCTCTTTTTTTTCTCTCTCTCTGCTTCCCAGTCTGTGCATCTAGCCCCCAAGCCCACACCTAGCTTAGGCTCACAATGTTTTCTATAGCACTTCCACCTCCAGCCTTGGTTGTACCCAGGATGGTGGTCTCCTCTGGGTTTCTGGGAGGATGATTTTCCTCTTCAGGTTCTGGTTAAGATTACTATCAGAGCCCTGGGATCCTGGTGTCTGAGCTACTTCTCCCTGTTACTGCTCCACAGCTGACTCTAGAAGATGCCTTTTAGTTTCTCTGCTTTGGATGAGCCCAGTCCATTCCTCACTTCAAGTTCAGGGAGCAAGCCCTGACCATTTTGTCTCCTCTCATACCTTAATGTCATCTCTTATTTTCTAGCTCCACTGATCTAGCTCTGGTCTCATCTATCCTTCATTTGAATGATTTCAAACAAAAGCTCACTTTGCTCTAAATGTAGTCTCCATACGCAGCCAGAACATTCTTCTGAACTCTGATTATATGAGCCACAACCAGACTTTCCCATGATCTAAATAATCAAGACATTTAATGGCCCTTTTAAAGAAGGATGGTCCCAGTCTACCTTCCTAGCTCATGTTTCATCATTCCCTTCAAACCCTTTGCCCTTTCAAGGTTCCTTACAATGGCTATGCCAACTCTCCTCTTCTAGACAAACTGTTTCCTCTCTCAGAACCCTTCCCTGGCTGCTTACAAGGTGTTGACCTCACCACCTCATCCATAAAGCCTTCCTTAAATTCCTCAGGAGAAGACTCCTTGACACCTACCTCTCTGCACCTAGAACTCACAGGCCAAGTCAGATGTCACATGGATATCACTGTTCTGTAATTACCCTGGAATGACCCATGAACTCTTTTGAGAGCAGGGTGTACATCCTTTATCATGGAATCCCAAAACAGCCTATGAGTTGGCCTAGACCTTGGTAAGTACTCAAAAGATTTTTTAAAAGGAAATAAAATCTAGGTATCTATTTTTCTGTCCATACCTCTACATAATTTATTAGCCATTTTCAATCAGTTCTTTGGGCTCAAGTCATCCTGTTCTTTTCTTCCTACATACCAGCCTTGAAAAGACAAGTTCTGTTTTCTGTGGGGTGTCCCTAATTTTTTTTTTTTAATCTCAAATAACAGAAACACTTAACACCCTTAAAGCATGTCTTGGCATAGAAATGTTCTTAGTACCCGCTTGGAAATTTGGAGAGGGGAAAGTGTCACAACCTTGTCAAGAAAACTCATTTACACACTTTTAGTGACATAGAACTCCTACTTTTGATGATGGTGGTGCTGGTGGTGGTGGCATAAAATACCAATAGCCTTGTCCTTTAAAAGGGTCTGCCATGTTGCTGATGTAATCATTCTGAAAAGAAACTTCACGCCGGAGTTCAGCAATTTCTTCTAAAACATTTTCAAAGCCTCCTTTATTACCTGTAAAGGAGATGAGGCAGGCATGGGATCATGGGTTTCCTCTCTCTCCTAGCACAGATTCCGTGAGAGCCAATGAACACAATCATTTTCTTTCAGCTTACCCTTGGGTAATTACTTTTTGCTAATACTGAGAGAATGCCCATCAATTTTAAAGTGATTCAGAGAAAGCAAAGAGATCTGTAAACATTTCTTTTGAAATTAGAATCTATACCTTGTCTCTCTCTAATCAAGTCCTTTAATACTATACTTTAACAATGCTTTTAAGGGGTTAGAGAAATGGTTCAGAGGTGAAGAGAACTGGCTGCTCTTGTAGAGGACCTGGGCTTGGTTCCCAGCACCCACATGGCAGCTAATAACCATCAGTAATTCCAGTTCCAGGGGATCTGATACCCTTTTCTGACCTGAGGATCACCTGACACAGGTCCAGTTACATACACACAGGCAAAGTACTCATACACACAAAATAAAATTTTAAAAATTCTTTAACTTATATAATTATTGGAGCTCTCTAGGTCAGGCATAGAATTAATTCCCATTACTTAAGCACTTTTTTTCTAAAGGCAGAAAAGAAGGCAAATCAATTTTTACAACTATGTAAGTACCCCAAATCAAAGCCCAATACCGTTACCAGTCCCAGTGAGGTCTAGTAAATTCCGAAGCCTTGTGATTTCAGCCCTTTGCTTCTCCATTGTCTTGTTCAGTTTCTCAATGCCCAGCACCTGTGAACTTGCTCCTTCAGTACCTACATCAGCTTTCTCCAGCTCAATTCTAAACTATTAAAAAAAATCACACACACAAAGCAGCCAATGAATAAATTATTTTCCAGGTGCATTTGCCCTTGCAACTTTAAAACCCTATCTTTTCATTTACTTTTCACCAGTGAGGAAACCACCTTCCTTCATTTTCACTGCACTACATCTGGGATACAAGAGGGTACAGACTGACTACCGACAGCACTTCAGCGTGCTTTGAGAGCTCGCCCACAATACTTTATAGTCTTTTATAACCTGGGAAGGGCCCACTAAGGAAGGGAACTCAAGGTACCAACACTGACCTGCTCCTCCCTCTCCTTGAGAAGATTCTGCAGGAGCTCGATCTCTGCTTCAGCTCGGGTCAGGTCGCTGGCCGCTCGTGCGGCCTGTCTGCTAAACCTCTCTGCTTCCTGCCACTCCTGGAGGGACAGAGCATGACAGGTGGTCATCTTCACTCCTCCTTCCTCTCACTGACTCTGCTGCGTCCACCACATTGCCAGCCTGGCTGATCACGCACATGGAGTGCCAAGCCTCCCTTTCGCCTCCCTTTTCTTCCTGTTCTCATTGCTGGGCAGTCTGACCTATTCAATAAGGGACCAAGAGGAGGGCTGCATGAGGAATAAGAACTTTTTCTTCACTGTCCTACAGTATTTTTATCTGTCTGTCTCAGTTCTCATTTGAGTCTTCTATGTTCTACCATTTTTTTAAATTAATTAATTTTCTTGGTCTTTTTGAGACAGGATCTCCCTGTAGCTCCAGCCGGTCTGGAACTCACTATGTAGACGAGGCTGGCCTTGAACTCACAGAAATCTACCTGCCTGTGCCCCCCCTCCCCAGTGCTGGGATTAAAAGTGTGCACCACCACACCTGAACTGTTCTACCATCTTAATATCATTAAAATCTTCCCCATAACCAGTACTCCAGTCAAAGTCCTAACAGCCCCTACAAAGTCATATTTTCATATAAATATACATGATGAAAATGTTGTGGCTCAGAGGAATCATACGGCAAGCCTTCAAGACTTCAGTCCAGGTGCTTATTGACAAGGACCTCCCTAAGGAGACTGCTGTCCTTTAAAGTAGGAATAGTTGGGGCTGGAGAGATGGCCTAGCGGTTAAGAGCGCCGACCGCTCTTACAGAGGACCCGGGTTCGATCCCCAGCACCCACATGGGGGCCGAGAGCCGTCTGAGACTCCAATTCCAGGAGAACTCCAGTTCCAGGGGAATCTGAGACCCTCTTCTGACCTCCGCGGCATTGCACGACACGGGTGCACAGACCTGCATGCAGACAGTACATTGATACACATACCAAAATAAATAAAAAATAAATAAATAAAAAAAAATAAAGTAGGAATAGTTTCATTTGATGGTTCCTTTCAGGACTCTATTGAGTGTTGGGGCCATGGCAGTCCAAAGTAAATTCTTGGGGTTGTATGGAAGAAATAGAATCCTTCAGGTCTATGAAAAAATAGACCACTTCACAATAGTTTATAAGATAACCAAAGTCTACATCCAGACATCAGTAACAGAAATTGCTACATTTTTTCTTTTCTCCCTCTCTTTTTTTGGGGTGGGGTCTTTTTAGAGATAGGGTCCTCCCTGTGGCTCCAGTTAGCCTGGAACTTGCTATCACACCACACTGGTGTCAATCTCACAAAGATCCGTCTACCTTTGCCCAGCCTAGGTGTTATATTTTTTTGACAGCAGCACTGGTGGAAACTAGCTCTGACCAAATGGACTAACCTCTGCTCGCTCTTGATTAATCTTAATTACGGTTCCATGCAGGGACTTGAGCTGGTCTTTAGCAATGGTGAGCTTGGCCGCAGCTAGTTTATCAGAAGCAGCCACAGCTCTCTTCAGGCTCTTCAGCTCTCTATTCTGCTCCCGAGATTTGGCATCTTCACACTTCTTCTGAAATTGAAAAAAAATCATTACTTAAATAAATGCATCATTAGGTAGCAATAAATTAAGATGTAAGTTGTCTGAGAGCAGGGACTCTGTTCACTGGTGCATCTAGAATACCACCTGATACATTCTAGGTGCTACACAATGATCCCTAAATATGTAACCAGAACAGGGAAAGTTTAAAAAAACAAACAAACAAACTGATCTATGTGTGTGTAGATGTGGAGGCCAGAAGAGGGTCAGGTGTCCTCTTCTATCACTCCCCACCTAGGTCTGTGAGGCAGGATCTTCCCCTAAACTTGGTGCTTGTGTTTTCTCAGCTGGGAAAAGCCAGCAAGCTGTAAGCAATCCTGTCTTGGCCTCCCTTACAACCAGGTAACAGGCATAGGTGTCTGCCCAACTTGTCATGTGAACTATTGGGGTTTAAACTCCAGGTCTCATGTTGTGTAGCAGTTAAATGCTGAGTCATCTCTCCAGTCACCCAACACATAACTTTTGTTGTTTTTTGAGACAGGGTCTCCCTGTAGCCCCAGCTGTCCTAAAACTCATTATACAGACCAGGCTGGCCTTGATCTCAGAGAGAGCCACCTGCGCCTGTTTCTGCCTCTTGAGTGCAGGAATTAAAGGTGTGTGCCACCATGCCCAGCTAAAGAAAACTACTTAAAGAATTTCTTAATTAAGAATCTCAGTGATCTTAAATTCATTTATCTAATGAAAACAATTTGTTGGCACCATCAACAATAAATGGACAGAAAAGCCTTCAGTCAGGCCCTGAGTATAAGGTGGTCAGAAAAGACTGGCATTTTTGAGGAACTGAAAGCGGCAGCACTGCAAGGAGACTGAAATGGAGAAATCATGCAGATCTCACAGGTTTAAGGACTGGTTTTTAACAATGGAGGTTATAAAAGGGAGGAGGGGACTGTCTATAACTAACTTCCATTTTAGAAAGTACAGGCTGGTTGCTTTGTGGAGCAGGGTCATGTGTAGAATTGAGAAATCAGTAGCCATAGCAGCTGTCCAGAGGAAAGAAGATGGCTAGACAAGACGATGGCTCAGAGGAGGAGATGGTGCATACCCTGCAGATAAACTCTGGCAGTGGACACAGCAAGACTTGGAAAGCAATGAGTTCCTATGAAGTGTGAGGAAAATCGCTGACATGAAAGAGAGATGACAAATGTGAAGAGGAAGAAGGGCTGAAACAGGGAGATGGGCAGTGAGCTTACTGGTGGAAAGGGTGAAGAGTGAGGCTGGGGACTGAGACTGTAGTGACACTGCTGTGTTCCTCTCCAGAATGTCAAGCAGGGTGCAGACCCAAAGACAGGTGACTTCAGTTTTGTTAGAGAAGACAGGAGACAAGTACGCTGAAGTTTATGAGACTTGAAAAAAATAGTGGGCCATGGAATTTAAGCTGGACAACATGGAAAGTAAAGACAGAGAGGGCTCAGTGGATAAACTTGGTGGGGCTGAAAACTGTCAGCATGAGGCTAGTAAGGTAGAGCTTATGTCCAAAGTGGGACACTGCAGTCTGTGGTTTCTCAAGTGGTAAGTAAAATTTCTGAATTTTATATGGCTCAAGATATGACACTGGGGGGGGGACTGGAGAGATGGCCTAGCGGTTAAGAGCACCAACTGCTCTTGCAGAGGACATGGGTTCGGTCCCCAGCACCCCCACATGGTGGCTAAGAACCATCTTTAACTCCAGATCCAGGAGAACTCTAGTTCCAGGGGAATCTGACACCCTCTTCTAACCTCCACGGCATTGCACGACACGGGTGCGGGTACACAAATCTACATGCAGAAAGTACATTCACACATAAAAAAATAAATAAAATAAATAAAAATGAAGATATGACACTGGGGGTTGAGGATGGATGGAGAAAGGACACTAGAGAGGCCCAGGCTATTAGAAAGGAAGATGAGAAGTTTTAAAAATTTCTCATAGATGTGTTTTGTGTGTGGGGGGGGGCACAAAGGGTTTCTAAGGTGGCAAACTCATCCACTGTCATTTGTTGAGTATCCCTTAAATGTCTCTAAAGTTACTGCTCACATCCCAACTACCTTGGCTACATCGATCATGATACAGTCTCAGATCCCTGACTCAATGACAAGCATCCAGGTGTGAGGTCAGGCTCAGCACTGTGCCAGTGTGGACATGGAGGTGAGTGTGGGTCTCACCCCGCAGCTGACTCTTCCGCCAGGGCAGGACCCAGGGAAGCAGGTACTTATGTGTCTTATTTTTCTCGCCTTCCCACCTTTTTCTCTAACTCCTGGAGTTGGGCCAGTATTCTTTCCTTTTCTTCATCTGCTTCCTGAATTTGGAGGTCTGTAAGTCCCTGGATTTCTTCCATACATTTTAGATTTTCTTGCAAATAGTGAATTTCATTCTCCAATTGTCGTATTTTTGCCTCATGTTGTCTTTTATCAGAATTAATCTGCGAGAAGAGCAAGTTTCAGGAATGATTTCTACCTTCCCATCCCTGTTTTGTTTTTTTTGATAGCACCTCGCTATAGCCCAGGCTGGCTTCAGACTTGCTATATGGAAGGCAGGCCAAGAACTCATGATCTCTGATCCTCTGACCTCCAGTTTATGCCTGGCAAGATATTTTTTAAAAGCAAAGTAAGAACTTGTCACAGAGAACTTCTCCTTATTATCAGGTGAAATAATGTTCTGTACTAAATAGCTAATCTTTGCTTTTCTGGATATTGGCATCAGCAGGTTAGAAAACAGGTTCTGGCACTACACTATACTTTAGCAATGTAGTATAATTTATCTGCCAGTTATAAAACATCCATCACTTGCTTTCAAAAGAAGGAGAATAGTGTTACTTTGTGGGTGTGACTTTGACAGGAAGCATATTCAGGATTGGTTTAGTCACACCCATCCACACTTCTTGTGTGTAAACATAAGAAGCATGCTCAATTTATTCTAGAAAGGAAGCACGATTGGCTGAAGAACATTACTACTGGCCAAAGGCTGCCCCTCCAGCTGCCTCTAGCCTTCCTTACTCTGGCTTCGAGGGCTCTTTCCCATGCCTGCCTGAACTCCTCTTGTCCATTTGCCAGTTTCTCTTGCTGAAGAGCCATTTCTTCATGGAGTTTCCTCTCTCTAACTTGTGCTTCCTCTCTTTCCCACTGGGAGTGTGCAAGGATTTCACTGAATTGTTTCTGAAGATCAGCAAGACTTTTCCCTAAGACATCTGAAGGATTATGAATTCTGGTAAGGAGAGAAAAAAAGGTATAAATGTGACATTCTATTTTGATGGTAGAGGCAAGCAAGTTAACATTAATGCAAGAGTAGAAAGCTACAAAGGGACTGGTGTCAGTAAAAGTAATTCCTCAGTACCTCCTCCCAAGTGCAAATGATTACATCAAATCACAGCCGCCACTCTGAAACAGGCTCCTATGAGGCAAGGATAAGTATTCATATATGGAAATTACTCCATTTTCTTTTGTACTTATTCTCTGCTTAAAATGTATAATGTGGCTCTACTTCCTGATCAAGTGAACTTTCAAGAAAGACTCTTAAGGGGTAGAGAGATTGGTCAGCAGTCAAGAGCACTGGCTGCTCTTGGAGAGGATCTGGAGTTTGGTTCTCAGTACACACATGGCAGCTAACAACCATCTGTAACTCTAGTTCCAGGGGATCCAATGCCTTCTTCTGACCTCCATGGTGCACTTATATACATGAAAGCAATACAGTCATACACATAAAATAAAAATAAGTAAAAGACTTAGCTGCACGTAGTGTTACATGCCTTTAATCCTTAGCATGCAGGTAATGTCTGTGAGTTATATATAAAACATCTAAATTATTTTTAATTTAATTTATTTTGTATGTGTATGAATGTACTGTCTGCATGCAGGTTTGTGCACCTGTGTCATGCAATGCTGCGGAGGTCAGAAGAGGACATCAGATTCCCCTGGAACTGGAGTTAAAGATGGTTCTCAGCTGCCATGTGGGTGCTGGGGATTGAACCCGGGTCCTCTGCAAAAGCGGTGGGTGCTCCCAACCACTAGGCCATCTCTCCAGCCCCTCTAAATTGTTTTTTTAAAAATCAGTAAAAATTCAAATTAAAGTCTTTCTTTAAAATAATACTTTATTATTTTTATTTTATGTGTATGAATGTATTGCCTGCACATAACTGTGACATGAGATGCCTGGGGAGGTCAGAAGAGGGTGTTGGATGCCCTGCAACTGGAATCCTGGATGGTTGTTAGCCACCATGTGGGTGCTGGGAACCAAACTTGGGTCCTCTGCAAGAGTATCTTAACCACTGAGCCATCTCTGCAGTCCCAGAATTAAACAGTCTTTATCAGTCTTTTGGAAACATCATAACAGAACTGAGGAAGGCCAGATCATCACTGATCCACACATATGGCTCTGAGACACTGAGGCTTACTCCATCTGGGGCCTTGATTTCTCCTTACCTCATCTCACCAGCTCCGAGTCTCAGTTTTCTCTTTAGCTCATCTACTCGAGCTGCCACTCCTTCTGGATGAATCAAACCATCAACCACTTGATTAAGGTGATTCTGGAAATCTTTAAGCTGCTCTTTGAATAGGTTATTGTCGTCCTATGGAGAGGGCAGCAGCTTTCATTATCGACAAATGGATGAACATTATCTTGACCACAGAACTACATTCACATAGTACCTTTTTCCAATAAAAAGAAATTACTAAAATTTCTTCAAATTATAAAGAAAAATTTTCTATATCCTAAGCTATGTATTCTATTCCCCTGAATGCCTACAACATCCGAGTGATTACTCTACTTCAAAATCAATAAACAGGACTAACTACAATGGAGAATCTAAAATGGCAAATAATTTGTTAAATGTCTGGAGCATCAGAGCTCTTTTATCTGTTAGGACTTTTTTTTTTTTTTTTTTTATTTTTTTGGTCTTTGCGAGACAGGGTCTCCCTGTAGTCCCAGCTGTCCTGGAACTCACTCTGTAGACCAGGCTGGCTTTGAACTCACAAAGATCCGCCTGCTTCTGCCTCCCAAGTGCTAGGGTTGAAGGCATGCGCCACTGCACCTGGCTCTATCTGTAGACTTCTTTCCCATTCCCCTGAAGCTACCTTTTCTGGAGAACAGACTATAAAAACTATACTTTGAGTTTTGTTTTCTTTTTCCCAAGCCTAGGAATATGCATGCTGAGGTTCTCTCTTGACACTAGGTGGAGCAAGGAGCTGTGGGCCTTTAGTCAGGCAGGGGTATCAGGAGGGACAATCCACTCTACAGCATACTGCTCTGCACATTTTGTGCTGTTTTTATAGACCATCATGTTTCTAATAAATTATATGAGGTATTCAAAATAAAATAAATTTTGTTGCAAAATAATTTTTGTTGTTACTCTGCCCAACTGTCTGCTAATGAAACTGCTTTATTATAACCACATTTGATGTAAACTAAGCTACAGCAGAATATTCAATAGGTCAGTTATAGTAAGTACATTCAAACATGTTATTTTCAACTTCTAGTGGATTTATCAGGATACAATCTCATCATAAGTCAAGGAATATCTGTACTGTCTAATGCTGGCCTTAGGGATCAGACTCAAGGGCAGCCAACCCAGTGATTGCCCAGAAAAATAGGTTCTTACTATCTCCATAGTTTGAACCAAGATACAGCATACAGGAAGTCTGAAGAGTTGGACCTGAAACAATAATCACCTAAGGTTCATGCCCTGCCAAATACAATATACAGAGGATAAAGGAAAGAGAAACAAGCCAGCCACAGAGCCCCACGAGACTGTCAGGAATGACTCTGGTTCTTAGCACACTCTTTCTTGAGTTAACATAAGTTCATTTTAACAAACTGAATTCTGAGAAAGACAATGGTAGAGAAAGTATAAATTGTACTTTCTATCAGGGGGCTGAAAGGCGAGGCAAGCCAAAGGACCTAGTTCAACCTAAGGAAGACCACAGTTGGAAAGCTGAATTTGGTAGGTAAGTCTCCAAAGGCTTTTAATCCTTTTCTGTAAGAGATGTATACTGAAGCATTTCTAGGTCCTAGTTAGCTTCTATTGCTGTGATAAAACGTGTACAAAACCAACTTGGGGAGGAAAGGGTTTACTTGGGTTAGAGCACAGTCTATCATCAAAGGGAAGTCAAGGCAGGAACTTGGGGCAAGAACCTGGAGGCTAGAGCTGAGCACAGACCATGGAGGAACCATGCTTACTGGCTTGCTCTCCTGGATGCTGCCCAGCCTGTTTACTTTCTCTCTTTTATAAAAAAATATTTATTATTTTTATTTTGTGTGTATGAGCATATTGCCTGCATGTGTGTAAGTGTACCCATATTGTGCAATGCCCATGGAGATCGGATCCCCTGGAACTGGAGTTAGGATGGTTGTTAGCCACCATGTGGGTGTGGGGAATCAAATTCAGGTTCTCTGCAAGAGCACTTAGTGCTCTTAACCACTGAGCCAACACTCTAGCTTCTTAGCCTGCTCTTATACAATAAGGAACCATCTGCCAATGGGTGGCACCACCCGAAGTGGGCTGGGCCTTCCCATATCACTTAACAATTAAGAAAATGCCCCAATGGCATGGCCATGAGCCAATTCAATGGAGGCAATCCTCAACTGAGGTTCCCTCTACCTAGGTATGTCAAGCTGACAATTGAAGCTCTCCAGCACACTAGGTGAAATAAAGCTTATCTGATTTTCCTTTAAAATATTCAGACAAAGAAAAACATACACTAAGTAGAACAAAGTTGATACCTGTATAAACTATGAATGGATCAAAGTTCATGGGATTATTCTGGCTTTGTGATTATTTAAAAATTTCCATTGTGAAAATAAAATAATCCAACAAAAATCCCAAACACACAAACCCACACCCGTCTTCCTCACACAAGAAGGGAAAACACACCTCTTGTATGACATCTGCTTTAAGAGTTGAAATGACCACACACCTCTCTCACACAGAACTGAAAACACACTTCTTTTATGATATTTGCTCCAGAAACTGAATTAACAGCAGTTAAAATTTCTAAGTTTGCTATATTAAGAGCACTGGGGGCTCTTGCAGAGGACCTGGGCTTGGTTCCCAGCACCCACATGGCAGCTAACAACTGTCTGTAACTCCAGTTTCAGGGGATCCAATGTCCTCTTATGGCCTCTGTGGGCACTGCACACATGTGCTGCACTTACATGTAGGTAAAATACTCATACACAAAATAAGAATTAAAAAAAAATTAAATCTAAGTTATCAGGTTTAGTCTTATTTGCCACAAACCTTCCTAAATGTACTTTTAGAGGGCTTTCACCGAACCATGCAAACTGTGACCCATCATTTTTTATCATAACAGTGGCCACCTCAGCTAAAAAACATCCCTGACTTCACAAAATTGGAAGATCTAAGTGTTGGTTTGGGTACTTGTTTGTTCAAGTATTCCCAGTACTAAATGACTTTAGATGCCAACCCAGATTACTATACCCAGCAAAACTGTCAATCATAGTTGAAGGAGAAAGAAAAATCTTTCATGACATAAACAAAATGAAAGAACACATGTCAAAAAAACCAACACTTCAGAAAATACTCAAAGCAATTCAAAGAACAGAGGAAAGGAGCAACTACCCTTAAGCAACCCAAGAGAGAAATTACCAAATGCATAACAGAGTAAATAAACACCTAGACCAAGAATGCAAAGAAAAAATAAGTTGAAAGGAAACAACACACATCTCTCAATAATAACCTTAAATATTAATCGTCTGAACTTCCCAATCAAAAGACATAGACTGGGAGAATGGATTAGGAAACAGAATCCATCTATATGCTGTCTACAAGAAACCCATCTCACCCTCAAGGACAGACACCACCTTAGAGTGAAAGGATGGAAAAAAATATTCCAAGCAAATGGTACCAAAAAGCAAGCAGGAGTGGCTATTCTAATATCAGACAAAATAGACCTCTGAGTAAAATTAATCAGAAAAGACAAAGAGGGCCATTATATCCTTATCAATGGAACAATTAACAAGGAAGATTTCACAGTCTTAAATGTTTATGCAGCAAACTCTGGTGCACTGAACTTTATAAACAACCCTTCAGGACCTCAAGACACAGATTAATCCCAGCACGCTAATAGTGGGGGACTTCAGTACCCCACTGAGCACCCTGGATAGGTCAACTGGACAAAAAATAGAGACATCAGAACTGAACAATACAATACACCAAATGGACCTTACAGATATCTATATCTACAGAATATTCCACCCAAACACCAGCAAATACACTTTCTACTCAGTGCCCCATGGAACATTCTCCAAAATCAACCATATACTGGGACACAAAAGAAATGTCAACAAAAACAAAAGGATTGAAATTATTCCATGTATTCTATCAGATCACAGTGCAATAAAGCTCAATATTAACACCAGTGTAAACCCTACTAACTATAAGAACACATGGAGACTAAACAATACAATCCTGAACAATGAGTGGGTCAGGTTAGAAATAAAGAATGAAATAAAAGCATTCCTCGAACTAAACAAAAATGACAATACAATACAACACAACAAAACCTGTGGGATACATTAAAGTCAGTCCTAAGAGGGAAATGTATAGCCCTAAATGCCCACATTAAAAAACAGAAAGAGAATAAACGATTTAACACTGCAGCTAAAAACACTTGAAAGACAACAACAAATGA